>JASVEL010012125.1:0-298070 GCA_032618575.1 Nicotiana noctiflora
ATAGAGAGAGAGAGAGATATATATATATATATATTGCTGCGGCGTGCGAGTCCGGTCCAATAATATATACCGGCGCCGGGAAGGGGGCTCTGCGCGGCCCGAGCGCGGTAATGCGCGGCGTGCGGTCCGGGCGCCGCCCGCGCGCGCGCGCGCGGCGTGCGGTGGGTCCACGATATATCGGCTGCGGCGTACGGTCGGAGTCCGTACGTATAGTGTTGCGGCGTGAAGCTCCGATCCAATATAGATATATATATATATATAATATCTCATAGTGGGTCCTCGACCCTATCCCGGTCAGTATAGACTTGGCCTCTCAGGCCCAATATAATATCTCATAGTGGGTCCTTGACCCTATCTCGATCGGTATAGACTTGGCCTTTCAGGCCCACTATAATATCTCATAGTGGGTTCTCGACCCTATCTCAATCGGTATAGACTTGGCCTTTCGGGTTTATATATAATATCTTATAGTGGGTCATCGACCCTATCTCAATCAATACAGACTTGGCCTCTCGGGCCCACTCAGCTAGAACAGGGAATCCCACCCTTGGTAGTCTCTCTCAAAGTACACATCTAGTACTGGCTCATGACATGCTATACAGCTGTAACTACAGCTGAGTGTATGTATCCAGCATGATATACTATGGCTGAGTGTATGTATCTAGCATGACATAAGGGTCACCTAGCTCTACAGGTTTCCCTAATACTTCTACAGATCGGCACAAGGCCCCAAACATGGCTACCAGCCCAACTACACAGTTATAAGCTCATTCACAGTCATAATACACAATAAACTATCAGTCGAGAAGGACCAAGTACAATCCCCCAATCACAATGTCACCACGCCCGTCACATGACGCGTGTCTCATCTCAACATAGCACTGTAAAGTGCAAGTATGGGGTTTCAAACCCTTAGTACATTATTTACTACCACCACTCACCTCGATCCGGTAGAAGTCCTAGTCCGCTTTGTGCTTGCCTCGCAATTCAATCTCCTCAGATGCCAAATCTGCTCAAAATCAATGAGAATACATCAATATAGGTTAATTAGACATAATCCATTCGAAATAACTCGATTTACACCAAAACCCACAAAGTTGTCAAAACCCGACTTTTGGTACGCTTCTCAAAAAATTACGAAAGTTACATTTTCTAAATCCTTATCTCAACACGAGTCCACACATATAAAGTTTGTCAAAATCGGACTCCGTTTGCCCATTCAAATCAATGTTTTATCATAACCCTCGCTTAGGGCAAAATTTCCCCATTAATTCTTCCAATTCCAGTAAAATAGAGGAAACTTCTAAGATAAAAACACATATTTGGACCATAAAACTTACCTCCGATGATAACCCGGTGAAATCCCTTCAATTTCCCTTCAGTTTTGCTCTCCAAGACTCAACAATGGAGGTTTTTAATAGATGAGCCGCAGATGAAATATTATGTACTTAAATTCACTGCCAGGCCTCAATGCCTTACGCGATCACAGCCCTTGGCTCGCGATCGCGATGCACAGTTTTTGGGCGACCAATTTTTCCTCTACGCGATCGTGTGGGTCCAGACGCGATCGCAGTAACCAACCCAGCGACTCTACGTGATCGCATCATATCGACCGCGATCGCACTGCTTCCGGATCAAACCTTACGCGATCGCATCAATAACCTCGCGATTGTGATGAACATACCCTTAACCTTACGCGATCGCGTCCATCGTGTCGCGATCACGAAGAGAAAACTTCCCAGCTCTCTCATTTACACTACACGATCGCGTGGCCATGTACGCGATCGCAGAGAACAAATAACCTGCAATTTTATTGCAGCAATTCAGTAGTTCATTTTTGCTCAAAATGGTACGTTTGGACCCCCGAATTCATCCTGAGGACCCCGGGACCCCAACGAAAACCACCAACATATTCCAAAACAAGATACAAACTTGCTCCAATCCTAAAAACACGCCCTTAAACACGGAAATCATCGAATCCAAGTGAATTCAAGCCTAAGTTTCATTTAAACTTCCGAAACCAACATTCGACCAAAAACCCGACCAAACGACTTCCGCATGACCTGAAAATTTGCATGCATATCCAAAATCACCTGACGGAGCTACTGCAACTATCGGAATTCCATTCCGACTCCTGGATCAAAATCTCACCTACCGTTTGGATTTCGCCAAAATTCAACCTTAGCCATTTTAAGATTGAAACTACACCGGGCCTCCAAATTAAATTCTGATCGCTCTCCTAGGCCACAAATGACCTCCCGGAGCTGACCGAATCATCAGAATTCGATTTCGAACTCTCTAACTCACAAGTCAATGTCCAGTTGACTTTTCCCAACTCTTCCTTCTTCTAAGAGACTATTTGTCTCATTTCCAACCAAATGAAATCCGAATTGACTCAAACTCACCAAACATGCATATTGAAACATTAACAAGCATATAACGGGGATAACAGGGTGATAACTCACATGGTGACGGGCCGGGTCATCACATTCTCCCCAACTTAAGAAAACACTCTGATTTTTGATGCACTGAAGCCACTTCTTGCTGCGATATCTAAATTCAGTTAAGTCCAGTTTTGCCTCTGCTTTTTGAGTACCACTATGGTCAGAATATATTGATGCGACACGAGGTAAGTTTAATTATCACAAACCAAATTTTATAAAGCTACTGCAATTTTAATCCATCTCTGTATTATCTTCATCCGTTTCATCAGTTCATCTTTCTTTCTTAAATACAACAAGATAAAAATCATAAAACTACATGGGCTTTTACTTCCTGACCAATATTATAGTAACAGATATGCTCCAAGTTTTCTTATCCCTCTTGGTGTTATAACTTACATCTTAACAGGAGGACTAAAAGCTACACTCTTAGCTAGCTATATACATTTTGTTATACATATCTAAGTTTTACTCTAGCTTTTTACTCTTTTCCACGAGGTCCCCTAACATATTTAAGATAAATAGTAGATACTATGTTGTTTTAGTTATTACGCAATAGCAGGGTTGTGAAAAGAACTTACTTCAGCACTTAAATCAACAAGTGAAACGAGACAACCACAAAGTCGCCTCTAAGTTACTAGCCATAACAGGTAAAAAGAAGCCTATGCTTCTGCCACAAAAGCGAGAAACACAACTGAAACGAGAAGCAACCATAGCGAGCACTATAATCTTTTAAGTGAAGCTATGTCTTTTTCCAAAACATCATCGAGCAATAAAGCAAGGCAAGCAACTAGGGCTCCCATTAGCCCAAGTATGTGCCTTCCTCCTCTTCCTACTCCTCCTCCTCCTTCATTCTCTTTGTTTCAATAGCAGCAGCAAAAAACAGCCAGCTTTTCTTCTTCTTCTTCCTTCTTTTCATTTCAAACTTTCAATTCTTAAAATTGCAGCGAAATGCTGCCAAAATTCTTTTTCCCAGCTTTTATTCTTCTTCTTCTTTCTTCTTTTCATTTCAAACTTTCAGTTCTTAAAATTGCAGCAAAATGCTGCCAAAATTTTTTTTCCCAGGTTTTCTTCTTCCTCTTTCTTCTTTTCATTCCAATCTTTCAGTTCTTAAAATTGCAGCGAAATGCTGCCAAAAATCCTTTTTCCAGCTTTTTTTCTTCTTCTTTCTTCTTTTTATTTCAAACTTTCAGTTCTGAAAATTGCAGCAAAATGCTGCCAAAATTTTTATCCCAGGTTTTATTCTTCCTCTTTCTTCTTTTTATTTCAAACTTTCATTTCTTAAAATTGCAGCGAAATGCTGCCAAAATTCTTTTTCCCATCTTTTCTTCTTCTTCTTCTTTCTTCTTTTCGGCGAAATGCTACCAAATTTTTTTCCCACTATATAGTTAATAAATTATTTCTTTGCAATAATTTTTCTACATAAATTGAAAGGACTTGCTTAATTAGAACTTAAATTTGAATCGTACACCTCCTCTTACATTTCTATTTCATGCAAACACAACATTAAAAACTATGATTATTTTTATACAAAGAAAATTCACCTTTCCAAAGAACGCTTCACTTCTCGCGTCACACTTTAAGCATAAAGAGACATGTTGCTTTTCCTTGCTTCGCGTTCTTCACAACACCAGGGATTCGAACAACACAATAGCTGTAATTGTTGGTGTGAATTTTTAAACAAATTTATAGCTCTGCCGATATCAAATCTATATTTACAAAAACTTACTTAATAGTTCCTTATTTTTCCTTCTATAACTCTAAACAAATCTTAGACCATACACTGGAAGCATCAATCTACGCGTAATTCTACTATGTTAACTGAATCTGAACACCAAGTTGGTAATAATGAGTAAACTATCATCATTTATGCAAAATTATACTAAAGGGTATAAGGATAAATCTTTAAGACGCCATTTTGGTACCTCTAGCCATTGAATTATCTGTTGGTACATAGCTTCTTAAGGTGCTGCACCTATTTCTTACCTGTACCATACTAGGATAAAATGTGATTAGATTTGTCAATAGCTCAATTGATATTAGTAAGTACCACTTTAGAAATAAATATGGTGCCAAGTAAAGAAGAATATATACATATTAAAAAGAATATTGAGAAGGATAATTTGAGATTCTGATGAGGGTTTATTGCCATGTGGTGGTTGCATTCAAAGTTCTCCAGTATGAAGTAAAAGATATTTACTGGCAATCTATTTTAACTCACACCCCCAAAATTCTCAAGTTTGAAGTATAGGATGCTTACAGGATCTATTTTGGCTCAAACTCCAAACGTGTTATCCCAATTATGTTACTCTCTATTTTGCTTCTAATAAGTGTAATTTTACCAGAGTTTAGGCCATTTAATGGGCTTCTATTGTTTTGCATCTTATAAGTTTTTAAAATTTGAGTTAATGTGTTGAGAAGCTAAGAAGTTTAAGATTGCTATTTCTTTCCTTATGTTATTATATTTATAAATCAGGGCAACTCACGAATTATTAGCAGGATTGTTTTTTGAATTTGCATTGGTTCTTTGCAAAAACTCTAGGCTCCTTCAAATGAGACTGAACAGAAACTACGGCAATCCATTAGGGCTGAAAGAACAAATGCTGACCTTTCCTAAGCAAGTAGAATTTCAGGCTTTCCCAGGCAAACTGAAGCTAAATACACGTGACTGCCATTTTTTACCTTTCTATTGAAATTTTAACATGATTACATATTCTGTTTATATTTTCCCCATTGTTTATCAAAACTGGTCATGCTTCTACCTGTTATAAAGATGTCATCTTCTTAGATGGCATATGTGATATTTTATATGTCATTTGTACTTAATGGCTTGCAAAATCAGTACTTAAAGCCCGCTACAGTTGGCGCGCAGGTTAAGTTATGATTCTGATAAATATGTAAGGCTAAACTAATATAAATAGTATGTTTCTTTCAAAGTTTGCACATAGATGAAATGCTATCCAGAAATATCCACATTTGATAAACTATTGAAATTAAAGTAGTAGTTGAGTTATATTCTTAGAAAACATTCTGCTAAAATATTTTGGATGCGCTGCTATGCTTTGTTCTCTCAAAATACTAAGTCTTATCTGCCCAATTTAAATCTGTTGAGATTCATGAGTGCATTTGCATGTGTCCTATTTTTTCAACTTTTAGCACTTTAGCAGATGTGAACTATTGTCTTGCTTCTCTGTTTGCAGGTGTTTTTGTCATAAAATGCTATGAAGAGGTAGAAGAAATTAAACACCACATGAAATCACATCACTGTTAGCCAATATGTAAATAGCTATCCCATATATAATGTAAACGCTAACACTTTAAGCATCTACTAAAGTTAATGCATATTTTGAGGCAAAATCTACGTAAATAATATCCGGGAACAGGTTGCCTCTGATTTGATACTTATGTGCATGCATCAATTTTTAATATGTATAATTATATATCAAAATAAGTTAGAGAAACATAGTTTTAACTCTTATAATATTGGGCTCGTGCTGGCACGGGCAAACCTATATAATTATTTATAACTATAACCTACAACTTGCTCATTATGAAAGTTATTGAATAACTGACAGGATTGGAGGCATCCTTCTTTCTCTTGTACAAGATGATTTCATGTTGAAGCATTGTGCACCCTACTCGAAATATGTCGCAACCACACAAGGTCAGTATACTTCATTTCAAATTTAGACTTTCAGGAATTGTGAATTTGATATCCATCTTTAGTCTTTACTCTACTATGTATTTATAATACTTCATGTCCTTTTTGATATAATTTTCTACATGATTCGAACCAACTTATTATGCTTATTTCTCTTTCATTCTTGCTTAAACCCCACAACACTCTAATGCAACTTTTACATTGTTGTTAAAAAAATAAAGAGATTCAAGCTTTTTTAGCCCTCTTTAAGCATTTTTGGATACTTCTTAGTAATGTTGGATTACAGTGTGGCTGAAATCTTCAAATTTATTGCAGGGCCTCAGAAATTTTTTTGCAGGCATTTTTGGTCAAGAGTCACTAAAAAGAAGACCAGAAAAAAGACCAAACACTGCACACATCGCATCTCCTTCTGTTAAAATGTAAATAGTTGTGTCACATCTGTTGTAACTACTATGACACTTTAAGCATCCCATCACAACTTATGAAAATAGAATATTATCTACTTATTTTGTCTGGTCCATTAGCATATACTATTGTCTACCTACTCATATAAAAATTAAATAATGTTGGGCCCGTGCTGGCACGGGCCGAGCCTACCTAGTATTTTAATGCATAGCACATTAATGATGTGCGCTATACATGTGTACTATATTTTTATTGTAGGTTACTTAGGCCCTGTTTGGCCATGAGTTTTGGCAAAATAAATTTGAAATTTATTTTGCAAAACTTACGTTTGGCCTAAATTTTGGCCAGATTCCAAATTCCAAATCTCAAAATCAACTATTGAGCTGATTTTGGGCTAAAATTCCAAAAGTTGGGAATTATATACATATTTTTCCAAAAAAAAGCTGAAATATATGTTTTGAAAACGTATGTCCAAATACATTTTCATCTTCAAATCAAACTTCACCCAAATTAAATTTTTCGAAATAAATTTGGGATCCATGGCAAACGCTATCTTACTATATTAGTAGGTTTTTACAAAGACGGTATATAAAATCTCTATAATGATGGAAATAGAAACTTGAGATACTCTTCATTATTACCTTTCATTTAGAGCATGTTTGGAAAGCCACTTTGAAAATTGATTTGGATGTAACTGGGTGTAATTACATAGTTTGACATATTTGTTTGACAAAGTAATTACTTGGTCAGCATGGAAGTGGATGTAATTGGAGGGGTGTAATTACACTATCCATTTATCAAGGGGGAGGTGAGAATTTATAGTAATTGCATGGTGTAACTACAAAGTTAGTTTTTAGTTTCTTTCCTTTTTGTTTTATTTTAATTTGTTTTTTTAATTTCTATTATTTAATTTTGTAATTTTAATTTTTACTCTTAATCTCTTTTAATATTTTAAATAATATTTTTCTTTGTACATTTTTTATCTTTTGTTTCTCTACGCTTGCTTCTTGTGATTCCATGTAATTATTTATATTTTATATTTTATTTACTCTACTATTCTATTTTTTTTTAAACTTTACCTCCTAATCTATTATATATTAAAAGCACGAAGGTACTTAGCGAAATGTCATTCGCTTTTTTCGCCCTATGTAAATTTAACATCTATATCTATCTATATTATTATAAAAGCACGAATAATTTATGCTAAGTGTTAAACGACTAAAATATCCCCGAAATATTGATCGACTTTTATGCCCTTAAATATTTATATAATTTAAGGGTAAAAATATAAATAACTTAAGGATAAAATTCTTTTTCGATTTAAATTACACTCCGCCGACTTGAATAATTTGGTATAATATTTTCTGACCTAATCGTTTTGGACTGCCACTCACCGCCATTATGCATGGCTTAGAGGGGAATCTAGTTTAGAGGATAGTAGCCTAATTATATTTGGATAATTTTTAGTACGCGGAGTCATATAATATGTATTGGAATGTGAATCCTTCGATCATTCAAATAGGTATTGAATTTCAACTTTTTAAAGCTATTGTATAGAAATCAAAACATAATTTCATATGAAACAAAGTACTTTTTTTGCCCTATTACCATCTCTACATAGAGTTTTATTGATAAATTTATTCTCACGGAATATATACGTAATTAGGACTTCGAATCCATCTCCAAAAGTGACAACTGTATGTAGCTCTTGTTGAATACAAATTGTATTCACCTTTACTTTTTATAATGTATAGTTTTATGCTATAATTCCCTAAAGTTCAACTCCTTCAGCAGTGTACTCTTATTGTTTCCTCTAAGGTATACTTTATTGTACGTTATATTTATTCCTGTTTTAAGTAGTGTATTTGTTGATGAGTTATGGACAATTCATAATATATTTGATGTTCTTATTCTTTTGTTAAACTACTTAATTGCTTAAAGTATTTACTCAAAATTTAATTTAACTATATGATTTTGGCTGAAATATTTAAATATTTTGGATAACTTTTGTTGGCTTCAAATATTTATGCTCTATATATACGTGAATGAATTTTCATAATCATGCACATGTAATTCGCTTGATGGTGATTCCATGGAGGAGTGACTATTTCTTACGTTGACATAAAATTTCTTCCGAGATAACAAGTTTTTAGTATATTAAATGACAGTCTCAAGATGCAACTTTAAGAGTTACCTTTACTTTGGGTTCCGACATATTTTAACTATAAACGATCTTGTTCTTGATTATACTTTTTAATCAGTTGCTCTACATTTGTTTCTTTAGCAGATTACACAAAGATGAAAGGTTAGGGAATTTTGATTACAGATACGGAGATGACATAATTGGTATAAGACCATATAGAATTATTCTTTTTCTTTCTTTAATTTAATTAATGTCACGACCCAAACCAATGGGCCGCGACGGGCACTCGATACCTTACTCGATCAAGTACCAACGTAACATATCTTTCCTATTACATCATCATATACACGAGACATACGGGCCTAATAGGCCAACATGATCCTTTATAAACTCAAAACATAGGCCGACAAGGCCGTACAATCTTTTACGTACACGACATATGTCTACAAGCCTCTAAGAATACATAAATTCCATAAAGGCCGGGACAGAGTCTCGCCATACCAAACAATACACATATAAATAATACTAACCATACGAGAAACTCCGAAGCAAATGGAGCGCACCAACATCTTCTGCTGAGTTGATAGCCTACTTGGAGGGCTCTCGATCTATCTATCAGGACCTGCGGGCATGAAACGCAGCGTCCCCAGGCAAAAGGGACGTCAGTACGAATAATGTACCGAGTATGTAAGGCATGGAAACATAAACAAGAACAATAATGTAAAGAGAGATGGAGGAGATACAACCTGTAACATCTGAGTGCATCTAGGGGCTATTGATATGAAGTGCATAATACATATATATACATAAACTTTTAAAATCATTTGCCTCTGTGGGCATCATCATCATCATATCGTACCCGGCCTCAAAGAGGACTCGGTAAAAACGTACCCGGCCACGTGGAGCTCGGTAAACCCAATTGATCAGTGGTTGCACAATAGGTTCCATACCCGGCCGACTATAGCGCGGCTCGGTAGAGTAAAATAGATACATATATATATATATATATATATATATATATATATATATATATATATATATATATATATATATATATATATATATATATATATATATATATATATATATATGCATACTCGACTCATGGGAACACGTTCTAGACCTTTCGGAGTGACATAAGGTCATTGCACCTTCGATTAACATTATGGACATCATATCATCAATATGAGCTTCTATAGGATTCAAGGATCATACATACTTGCTTAAAATAACTTTATTAGAAAAGAACAACATGGGCAACCTTAGTTTCTAAGAGTAGATCCGTTATGAAATAGTGTATTCATTTAACCTTAGATCATGCCAAAAGAAAGAAAGAAATGCCTTAACATACCTTAACCATGGTGAGTCCTTAATACCTCCCAAGCAACTCTTCAAACAACTCAACTCAATCTACCATTGCATAAGGAGATTCAAAATCAGTGTTGAATAAAGGCTAAGTTTGCAACTTAAACTTGTAGCTTGTTTATATACATTCGGGCAACATCTCCCCTGTAACAAGAGCCTCCTCCAATACCATACACCAACAACAATTACCAGATAAATCCAGCAATACATCATTATCAATAACAAGACACCGTAAAATAACAACAAGTCATAACTATTTGACGACGAGCGGCAAGCTCCAATTGAAATTCGTATACCCCATATCATCCCTTATAGATAATTTAATTTAACTTAATAGTATCATTAACATTATAATGAAGTCCTTCTTCAATAATTTCAGCCTTATACCATATATTCATAACAAAGAAAATGATCCACAACTCCAATTATTCTTAATTAGCAACTTTATTCACTAGTTCATGTCTAGTTCATCCATTTAACTCAACCGATGTCAATATAACCTTAAGCACCTGTAGGAACACAATATAATTACCTTATAAAGTAGATGAAAGTCGAAATCCATGTTATATTTAGCTTGCAATAGCCCAACACACCCCAATCAATTCATACCAAAAACGACGACTATAGTAGTGTCCAACACCCCGAAAATATTAAAGAATGACTAATTCATCATTTCAATATTGTGTGGTGTTTCTCCACACCATTTATCCTCCAAAAACTCCATTAAATAGCAGAAAAATATACAACCCAAAAGCTACACGAAACAGCCCACAAAACAGTCCATCACAAATCAAATAACTCGAACTCACGGCTTCCGATCAACGTCCCGTGAGTTCTAAATATTATGAAATGAAGTAATCAACCTTAATTGATATTTAAGATATTGAAACCAGAAATTAGGCATTTTAATTAACTTCAAAATACCTTCTAAAACTCAAATTACAAAGAAAAGGAGAGACTATATAGCGATACTTACGTCGTGGGGATCGTTCTTGCGTTATTGCTTCTTGATTTCGTGCCCCGGATGATAATATTGTTGGAAAACCTTGTGAGAAAGCTTGAGGGGAAGTTTAGGGGTTTATTTGGTCGAGCTCTCTGGAATTTTGAAGAAAGAGACGACATAGGAAGATAAATATCATTTTGGTTGAAAAGTCAAAATGTGCCACTTGGCACTATCTCATTGGCCCCTTTTCAAACACTTATATCTTTTTATTCTGGATGTCGTATGAACGAACGGTTAAGAGTGTTGGAAACTACATTCCAAGAACTTCAATTTGATATATAATATGCCCCAAAAAGATCATATATAGCTCACGAAATTTATTACTCAAAAAGCTTCATTGCAAATCCTTAGTCGGTTTTTCCGCAACTTAAATCCGATTTTTCTCAAACTTTATACTTCATATAAAAATATCATATATAGTCATATAATGGCTTTAAATTCATTTAAATCGTGATTAAAAAGTCTTATATTCGTCTTAACTTGCTTAACACGCCGACAAACCTTTCTTGTCCTTGTAGAAGAATTTCATCTTTTTGAGCTTACATCAATTAACTCATGACGTACTTTCAAGTACAAAAATATGGGTTGTAACATTATTCCCCCCTTTGGAATATTCTTCCTCGAATGTTGACTGATGTGCTTCTCATTCTTATACCATATGGCTCTTATTAATACTTTAATATTGTCCTTTGTCATCTAGGCAATTGTTCTATGAAGAAATCCAAAAACTAGGGCATTCCCCCTTTAGGCATATTCTCATCTCGCGAATTATGGCCGTTGTTCTTCCAATCTCGTAACTTCTACTACCTTCTATGATGTATCATATACGACTATGTCCTTTTATGTACAACTTTTCTCTTCTTTTTTTCCAGCTTTTTACCAATATCTTGGATTCACTTTGTGAATACATATATAGAACTATGATAAGATGTCCCTCTAGGAATATATAGGTATACTTAAGCTCTTCGCTTGGTACTTTGCTGAATGTACAACTATTGCTATATTTTATTTTATAGCCTTGGTATTATTACCGAGGTGTGCTACACAACTCTAGGTTACTTTCTCATTGCTTGTCCCATAACCCGTTGGCACAACCCTGCCATATTAAAAATATATAATCGACCTCGATATTTGAGTACTCCATATCACCCTGCCACATTAGGAACATATATTCGACCTTGATATCGAATGACTCCATCTCCTATAATCTCAAATAGTGCCTTCTCCTTTTGAAGGATTGTATCTCTTTAATGATCTAACACATGATCTTCATACTGCCATTCCTTCACTTTAGTTAATAAAGAGGAGGGTTTCATGTCCTAAGTAGTAACTTTGGTACCACCTGCATATAGTAATCGAATTCCAAGATTAACTAGTAGGTGAATCTCACAAACTATGTCACTCTTCTATGCTTGTAAATGTGATAGGCTAAACATAGATCTATGATTGAGGGTGTTGACTACTACATTCGCCTTCCCTGGATGATATAAAATATAGACATCATAGTCGTTCACTAACTCCCACCATCGCCTCGGATGTAATAAATTATCACTAAGGCTCGCATCTCACCAGGGAACATCTAAAGTGATTTTCTTGATGCACGTAAGGACGATACTATACTTCAATAACTGTATTTTAATAACATCCCAACGTATTCATCTTACGGGGGCATTCTAATATCGTGCCATCCATGAAATCCCTTTTATTTAAATCATTACTCAATCGAAGGCCCAAACGTCATTCTCTTAAATATCACAATTACATCCTTATTCTACTACCAAGGCAGTATTCCATCTATTCTAATTGCTCATGTTCTTAGACTCCTCTGAGTTCCTTCAAAGTGTACCGAGCTTTCTATGGCTCATGGAAATTATCAGCCCTCTTGTTTTGACGGGTTTAATCCTGAGACCTTGCCTATTATTGTCACCTTCTCACTCACATTTACCATACTTACCTTTAAATATCGCACAGTATCTTCTATCGATTGCATAACCTCCCTTCTACATTGGTGGAATCTATATCCATACCTTAACGCTCTACTATAATACTTGCAACCCTGGTGCATACACAATCTTGTGGGAGCTTCGTATTAACGTCTTATGAGGCTGGTACTCTTCTAATTGCTTTATCATGGAGGTTTTATAGAATATGATTGTTGTGCTATCTCTCTTATACCTCTGCTATTAAAAGTTCTCCTTCTATGGTTTGAGTCACGATTTCTGTAATCATCTAGGTTTAACAATTGGACTGATGATGTAACTTCCGAGCTTCCTCTTCCTTCTTAACCTTTAATTAAGCCTAGGCTATCTTCCAATCCTCAAGTTAGAGTATTAGCTATTACATTAGCCTTTTGTGGACTCTATGTAGCATCCATAATATAATCTTCTAACAATTCAAACATTTATAGGTGACATGGACTTAATTCTTTCTTTTAACTTGTACCAAAGTCTCCTATAGCTATATGAATGTCAACATATATGCTGCATAGATATAACTCTAAAGTCTTAAGTGCATTCACAACGTAATTAACTCTGGATCATTGATTGAATAATTCCTTTCGTGCCTTCTCAACATTCTTTAAATGTAAGCAATCACTTTTCTTGGTCGTTATGTCACTTGTTGCATGAATACTTGGTTTATCTTGTTGCCCACCAATACTTGAATTTTCTATAACTCATATGATCTCAAATATCACTTCTGACTTCCCGTTCATTGATAGGTGCGACTTTCTTATGGAGTGTATACCATATTGTAATGAGACTATTGTTACAAGACCATTTCTTCTTTATATCATTATGCTTAAGTTGAAGCCTTCATCATTATTTCCTCAGCTAGTCTTACTTTTTCGTACTTAGGGAGAACCTTTGACTCTCGTAAAGTTGTGACCTTATTACGGACCTTTTTGATGTCCTTACTTGCCTATAATCATTTGTAGTTGCTTGCTTTCATACCCTTGTGCTTGTATGGTTGCTTTTGAACTGATATTTTGACTGCCTTTCCAGTGGCTCTTTATTTTATCCCCATAACACTCATACGGTACCTTTAACTACCTCGACTTTTGTTTGAATATATCTTAAAATGATATTCTCCGAAACTGAATTCTCCATGTTGGGTTCTACTATGTTTATCTTACACGATCTGATGATTCGTCTATAACCTCCTATTTCGCGACACTAAGATCTTCCTGACCAATTACTAACTACTCGTTTTCCCATTCTCATATCAATATTCCTCGTAATGTTTCTTAGGTTATTTACTTTGTTTTAACTTACGTCTCGCACTGGCTCCTTATTTATTAATAACAGCTCGGGCAGGAACCTTTACTTCCTCTCTTTGATGTCATGCTTGCAGAATATTCTTGAATTGTAGCGTATCTATAAGATTTGGATAAGTCCCATCTCATTCCTCTTTCTTTTATCGGATTCTTCCTTTACCATTCCATAGTTACTAGAACCATCTAATTCTGACTTAATGCCACATCACTCGATATTCCCCCCTTTAGGGGTGTGCTAAAAGTTGAACCCACGAGGATATACCTATAGATGTTTTACCTCTTCATCTTTGGCGTCTTTTCTTAACATCAATGATCCTTACTTGCCTTACGGCAATTCTTCTGTACCAAGGATGACAAATTCTGTTACTCGTGAGGGTGACACTTACCGTAACTGACACATACAATCTCTTAAGCTTAACTTTGCTTACATTGCTTGTTTTAGGGAAACATCTTCCTGAATGAACCTTAAAGGTTATTATTTTGTTATCCATTCTATTATTGCCGGAATGTTATCTCTGAAATTCTCATGATATCAACCATTATAAAATCCTTCAGTCCCTAATTCATGTTCGGTTTATCTTATTCACCAGCACATACTGATTTTTATTACTCTGGGTCTAACCATTCCTTCTAGTAATCACATTGAAGTCACCAACTCATTTCTCGAAATAAGGATATGACTTTATGGCTTATACTCTTTTATTGCCTCAAGTCCTGTCACCTCTTGTATTTTTCATCACTCGACTATAGACTCTGTCATCGTGTCATGTTTGGATTTACTGTTATCACCCATATATCACATCTTACTCATGATGCTTCATTTACTCTCTTTTTATTCTCCGGATAATATTTTTGTCTATCACTTTATTCTGAAAACTTCAACAAAAAGTTCTTTCTCTTTTTAGCTCACCTTGCTTTATCTTACTGGCTCTTCGGAATGCCTAACTTTTTTTTTCCAGGACCGAAGCCATACCAAGGGAAATATTTTTCCTTCTAGGATCCCACTGCATATCTTCTGAATGTTCTAATACTCATATCTGACTGTACAATTCTATGGTTCACCATCTGGGTATCTCACAAGAAGATATATTACCACATTTGCACTATCGTTCGGAAACTTTAGTTAATGATAACAATCCATCCATAATTTTTCGGCTACTCTAACCCGAACTGAATCTTGATATCACATTCTTCTCTTAAACTATGTTTGTTAGCCCCCATAGGACACAACCGAGATGGGCGAGGTCAATTGTATATATAACCGTAAATATTGAAGGTAATACTAATACTTACATTTCTCTGCCTGAATTGTAAATGATGATAATTTTCATAAATTCCTCGTACCCTTTGTCGTCTTGCTGCTAAAACTTGTGTCTACTTTCCGATTCACTTATTCATTTTTACCATACGAGTAGATAGATATTATTGCCTTAAGGCTCCTTATCAATAAGCTTACACATCTTAGTACCCATATGATCTGCTAAAGACCTGATATTTAGTCACCATAAGCATGATACAAAATTAAGTTCCTCTGACTCAACTCTTTCGCATCAAAATTCAATCTCTTACCAACTGTTTTTCTGGATGTAGGTATCGATGTATTATGAATAAAAAATTTAGGAGTTTGGAATTCTTACAACTGAGCTCTAACACACGATCTAGAAGAAGAAGAAATAGTGACATTCCTAAATGCCCTGTAGCCTCCTGCTTATAAGTGTGGTGCACAACACACCCATAAACAAGACTCTACCAGACACGGCTTGTAGACTCCCTAGGATAGAACTGCTCTGATACCACTTCTGTCACGACCCAAACCGATGGGCCGCGACGGGCACTCGATACCTTACTCGATCAAGTACCAACGTAACATATATTTTGTAACGACCCGGCCCGTCGTTACGGGAATTACCACCCCGTTATGTTGCATTAACATATCTTATGCTTCTATATCAGTGTTAGAACCTATCGGGTGAGTTATGAGTGTATTGAATTGAAAATGAAGCAAATAGCATGTTTGAAGTAAGTTTGAATATGGCAAGTCAACCTAGAGTTGACCTTCGAGTTAGAGTGCTCGGAATCAGATTCTGATGATTTGACTAGTTTTGGGGGATCATTTATGACTTAGGAAAGCAATCGAAATTGAATTTGGAGGTCCGGTGTAGTTTTAGGCTTGAATTGGCTAAGGTTGAATTTTGGCGAAATCCGAACGGTAGGTGAGATTTTGATCCGGGAGTTGGAATGGAATTCCGACAGTTGCAATAGCTCCGTTAGGTGATTTTGGATATGCCTGCAAATTTTTAGGTCATTCGGACGTTGTTTGGTCGGGTTTTTGATTGAATGAGCAATTCGGAAATTTTGAAGAAACTTAGGCTTGAATCCGTATGTAATTGGTGATTTTGATGTTTAGGATGGTGTTTTTATGATTGGAACAAGTTCGTATTGTCTTTTGGAGTATGTTGGGGGTTTTCGTTGGGGTCCCGGGGGCCTCGGGGTGAATCCGGACCATCATCCGGCATTTTGAAGCAAAGAAAAGTGTGCTGTAAATTGCAGATCTCTGGGCAGGATTTTAGCCTTCGCGTTCGCGAGGGCAAGGCCCGCGTTCGCGAAGGCCAGGCAGGGCAATGCATCGCGTTCGCGTGGGAGAAGGCCGCGTTCACGAAGGTGAAACAGGCGAAGCCTCACGTTCGCGTGGGCACTTACGCGTTCGCGTAGGAGAAAGATGGAGACCATCGCGATCGCGTGAAAGGGGGACGCGTTCGCGTAGAAGAAATCCGGCGGCTGGGGGAAATGAACTTCGCGGACGCATGATAGGGCATCGCGTTCGCGATGAAGTAATCGAGCAGGCCATCGCGTTCGCGTGAGGGACATCGCGAACGCGTAGGGTTAAATGTCCAGGCAGTGAGTTTAATTGCAGAGACAATGTAGTCGCGGGTTTATACCCTAAAATCATGATTTTGAGCCCTAGAGAGAATAAATCACGGGAAAACGCTGGGAAATCCTCGGGTATTCATCGAAGGTAAGTTTCTTGACTCAAAAACATCATTTTATGGTAGAATTAACATCAATCTTCATGAATTTGGGTAGAAATTGTGAAGGATTGTGGCCTAGATATTGAAAACGAAAATTTAGGTTTTGAAAGGCCAATAGAACTCCGATTTTGGTAAATTTTATACGTATGGACTCGTGGCGAGATGAGGGTTCTGTAAATATGAGTTTCGAAGTTTTTCGAGATGTGGGCCCGGGGCTCGGGTTTTGCAAATTTCGTAATTTTTGATATTTTTCGAGTTCTTTCGATTGGGTTATGTTCCATTAGCCTATTTTGATATATTTGTACTGATTTTGGCTAGTTTGGACGTGCGTGGGTGCCGGTTCGAGGAGCTAAGGCATCGCGGGCATGAGCTTTCGTCGGTTCGAGGTGGGTAATACTTGTAAATGATGTCCCGAGGGTTAGTAAACCCCGGACTTGCACATCTTAGTGTTGTGTTGAGGTGACTTGCACGCCGGATAACGGGCGTGGGGTAGAGCACCATTGGGGATCGTGACTTGGACCGTCCCGCGTAATAAATAATAACACCTAATTGTTGAAATGAATTGGACTAATTATCATGTTTGGGCTTCGTGCCGATTATTTGAATCCTTCGGGGATTGGTATCATTGTCTTGATAACACTGTGCATATTTTATTCTAAATTTAAGGTTTAAAATGGTATTTTGCTATTCAGCATTTTTATAAGGTTATGAAAAACTTGAACAAGGTCTTAATAACATTTTTAGCTGTGAGCTAACATGATATTGTTGCCCGTAGGGCTTTCTTGATTATTTGTTAGAATGATTGGGGCCGAGGGCCATAGGTTAGGGCATGACCATTTATGTGAGCATATGCATACACATGCATGGATCGGACTGCACGCCGCAGTGGTATACGGATCAGGTTACGCGCCGCAGCATGTGTGATATTCATATTGTGCTTGGGCTGTAGGAGCCCCTCCGGAGTCTGAACCCCCACAGTGAGCACGGGTACCCAAATTGGATCGGGCTACACTCCGTAGCGGTCATATGCATTGCATGGCATACATACATTGGTTTACATGTACTACGTGGCATAACATTTAGCACTCATACATTACTGGCACACATGCATTAGTTGCCTTATTGACTAGATGTCCTGGCGTAAATTGATAAGGAGTGCTGAGCCCGAGGGGCTGATTTGAGTGCGGACTTGCACTGCTTGAGATTGTATACAGGTATTGGTATATTATCATGAAAGAAAGAAGCTAAATATTGAGATTTCTAAATAATCTACTCACATATGCTAGAAAAGGATAAAAGGATAGTTCTGTATTGTGTAGCATGAGATAGTGCCTATCGTGGTTTTCTTTCCTTCAGCATTATTTACTTTTATTACTGCTGAGTTGGAAGTACTCACACCCGACTCCCTGCACCTTGTGTGCAGATCCAGGTACATCACGGCAGAGCTGATTCTATTGCGGCTCGGGAGTGCTTTTGGACAGTCGAGGTAGCTGCCAGCGTTCGCAGGACCTGATTCTCCAGTTTGTCTATATTTTTGTTCTGACCATCCCACACTTGTGCACAGTTATATTCGCTATTTGCACTTTGTATACTCTGTAGAGGCTCATGACTCTTGACCCTTCGGTCTATGGGAGTTGGTATATTTTGGGACTTGGTTCCCTGCATATCGATATATATATATATATATATATATATATCACTGTTGTTTCATGATTTGATTTGTTTAATTGGGATAAAGCGAGCTCCTAGCTTTGTTATTGTTATTGATTGGTCAGGCTGGCCTAGCAGTGCGCTGGGCGCCATCGTGACCGGATTTGGGGTCGTGACAAGTTGGTATCAGAGCCTAGGTTTACTAGGCCTCATGACTCTTGAGCCGGTTAGTAGAGTCTTGTGGATCGGTACGGGGACGCGTGTACTTATCCTCGGGAGGTTGCGAACTTTTAGGAAACACTTCACATATCTTGGAATTCTTATCGTGCGTACTTGATTCAGCTTGAGATATACCTTTTTGAAACTCCTTCCGCACGTCTGTGTACGCTTCGAGCGCTCAGTAATATAATTGACTTATGGCTTGCGATTCCCTGGTCGAGGGGCGAGATATAATCTCCGTGAGTTCATGTTGGGCCAGTCGGGAGGACTTGAGGCCAGATCTTTGTCTATGGCTAGAGCACCAAGGTACTAATTTCGCGAGCCGGTATCATGAAGTTCATACGATCGGTATTGATCTCTATTGTGCAAATGGCAGTTTGATAATGGGAGAGCTATAAGGTATTCAGTTCTTGTTGTGATTTGATATGTAGTCCTAGTTATGGGCGTGAGAAATATGTTCATTGCCTCTTAATTGGAAGGTAAAGTGCCTTATGTGTAGTGGAACGAGTTTAAACTCAGGAAGACTAAAGTGATTATGCTATGCGTATCATGGTGGAAGGTATTTGACATATGTTATGATTCGAGCAGGTGCAGGGCATGTCCATGTATCAATTTTGATAATATAACTTGTATAGTGTTGAGATTAATGTTGTTGTTATACATTGCGATGTCTTGTTGAGTTATGGATGTATTGTTAGAATGGTTTGGTGATTCTCTGGCAGGTGGATAGGCCAATTTACAAAGGAAGCTCTGCCGAAATTTTTGGAAAATTTGGGACTTAGAAAGATTTCTGTCACCTAAAGAGAGTGGGCTTATTGGTGGTGCGTGTATAAATGCAAGAATTGCAGAAGAGCTAAGGTCTCTGATGATTCGAGTCTCTGTCAAGGCTTGAAAATGACTGTAGATTGACCTCACTAGAACATTGTGGCATCATTTGAGTAAGAATGCTATGTGTGGCTAAAAGTGCTTTGACGTATGGCTCCGAGCCAAGTTGGGGAGGCTGTTATTGATTAATTGATTGCACTGTTGTGTACTGTGTTGGCTCTGTCTCTAAGTATGTTGGGAAATTTTGATAAAGGTTATGGTGCTTCGTAGATGTGAAGAAATACTAGGATGTTTTGAACTGATGTTGGTAAAGAATGTTCGGTGTATAGAAAATAAAGATGGCTAGGTGTATCTGTATGTAATCATGTTCAGCGGTGTCAGAGATCTAGCAAGACACGAGTGGTTCTACTCAATAGGACAGTTGAATTACAGCTGAATAAGGGTGAATGATGTCCGAGAATGGTTTTGCAGTGTTCAAGATTTT
Organism: Nicotiana noctiflora; assembly: GCA_032618575.1. Classification (NCBI taxonomy): domain Eukaryota; kingdom Viridiplantae; phylum Streptophyta; class Magnoliopsida; order Solanales; family Solanaceae; genus Nicotiana; species Nicotiana noctiflora. Next base: position 20,500 of record JASVEL010012125.1, read on the forward strand.
GCTTGTAAGGGTTAGGTGTCTTAAGATTGTGTATGTGGCTAAAGACGGTGGTTTCGTTAGAAGAGGTCAAGACTTGTGTTATATTATGTGAATGATGGGATTCTATGTAATCCATATTTGAAGGTAATGATAACGAATTCAAAATCGCAGAAAGTTTTTCAAAATAAAGTATTGTAGAATGTGGTACTTTTGGGAAACATTGAGAGAGTATTAAGTGACCTATGGGTCTTAGACGGTGTGGTCTTGTGTACGAGTCCTGTGTGGTAAAAGGGTTGAGGCATTGTCGTACTACAATAAAGACGGATAGGAAATTAGAGATAAATCAGAAAGGAAACTGGGTAAATGGAACAACTTGTTAATAAACCAGAATGGTATAAAAAGGAATACGATTGATTCCTGGTATGTGGTTGAAGTAATGAATCTTGCAGACATTGCAGCAAAGCTCTTGAGTGCTGGCAGTTGTGTAACTTGATATGGGTATAAGGACTCAGTCCTGGCAGTTAAACTTATGCAACGAATGGGAAGAAATAGTTTGTGATGTGTTTTATCATGGTTTGAAGATGAGTATATTCCTGTCGGTATGCGAAGCGTGGGATGTGTAATGAGTTTCTTCTATATGGGATCATGAAAGTCCTTGACTAGTTGAGTGCGCCGATGTTTGAGGCGGAGGAAAGGGATATGAATTTCCATGTTGTCTTAGTGTGATATGGTATACACGAAGTGTTATGGAAAGTTGATAATGGAATATTCAAGGTTTTGAGACCAATTCATAACATATGGGAAGTCAATAAAATTATTGAGCAGCGCGGACAGTTGCAGGTGATTTAAGAATCGATCTTTATGATGATTTAAGAAAATTGTACTGCTATTCTAGTAATTTGGCAGGGAATATGGTCCAAAAAGGGCCAGGTAATATAAACGGATAATATTTAGTGGTGTGGTGGTATCCTCTTGTTAGATTGACATTGATGATTGAGTTGTAAATGGCATAAGGAAAATTCTGAATGGCTTTCGTGGTATGAAGGGACGCTTGATGTGTGTTATGTATTCGTACGGTGAAGTACAAAATCAGGCATAGTGATTCATGTGTTATATATGTGTTGGAGACTTGAAGTTCTCGTTAGTCTGCCTATGCGGTGGTTGTATATCGTGTGTATCGGCACCGTTTTGTGATTATTGGAAATCGGAAGCCCTAGTGGCTCTCTCTTAGCTTGATATGATGAATTTGGGTTATGATACCTTATTTCAAACTGGTTGGCATAAGTCAGGTCATCTAGACTAATGTGATATGGACTATGTCGGAAAATGGCACAAATTTTGTAGCAGAGAGCATCAGAGTATGCTCCAACAGATTAGTTGTACCCAGGACCAGCGGACAGCCGGTAGGCATTGCTTTGTCAGTTGGACCTTAGTGGCTGAGGTCAGTGTAGAGGTATCTACCATGGATTCAGTTCCAGTATTGAGAAACATTGTCAGATGCGTTTTATGTGGCCAAGCTTGAGGCTCTATATATATGTTTGCTGTAATGAGAAAAACTTCGACTCGTTATGCATTTCCTTTTGCGAGATTTATGCGTGGATCGGGTGGCACGCCGCCACGGGTTATTTGGATCGGGTGGCACGTCGCCACAAGTATGGTATCCGGATCGGGTGGCACGCCGCCACGGGTACGTCGTTAGAGCGGGTTGCACGCTGCAACAGAATATTGTGAAAATATAGTTAGTTATATGCTACCTAGTATACAATATTTCCTCGCTTCTGAGGAAAAGACCATTTTGAGTATCGCTTGGCGAATGATACATCGGTTGTGTCCTTTCAGGATTTAATAGCATATGTTAATTGTTTCACCGTGGGTGAGGTTGATTGCTTGGGTTCAAGACCTAGATCCGTGCGTGGCTAACCGTTTTGAGCTTAGTGGCTTGAGGTGCTTCATGAGTAATAATGTTGGGATAGAATCACGAATCGTGGCAAGGCCACGTGATGTTATGACCTCTCGAGGAGGATTCGGGTACTCTATTTCTATAATGCGAGACGCGATCTCAGTTCTATGTTATGATGGCACAGAGGAATTGAATTGCAGCTCTTTTGCTGGAGACAGTTGTCATGAATTGAGCTGTCATGATTCGAGTGTGTGCATACGTTTCTATTGGAGCCTATGTTGTGCTCGTCGTGGCTTAGGCCGGTGTTGAGGTGTCTTATCACCGGTGCGGTGTGTTATAATCGAAATGACCGTTGGAGTTATTAATGAATACGAGCATATTGTATCTTAGCTTGTTAGAAAGGTAAAAATCGAGATTTGGCTCCGAAACCTATCGTGGTATGAGTTTTAAAAAGGGAAATAGATTCACGAATGGTTAACTTGAGAGATGGGTTCGGTATATCGCGTGCTTCAACTGCCGTGAGCAGGATATGGAGGTGTTGGAATAAGACTCTATCTAATAAAAGAGGTTTTCAGCTAGTATTTGGTTATTATGGCCAGTTGTTGTGATTAGAGACTATCGTCTCGAGTGATTGGGTTGTCGATACATCATATGATCTCACCCGGAGTAGTGAATATGGGTTATTGCAGTGAATTCGAGTGTATCCTGAGTATAGGCACGGGATTTGCATTTGGCATATGATTTCAGAAAGTGCAATGTGATTTATGGTTCAGATGGTCTGTGAAATTTTGACTATATGGTGTTTTCGGACTTATGTGAGATAGGGTGACGTATGATCGCCCGGATATATGCTTGGTAAGGTCATTCGGCTATTGGGTTGCTCCTAGTACAACTATGAGTCCGCTCGAGGACGAGCGTTTGTTTAAGTTGGGGAGAATGTAACGACCCGGCCCGTTGTTACGGGAATTACCACCCCGTTATGTTGCATTAACATATCTTATGCTTCTATATCAGTGTTAGAACCTATCGGGTGAGTTAGGAGTGTATTGAATTGAAAATGAAGCAAATAGCATGTTTGAAGTAAGTTTGAATATGGCAAGTCAACCTAGACTTGACCTTCGAATTAGAGTGCTCGGAATCAGATTCTGATGATTCGACTAGTTTCGGGGGATCATTTATGACTTAGGAAAGCAATCGGAATTGAATTTGGAGGTCCGGTGTAGTTTTAGGCTTGAATTGGCTAAGGTTGAATTTTGGCGAAATCCGAACGGTAGGTGAGATTTTCATCCGGGAGTCGGAATGGAATTCCGACTGTTGCAATAGCTCCGTTAGGTGATTTTGGATATGCCTGCAAATTTTCAGGTCATTCGGACATTGTTTGGTCGGGTTTTTGATTGAATGAGCAATTCGGAAATTTTGAAGAAACTTAGGCTTGAATCCGTGTGTAATTGGTGATTTTGATGTTTAGGATGGTGTTTTTATGATTGGAACAAGTTCGTATCATGTTTTGGAGTATGTTGGTGGTTTTCGTTGGGGTCCCGGGGGCCTCGGGGTGAATCCGGACCATCATCCGGCATTTTGAAGCAAAGAAAAGTCTGCTGTAAATTGCAGATCTCTGGGCAGGATTTTAGCCTTCGCGTTCGCGAGGGCAAGGCCCGCGTTCGCGAAGGCCAGGCAGGGCAATGCATCACGTTCGCGTGGGAGAAGGCCGCGTTCGCGAAGGTGAAACAGGCGAAGCCTCGCGTTCGCGTGGGGACTTACTCGTTCACGTAGGAGAAAGATGGAGACCATCGCGATCGCGTGAAAGGGGGACGCGTTCGCGTAGAAGAAATCCGGCGGCTGGGGGAAATGAACTTCGCGGACGCGTGATAGGGCACCGCGTTCGCGATGAAGTAATCGAGCAGGCCATCGCGTTCGCGTGAGGGACATCGCGAACGCGTAGGGTTAAATGTCCAGGCAGTGAGTTTAATTGCAGAGACAATGTAGTCGCGGGTTTATACCCTAAAATCATGATTTTGAGCCCTAGAGAGAATAAATCACGGGAAAACGCTGGGAAATCCTCGGGTATTCATCGAAGGTAAGTTTCTTGACTCAAAAACATCATTTTATGGTAGAATTAACATCAATCTTCATGAATTTGGGTAGAAATTGTGAAGGATTGTGGCCTAGATATTGAAAACGAAAATTTAGGTTTTGAAAGGCCAATAGAACTCCGATTTTGGTAAATTTTATACGTATGGACTCGTGGCGAGATGAGGGTTCTGTAAATATGAGTTTCGAAGTTTTTCGAGATGTGGGCCCGGGGCTCGGGTTTTGCAAATTTCGTGATTTTTGATATTTTTCGAGTTCTTTCGATTGGGTTATGTTCCATTAGCCTATTTTGATATATTTGTACCGATTTTGGCTAGTTTGGACGTGCGTGGATGCCGGTTCGAGGAGCTAAGGCGTCGCGGGCATGAGTTTTCCCCCAACATCGGGATCGTGATGGCGCCTACTCGTGGTAGCTAGGCAAGCCACTGTATTCAAACCATCCTGTTTTTAATGATATTTCATAATTAATTTATCAACAAAACTATAACTTTGATTAATTAAGTGCGGAAGACTTTATCGAAGTAGAAATAACCAGTTTCAAGGTAAAGTCATACTGATATCCTCTACCCAAGACGTGGAGTCACCAACTCACGAACTACTACTGAATACTACACATAAGAGTTTGAAAGAAATACAACATAATTCTGTTTGTCTCGGAACAAAGAGACTACAGCTAGTAATAATATAAATAAAGAGAGAGACGCCGGGCCTGCGAACGTCTGCAAGCTACCTTGGTCTCAAATATGATCAACTCCCACGCAATCGATTTACTGCTGCTGCTGCTCCTGATCGTAACCTGGACCTGTGCAAAAACGCACAGAAGTGTAGTATCAGCACAACCGACCCCATGTGTTGGTAAGTGCCTGGCCTATCCCGGCGAAGTAGTGACAAGCCTAGGACCAGACACCCGCATAAACCTGTGCAGTTCAATATATATGTATACCACAAAATAACGAGAAGTAACCAAGTAATAGCACAATAAGGAATATCTCAAAAGAACTCAACAATTAAACAACAGTTAATAAGTTCACAAGGAAAACAAAGTATAATGAAAATACAAGTAATATTAAGTCAAGGAATAGCAAGTAGTTGCACGGCATCACCCTTCGTGCTTTTACTCTCATCCTCACCAAATAAGCAAATAAAGTGTACGGCATCACCCTTCATACTTTTACTCTCATCCTCACCAAATAAGCAAATAAAGTGTACGACATCACCCTTCGTACTTTTACTCTCATTCTCACATCCATGGTACGGCATGATCCTTCGTACATGGTTCAATAACAAGGCACGGCATGATCCTTCGTGCATAATCAATAAAACATGGCACGGCATTAACCTTCGTGCATAATCAATAAAACATGGCACGACATTAACCTTCGTGCATAAATAATAAAACATGGCACGGCATTAACCTTCGTGCATAAATAATAAAACATGGCACGGCATCACCCTTCGTGCATTATCACTCTTCCTCACCCAAATAACAATCACAGTTAAGGGCAGAGAAAGAAAACAACAAATCATGAACCGTCCCGGCAAGGGACACAATAATCATTTCAACAAAGTCCCTGCAAGGGCAATCAATATCTCACTTCACAACAAGTCCCGACAAGGGAGAACAATAACAATTCTACAACCCGGCAAGGATTCAACAATTTATCTTCAAATATGTCTCACAACAAGTATTAACAACGACTCACGGTCATGCTAGACGCCAGTGTATGGATGCTCGTCACCACAGTCCATACACCGCACTCGATCACATAGCACATAACACATAATCCTATACCCTCAAGCTAGGATAGAACAAACACTTACCTCGAATGTTTATTAACAATTCAATCCGCGGAAATGTCTTTTTCTTTCAAATTTGGCTCCAATCCAATCGTATCTATACACAATTGATTTAATATCATCAATACTACTCAACAAACTAATTCTTAAGACCAAATACAACTTTTACAACATTCCGCCCGGAATAGTGAATTTCAACCCCGGGCCCACATGGTCGGAACTCGGGGTTAGGACCAAAATCCGGTTACCCATCCCCCACGAGTTCATGTATATGATTTGTTTCAAAATCGGACCTCAATTCGAGGTCCAATTTCCCAATTTATGAAAAACCCTATATTCTAACAAAAACAAGAAATTCTACCATGAAAACCTTTGATTTCTATTGAAAAACATGTTTAATGATGTTAGGAATTGAAAGAATTAAGTAAAAAGTGACTTACAATTGTTTTGATGAAGAAGGAATCCGCGAAGAATCGCAAATGGGTGTTTTTGTTTTGTAAAAAGTGAAGAAATGAACTTGAAATCGTGTTTTACAGGTCTCTGTGTTCGCATTTGCGAACATGGGTTCGCAATTGCGAACCCCGACCAATTTCTGGAGTTTGAAAAATAAGCTAAGGCTGGGAAGTTCGCTTTTGCGAATATTTGTTCGCATTTGCGAACACTGGCAAACAAAGGGAGTGTTCGCATTTGCGAACTAATGTTCGCATTTGCGAACATAGGTTGTATAGGGCAGTGTTCGCATTTGCGAACAATGGTTCGCATTTGCGAACCAAGGCAGTATAGGGAATGTTCGCATTTGCAAACTTTTGTTCGCATTTGCGAACATAGGCAGGCCCTGGGGACTTTCGCATTTGCGAACAAGGCTGGGCATGAGGGGTTTCGCATTTGCGATCAGGGTTCGCATTTGCGAGCCCTGCCTTGTATTGTCCCCTTCGCAATTGCGAGAAATACTTCGCAATTGCGAAGCCAACAGCTGGGTGAAAAACCAGCAGTGCAAAAATTCAGAATTTAATCCAACGGCCTATCAAATCTTTACCCGAGCCCCCCGGGCTCCAAACCAAACATGTACACAATCTCAAAAACACATTATGAACTTGTTCGTGCGATCACTTCGCCAATATCACCTCGTTTTCATCAAATCAAGCCTCAAATTCATGATTTTCATACCTTTGGTTTTCAAAACTTTCAAACTTGGGACTCAAGGTCCAAAACATCTCAAACGACATCCGAATGTCACCAAACTTTACAGAAATCACATATATAATATTTAAGACTTGTACCGAGCGTCGGAACCAAAATACGAGCCCGATACCAAGGTCAATTAATTCATTTCCTTTAACAATTACATCAAAAACAATTTCATAGAAAAATTCATAACTTGGGCTCTAGGCCTCAGAATTTGACTTCGGACGCATGTCCAAGTCCCATATTTTCCTACGGACCTCTCGGGACCATCCAATCTCGGGTCCGGATCGGTTTACCAAAAATGTTGACCGAAGTCAACCATATCAATATTAATATCATTTTTATCCAAATTTCTCATAGAATTCATATTTTCTATCACAAAATCTTTCCGGCTACATGCTCGGATTGTGCACGTAAATCGAGGCAACATGGAATGAGGTTTTCAAGGCCTCAGAAGCTCGAAATGATTAATAAAATAAGTGATGACCCTTTGGGTCATCACAATCTCCACCTCTAAAACAACCATTCGTCCTCGAACGGACAAAAGAAAGAAGTACCTGAGTCAGGAAACAAGTGTGGGTAGCGGCTCCGCATATCAGACTCGGACTCCTAGGTCGATGTCTCAGGAGGCTGACCTCTCCACTGAACACGCACAGAAGGATAACTCTTCGACCTCAACTGTCGAACCTGTCGGTCTAGAATAGCCACCGGCTCCTCCTCATAAGATAGATCATTGTCCAATTGGACAGTACTGAAGTCTAACACATGTGTGGGATCACCGTGGTATCTCCGAAGCATAGATACGTGAAAAACTGGATGCACGGCTGATAAGCTAGGCGGCAAAGCTAGTCTGTAAGCCACCCCTCCCACTCTGTCTAGAATCTCAAATGGACCAATATACCTAGGGCTGAGCTTGCCCTTCTTCCCGAACCTCATCACGCCCTTCATAGGTGACACTCGGAGCAATACTCGTTCACCAACCATGAAACCTACATCTTGAACCTTATGATCCGCATAAGTCTTCTGCCTGGACTGAGATGAACGCAATCTCTCATGAATAGTCTTGACCTTATCCAAGGCCTCCTGAACTAAGTCCTGTACCCAACAACCGAGCCTCTCCCGGTTCAAACCATCCAACCGGTGATCGACATCGCCTACCATACAACGCCTCATACGGAGCCATCCGGATGCTAGATTGGTAACCGTTATTGTAGGCGAACTCTGCTAATGGTAGAAACCGGTCCCACGAGCCTCCGAAATCAATAACACGAGCTCGAAGCATGTCCTCTGAGAATCCGAATAGTCCTCTCGGACCGGCCATCCGTCCGAGGATGAAATGTTGTACTCAACCGAACCCGGGTGCCTAACTCCCGCTGGACCGCTCTCCCGAACCGCGAGGTAAACCGCGTACCCCGATCGGAGATAATAGATACCGGCACCCCATGGAGACGAACAATCTCCCTAATGTAAACCTCCGCTAACCTCTCCGACGAGTAGGAGACAGATCCTGGAATAAAGTGTGCCTGACTTGGTCAACCTATCAACAATGACCCAAATAGCATCAAATTTCCTCCGAGTCAAAGGAAGTCTAGTAACGAAGTCCATAGTGATCCGCTCCCATTTCCACTCGGAATTTCAATCCTCTGGAATACACCACCAGGTCTCTGGTGCTCATATTTCACCTGCCGACAATTTAGACACCGAGCGACATACGCAACGATATCTTTCTTCATTCTGCGCCACCAATAGTGCTGTCGTAAGTCTTGGTACATCTTCACGGCACCCGGGTGAATAGAATACCGCGAACCGTGGGCCTCCGCTAAGATCAACTCTCGAATCCCTTCAACATTGGGCACACAAACTCGACCCTGCAATCTCAATACCCCGTAATCATATAGATTTACCTGTGTGGCACCTCCCCGTTGTACTGTATCTCTCAACTCACGCAAATGAGGATCATCAAATTGCCTCTCACGGATACGCTCTAATAAAGAAGAACGAGCGACCGTGCGGGCTAACACTCTGCTAGGCTCAGAAATGTCCAATCTCACGAACCGGTTGGCTAATGCCTGGACGTCTAGAGCCAATGGTCTCTGACTGACCGGAATATATGCAAGACTACCCATACTTTCTACTCAATGCATCGGCCACCACATTGGCCTTACCTGGGTGATATAATATAGTAACATCATAGTCTTTTAGCAACTCTAACCATCTCCGCTGTCGTAGATTCAACTCCTTCTGTTTGAACAAGTACCGTAGGCTTTTGTGATCGGTGTACACCTCACATGTCACACCATATAGATAATGCCTCCAGATCTTTAAGGCATGAACCACTGCTGCTAACTCAAGATCATGAACCGGATAATTCTTCTCATGTATCTTTAACTGCCTCGAAGCATAAGCGATAACCTTACCATCCTGCATCAATACCGCTCCAAGCCCCTGTACGAGATGCGTCACAATAAACTGTATAAGGCCCTGTACCTGTAGGTAGTACCAACACTGGTGTGGTGGTCAAGGCTGTCTTGAGCTTCTGAAAGTTCGCCTCACACTCCTCTAACCACCGAAACTGAACACCCTTCTGGGTCAACCTGGTCATCGGGGCTGCAATAGAAGAAAACCCCTCTAAAAATCGACGGTAGTAACCTGCTAATCCCAAGAAACTTCGAATCTCAGTCACTAAAGCTGGTCGAGGCCAATTCTGGACTACCTCAATCTTCTTTGGGTCTACCTGAATACCTTCCACTGATACAATGTGACCCAGAAATGCTACCGAACTCAACCAGAACTCACATTTAGAAAATTTGGCATATAGCTGGTTATCTTTCAGAGTCTGAAGAACCACTCTGAGGTGCTGCTCGTGCTCTTCCTGGCTGCGGGAGTATACCAGGATGTCATCTATAAAGACTATCACGAACAGATCTAAGTAAGGCCTGAATACCCGATTCATCAACTCCATGAATGCTGCTGGGCATTGGTCAACCCGAAGGACATGACCAAGAACTCATAATGCCCATATCTAGAGCGAAAGGTTGTCTTAGGAATATCAGCCGCCCTGATCTTCAGCTGATGGTAGTCAGATCTCAAATCTATCTTTGAAAATACCTTGGCACCCTGAAGCCGGTCAAATAAATCATCAATTCGCGGAAGTGGATATTTATTTTTGATAGTCACCTTGTTTAACTGTCGATAGTCAATGCACATTCTCATCGAACCATCTTTCTTCTTTACAAATAATACAGGTGCTCCCCAGAGGGAAACACTGGGCCTGATAAAGCCCTTCTCAAGAAGGTCTTGCAACCGATCTTTCAATTCTTTTAGCTCCGGCGGGGCCATACGATAGGGTGGAATAGAGATGGGCTGAGTGCCCGGTGCCAGATCAATACAGAAATCAATATCCCTGTCGGGTGGCATGCCCGGTAGGTCTGAAGGAAAAACCTCAGGAAACTCCCGTGCAATAGGGACTGACTCAATGGAAGGAACTTCTGCGCTGGAATCACGAACATAAGCCAGATAAGCTAGACACCCCTTCTCGACCATGCGTCGAGCCTTAACATAGGAAATAACGGTGCGAACGGAGTGGCTTGAGGTACCTTTCCACTCTAGTCGGGGTGATTCTGGCAAGGCCAAGGTCACAGTCTTAGCATGACAATCTAGAATAGCATGGTATGGGGACAACCAGTGCATCCCCAATATGACATCAAAATCCACCATATCCAAAAGCAACAGATCAACATGGGTCTCAAAACCTCCAAATATAACTACGCACGAACGATGCACCCGGTCGACTACAATGGAGTCACCCACCGGTGTAGATACATAAACTGGGATATCCAAAGCATAGCTGGGCATGGCCAAATACGGTGCAAAGTAGGAAGACACATATGAATATGTAGATCCAGGGTCAAATAATACTGAAGCACCTCTGCCACACACAAGAATAGTACCTGTAATCACGGCATCCGATGCCTCTGCCTCTGGCCTGGCTGGTAAAGCATAGAATCGGGGATCTGCACCTCCCCTCTGAGCTGCGTCTCTAGGACGACCATCAACTGGCTGACCTCTACCTCTCGCTGGACGGTCTCCACCTCTACGGTCTCGACCCCCACCTCTATAATCTCTACCCCCGCCTCTGGCTGGCTGGGCAGGCTGAGGGTCAGCTGGGGCCTGAATCATAGGACGAGGACCCCGCTGCCGAGAGTTGCCCGTTGCTCGAGGGCAGTTCCTGATAAAATGACCTGGGTCACCACAACCGTAACAACTCTTAGACTGATAGGGCTGCTGGCCCTGACGACCTGAATGGCCTCCACGAACACTCTGAAGAGGGCTGAGCATTAATAGGAGGCTGATCTGAATAATGCCCACGAAAACCACGATCACCTGGTCCACCCTGTGAAGCCTGAAGGGCGGAATGGAAAGGCCTGGAAGACTGGCCTCTGTCAAAGGATTCTCTGCCACCAGAAGAAGAACCACTAAACCTGCCTGAATGACGAGGCCTCTTGTCTGAAGAATAACCGCCTCCCCGAGCAAGAGCCATCTCAACTCTGCGTGTTGCATTAGCTGCCTCCTGAAATGATATGTCACTCCCCACGCCCATAGCCATCTGGAGTCTAATTGGCTGATTAAGCCCATCTATAAACCTCCGGACCCTCTCCCGCTCTGTGGGAAGTATCACCACCGCATGACGAGCCAAATCAACAAATCTCGTCTCATACCGAGTGACCGTCATAGTGCCCTGATGGAGGCGCTCAAACCGCCTCCGAAGTACATCCCGCTGAGTAGCAGGGAGAAACTTCTCCATAAATAGTTCCGCAAACCGGTCCCATGATAAAGCTGGGGACCCTGCCGGTCGAGTCAAGCAATAATCTCTCCACCAAGTCTTGGCGGATCCTCCAAGTCTGAAGGTACAGAAGTCAACTCCGTTTGTCTCAACGATCCCCATAGTCTTGAGAATCTCATGGCAACTAAATAAGAAGTCCCGAGGATCCTCCTGATGCGGCTCCACCGAATGTAGTGGTAAATAGCTTGGAGAACCGATCAAGCCTCCATAAAGAATCGGAAGTCATGGTCGCTCCATCTCCGACACGAGTCATGGTACTCGATCGGGTGGCCACGATCGGCCGAACCACCGGTGCTCGAGGTCGAGGAGCTACCGGCTCGGAGTACGGGCAACAGGAGTCCGGGCCCTCCTCCAACCCTGAGAGACGGCTGGTGCAGTCGATAATAAGCCTCGCTCTAGCAACGCCGTCCATAAATCCCGCTATTCCGACCAAAGCCTCCCGAAGATCCGGGGTAAATAAAGCCTCTCCCGGGACCCGAGCTGGGCCCATTGGAGCTGCTGGAACCGGAACCTCCCCGTCAATCTCAATATGAGGCTCCACCTCCGGAGTAGCTGCCTGGGGCTGAGCTCTACCCCTACCACAGCCTCCGATACGGCCTCGGCCCCCACCCCTCACGGGAGCTGCCTGGGGCTCGGGCTGCTGGTCGGCGGACGAAGAAGCGCGTGTCCTCACCATCTGCGAAAGGACAGAATAGAAGTTCAATCAGTAATTGAGGAATAAGTCGCACGACAAGAAAGAACAAATGAGAGACTCTTTCCTAACTCAATAGACTCTGGAGGACAAGTACGGACGTCTCCGTACCTACCTCTCAAACTCTACTAAGCTTGTTCGTGAGTGGTGAGACCTATGTAACCTAGAGCTCTGATACCAACTTGTCACGACCCGGATTTTCCCCCAACATCGGGATCGTGATGGCGCCTACTCGTGGTAGCTAGGCAAGCCACTGTATTCAAACCATCCTGTTTTAATGATATTTCATAATTAATTTATCAACAAAACTATAACTCTGATTAATTAAGTACGGAAGACTTTATCGAAGTAGAAATAACCAGTTTCAAGGTAAAGTCATACTGATATCCTCTACCCAAGACGTGGAGTCACCAACTCACGAACTACTACTGAATACTACACATAAAAGTCTGAAAAAATATAACATAATCTGTTTGTCTCGGAATAAAGAGACTACAGCTAGTAACATAAGTAAGGAGAGAGACGCCGGGCCTGCGAACGTCCGCAAGCTACCTCGGTCTCAAATATGATCAACTCCCACGCAAAAGATTTACTGCTGCTGCTGCTGCTGATCGTAACCTGGACCTGTGCAAAAACGCACAGAAGTGTAGTATCAGCACAACCGACCCCATGTGCTGGTAAGTGCCTGGCCTATCCCGGCGAAGTAGTGACAAGCCTAGGACCAGACACCCACATAAACCTGTGCAGTTCAATATATATGTATACCACAAAATAACGAGAAGTAACCAAGTAATAACACAATAAGGAATATCTCAAAAGAACTCAACAATTAAACAACAGTTAATAAGTTCACAAGGAAAACAAAGTATAATGAAAATACAAGTAATATTAAGTCAAGGAATAGCAAGTAGTTGCACGGCATCACCCTTCGTGCTTTTACTCTCATCCTCACCAAATAAGCAAATAAAGTGTACGGCATCACCCTTCGTACTTTTACTCTCATCCTCACCAAATAAGCAAATAAAGTGTACGGCATCACCCTTCGTACTTTTACTCTCATTCTCACATCCATGGTACGGCATGATCCTTCGTACATGGTTCAATAACAAGGCACGGCATGATCCTTCGTGCATAATCAATAAAACATGGCACGGCATTAACCTTCGTGCATAATCAATAAAACATGGCACGACATTAACCTTCGTGCATAAATAATAAAACATGGCACGGCATTAACCTTCGTGCATAAATAATAAAACATGGCACGGCATCACCCTTCGTGCATTATCACTCTTCCTCACCCAAATAACAATCACAGTTAAGGGTAGAGAACGAAAACAACAAATCATGAACCGTCCCGGCAAGGGACACAATAATCATTTCAACAAAGTCCCCTGCAAGGGCAATCAATATCTCACTTCACAACAAGTCCCGACAAGGGAGAACAATAACAATTCTACAACCCGGCAAAGATTCAACAATTTATCTTCAAATATGTCTCACAACAAGTATTAACAATGACTCGCGGTCATGCTAGACGCCAGTGTATGGATGCTCGTCACCACAGCCCATACACCGCACTCGATCACATAGCACATAGCACATAATCCTATACCCTCAAGCTAGGATAGAACAAACACTTACCTCGAATGTTTATGAACAATTCAATCCGTGGAAATGTCTTTTTCTTTCAAATTTGGCTCCAATCCAATCGTATCTATACACGATTGATTTAATATCATCAATACTACTCAACAAACTAATTCTTAAGACCAAATACAACTTTTACAACATTCTGCCCGGAATAGTGAATTTCAACCCCGGGCCCACATGGTCGGAACTCGGGGTTAGGACCAAAATCCGGTTACCCATCCCCCACGAGTTCATGTATATGATTTGTTTCAAAATCGGACCTCAATTCGAGGTCCAATTTCCCAATTTATGAAAAACCCTATATTCTAACAAAAACAAGAAATTCTACCATGAAAACCTTTGATTTCTATTGAAAAACATGTTTAATGATGTTAGGAATTGAAAGAATTAAGTAAAAAGGGACTTACAATTGTTTTGATGAAGAAGGAATCCGCGAAGAATCGCAAATGGGTGTTTTTGTTTTGTAAAAAGTGAAGAAATGAACTTGAAATCGTGTTTTACAGGTCTCTGTGTTTGCATTTGCGAACATGGGTTCGCAATTGCGAACCCCGACCAATTTCTGGAGTTTGAAAAATAAGCTAAGGATGGGAAGTTCGCTTTTGCGAACATTTGTTCGCATTTGCGAACACTGGCAGACAAAGGGAGTGTTCGCATTTGCGAACTAATGTTCGCATTTGCGAACATAGGCTGTATAGGGCAGTGTTCGCATTTGCGAACAATGGTTCGCATTTGCGAACCAAGGCAATATAGGGAATGCAGGCAGTAAAGGGCATTGTTCGCATTTGCGAACAAGGCTGGGTCATGAGGCTTTCGCATTTGCGATCAGGGTTCGCATTTGCGAGCCCTGCCTTGTACTGCCCCTTCGCAATTGCGAGAAATACTTCGCAATTGCGAAGCCAACAGCTGGGTGAAAAACCAGCAGTGCAACATTTCAGAATTTAATCCAACGGCCTATCAAATCTTTACCCGAGCCCCCGGCTCCAAACCAAACATGTACACAACCTAAAAACACATTATGAACTTGTTCGTGCGATCACATCGCCAATATCACCTCGTTTTCATCAAATCAAGCCTCAAATTCATGATTTTCATACCTTTGGTTTTCAAAACTTTCAAACTTGGGACTCAAGGTCCAAAATATCTCAAACGACATCCGAATGTCACCAAACTTTACAGAAATCACATATATAATATTTAAGACTTGTATCGGGCGTCGGAACCAAAATACGAGCCCGATACCAAGGTCAATTAATTCATTTCCTTTAACAATTACATCAAAAACAATTTCATAGAAAAATTCATAACTTGGGCACTAGGCCTCAGAATTCGACTCCGGACCCAAGTCCCATATTTTCTTACGGACCTTTCGGGACCATCCAATATCGGATCCGTATCCGTTTACCAAAAATGTTGAGCGAAGTCAACCATATCAATATTAATATCATTTTTATCCAAATTTCTCATAGAATTCATATTTTCTATCACAAAATCTTTCCGGCTACATGTTCGGATTGTGCACGTAAATCGAGGCAACATGGAATGAGGTTTTCAAGGCCTCAGAAGCTCGAAATGATTAATAAAATAAGTGATGAGCCTTTGGGTCGTCACAGGCGTCACGGGCATGAGCTTTCGTCGGTTCGAGGTGGGTAATACTTGTAAATGATGTCCCGAGGGTTAGTAAACCCCGGACTTGCACATCTTAGTGTTGTGTTGAGGTGACTTGCACGCCGGATAACGGGCGTGGGGTAGAGCACCATTGGGGATCGTGACTTGATCCGTCCCGCGTAATAAATAATAACACCTAATTGTTGAAATGAATTGGACTAATTATCATGTTTGGGCTTCGTGCCGATTATTTGAATCCTTCGGGGATTGGTATCACTGTCTTGATAACACTGTGCATATTTTATTCTAAATTTAAGGTTTAAAATGGTATTTTTGCTATTCAGCATTTTTATAAGGTTATGAAAAACTTAAACAAGGTCTTAATAACATTTTTATCTGTGAGCTAACATGATATTGTTGCCCGTAGGGCTTTCTTGATTATTTGTTAGACCGATTGGGGCCGAGGGGCATATGTTAGGGCATGACAATTTATGTGAGCATATGCATACACATGCATGGATCGGACTGCACGCCGCAGTGGTATACGGATCGGGCTGCGCGCCGCAGCAGGTGTGATATTAATATTGTGCTTGGGCCGTAGGAGCCCCTCCGGAGTCTGAACCCCCACAGTGAGCACGGGTACCCAAATTGGATCGGGCTACACGCCGTAGCGGTCGTATGCATTGCATGGCATACATACATTGGTTTACGTGTACTATGTGGCATAACATTCAGTACTCATACATTACTGGCACACATGCATTAGTTGCCTTATTGACTAGATCTCCTGGTGTAAATTGATAAGGAGTGCTGAGCCCGAGGGGCTGATTTGAGTGCGGACTTGCACTGGTTGAGATTGTATACAGGTATCGGTATATTATCATGAAAGAAAGAAGCTAAAAATTGAGATTTCTAAATAATCTACTCACATATGCTGGAAAAGGATAAAAGGATAGTTATGTATTGTGTAGCATGAGATAGTGCTTATCGTGTTTTTCTTTCCTTCAACATTATTTACTTTTATTACTGATGAGTTGGAAGTACTCACACCTGACTCCCTGCACCTTGTGTGCAGATCCAGGTACATCACAGCAGAGCTGATTCTATTGCGGCTCGGGAGTGTTTTTGGACAGTCGAGGTAGCTGCCAGCGTTCGCATGACCTGATTCTCCAGTTTGTCTATATTTTGTACTGTCCATCCCACACGTGTGCACAATTATATTCGCTATTTACACTTTGTATACTCTGTAGAGGCTCATGACTCTTGACCCTTCGGTCTATGGGAGTTGGTATATTTTGGGACTTGGTTCCCCGTATATCGATATATATATATATCACTGTTGTTTCATGATTTGATTTGTTTAATTGGGATAAAGCGAGCTCCTAGCTCTGTTATTGTTATTGATTGGTCAGGCTGGCCTAGCAGTGCACTGGGCGCCATCGCGACCGGATTTGGGGTCGTGACATCTTTCCTCTTACATCATCATATACACGAGACATACGGGCCTAATAGGCCAACATGATCCTTTATAAACTCAAAACATAGGTCGACAAGGCCGTACAATATTTTACGTACACGACATATGTCTACAAGCCTCTAAGAATACATAAATTCCATAAAGGTCGGGACAGAGTCCCGCCATACCAAACAATACACATCTAAATAATACTAACCAGACAAGCAACTCCGAAGCAAATGGAGCGCACCAACATCTTCTGCCGAGTTGATAGCCTACTTGGAGGGCTCTCGATCTGTCTATCAGGACCTGCGGTCATGAAACGCAGCGTCCCCAGGCAAAAGGGACGTTAGTACGAATAATGTACCGAGTATGTAAGGCATGAAAACATAAACAAGAACAATAATGTAAAGAGAGATGGAGGAGATACAACCTGTAACATCTGAGTGCATCTAGGGGCTATTGATATGAAGTGCATAATACATATATATACATAAACTTTTAAAATCATTTGCCTCTGTGGGCATCGTCATCATCATCATCATCATATCGTACCCGGCCTAAAAAGGGACTCGGTAAAAACGTACCCGGCCACGTGGAGCTCGGTAAACCCAACTGATCAGTGGTTGCACAATAGGTGCCATACCCGGCCGACTATAGTGCGGCTCGGTAGAGTAAAATAGATACATATATATATAATGCATACTCGACTCATGGGAACACGTTCTAGACCTTTCGGAGTGACATAAGGTCATTGCACCTTCGATTAACATTATGAACATCATACCATCAATATGAGCTTCTATAGGATTCAAGGATCATACATACTTGCTTAAAATAACTTTATAAGAAAAGAACAACATGGGCAACCTTAGTTTCTAAGAGTAGATCCGTTATAAAATAGTGTATTCGTTTAACCTTAGATCATGCCAAAAGAAAGAAAGAAATGCCTTAACATACCTTAACCATGTTGAGTCCTTAATACCTCTCAAGCAACTCTTCAAACAACTCAACTCAATATACCATTGCATAAGGAGATTCAAAATCAGTGTTGAATAAAGGCTAAGTTTGCACTTAAACTTGTAGCTTGTTTATATACATTCGGGCAGCATCTCCCCTGTAACAAGAGCCTCCTCCAATACCATACACCAACAACAATTACCAGATAAATCCAGCAATACATCATTATCAATAACAAGACACCGTAAAATAACAACAAGTCATAACTATTTGACCACGAGCGGCAAGCTCCAATTGGAATTTGTATTCCCCATATCATCCCTTATAGACAATTTAATTTAACTTAATAGTATCATTAACATAATAATGAAGTCCTTCATCAATAATTCCAGCCTTATACCATATATTCATAACAAAGAAAATGATCCACAACTCCAATTATTCTTAATTAGAACCTTTATTCACTAGTTCATGTCTAGTTCATCCATTTAACTCAACCGATGTCAATATAACCTTAAGCACCTGTAGGAACACAATATAATTACCTTATACAGTAGATGAAAGTCAAAATCCATGTTATATTTAGCTTGCAACAGCCCAACACACCCCAATCAATTCATACCAAAAACGACGACTATAGTAGTGTCCAACACCCCGAAAATATTAAAGAATGACTAATTCATCATTTCAATATTATGTGGTGTTTATCCACACCATTTATCCTCCAAAATATCCATTAAATAGCAGAAAAATATACAACCCAAAAGCTACACGAAACAGCCCACAAAACAGTCCATCACAAATCAAATAACTCGAACTCACGGCTTCCGATCACCGTCCCGTGAGTTCTAAATATTATGAAATAAAGTAATCAACCTTAATTGATATTTAAGATATTGAAACAAGAAATTAGGCATTTTAATTAACTTCAAAATACCTTCTAAAACTCAAATTACAAAGAAAGGAGAGACTATATAGCGATACTTACGTCGTGGGGATCGTTCTTGCGTTATTGCTTCTTGATTTCGTGCCCCGGATGATAATCTTGTTGGAAAACCTTGTGAGAAAGCTTGAGGGGAAGTTTAGGGGTTTATTTGGTCGAGCTCTCTGGAATTTTGAAGAAAGAGACGACATAGGAAGATAAATATCATTTTGGTTGAAAAGTCAAAATGTGCCACTTGGCACCATCTCATTGGCCCCTTTTCAAACACTTATATCTTTTTATCTGGATGCTGTATGAACGAGAGGTTAAGAGTGTTGGAAACTACATTCCAAGAACTTCAATTTGATATATAATATGCCCCAAAAAGACCATATATAGCTCACGAAATTTATTACTCAAAAAGCTTCATTACAAGGCAAATCCTTAGTCGGTTTTTCCGCAACTTAAATCCGATTTTTCTCAAACTTTATACTTCATATAAAAACATCATATATAGTCATATAATGGCTTTAAACTCATTTAAATCATGATTAAAAAGTCTCATATTCATCTTAACTTGCTTAACACTTCGACAAACCTTTCTTGTCCTTGTAGAAGGATTTCATCCTTTTTGAGCTTACATCAATTAACTCACGACTAGGGGTGTTCATGGTTCGGTTTGGGTCGGTTGTTACCTTAAAAATAACCAAACCAATTAAGTCGGTTATTCAAATTGTAAAACCAAACCAATCCAAATTAACATAAATTTATCGGTTTCGGTTTTTGTCGGTTTTTTATCGGTTTTTCGGTTTTTTCGGTTTTTTCGGTTTTTTTAAGGTACAAAAAATTTCAAAAGAATCAAATGGTGAAACATAGAAAAAATAGACAAGCATGGCTGCCATTGTTACTTTTTCACGTATTCTCTTAGGAGAAAGAAGAGAGAATAAAGACAACTTATATTCATTATAGAGATAAACTTCCATACTATAGAAAAGAAGACAGTAAAACTTCCCAAGAAATCCAAAATTATGTCACTCACTACTCAACTTTATCCCATGATAAGAAATCCAGTCGTTTCTCCAATGGATGAACCAAAAACAGTTAATTTTTTTAAAAGCACAATCACAGTTAAGTTTTTTCAAAACACAATCTATATGATCGGTTTGGTTTGGTTATTTTTCGGTTTTTTTGGGTATAAAACCAAATCCAAACCAACTTTGTCGGTTTTTTAAAATTAGAAACCAAACCAAGTTAAACCAAAGAAATATCGGTTTTTTTCTCGGTTTGGTTTGGTCTTCGGGTTGGTTCGGTTTTTCGGTTTTTCGTGAACACCCTTACTCACGACGTACTTTCAGGTACAAAAATATGGATTGTAACAATTACCCTACTTTTACCTACGATAAAATATTAATATGTTACATGTGTCTAATTCACATATCTCGTGGTATACTTTTACTATTAGACCTTACACTATGTCACGACCCCAAATCCGGTCGTGATGGCACCCAGCACACTCTGCTAGGCCAGCCCGACCAATTAACAACAATCACGGAGCCACAAGCTCACTTTATCCAATTTAAGCATAATAGTGATAGATATATTAAAAACAGGGAACCAAGTCCCAACACGTGCCAACTCCCATAGACCGAAGGGTCAAGAGTCATGAGCCTCTACAGAGTATACAAAGTGTAAATAGTGAATATAACCGTGCACAAGTGTGGGATGATCAGAACAAAAATACAGACAAACTGGAGAATCAGGTCCTGCGAACGCTGGCAGCTACCTCGACTGTCCAAAAGCACTCCCGAGCCACAATAGAATCAGCTCCACTGTGATGTACCTGGATCTGCACACAAGGTGCAGGGAGTCGGGTGTGAGTACTTCCAACTCAGCAGTAATAAAAGTAAATAATGCCGAAGGGAAGAAAACCACGATAGGCACTATCTCATGCTACACAATACAGAACTATCTTTTTATTCCTTTCAAGCATAAGTGAGTAGATTATTTAGAAAACTCAATTTTAGCTACTTTCTTTCATAATAATATACCAATACCTGGATACAATCTCAAGCAGTGCAAGTCCGCACTCAAATCAGCCCCTCGGGCTCAGCACTCCTTATCAATTTACACCAGGAGATCTGGTCAATAAGGCAACTAATGCATGTGTGCCAATAATGTATGAGTGCTGAATGTTATGCCACGTAGAACACGTAAACCAATGTATGTATGCCATGCAATGCATATGACCGCTACGACGTGTAGCCCGATCTAATTTGGGTACCCGTGCTCACTGTGGGGGTTCAGACTCCGGAGGGGCTCCTACAGCCCAAGCACAATAATAATATCACACCTGCTGCGGCGCGCAGCCCGATCCGTATACCACTGCGGCGTGCAGTCCGATCCATGCATGTGTATGCATATGCTCACATAAATTGTCATGCCCTAACATCTGGCCCTCAGCCCCAATCAGTCTAACAAATAATCAAGAAAACCCTACGGGCAATAATATCATATTAGCTCGCAGCTAAAAATGTTATTAAGACCTTGTTCAAGTTTTTCATAACCTTATAAAAATGCTGAATAGCAAAAATACCATTTTAAAACTTAAATTTAGAATAAAATATGCACGGTGTTATCAAAACAGTGATACCAATCCCTGAAGGACTCAAATAATCGGCACGAAGCCCAAACATGATAATTAGTCCAATTCATTTCAACAATTATGTGTTATTATTTATTACGCGGGACGGACCAAGTCGCGATCCCCCAATGGTACTCTACCCCACGCCCGTTATCCAGCGTGCAAGTCACCTCAACACAGCAGCACTAAGATGTGCAAGTCCGGGGTTTACTAACCCTCGGGACATCATTTACAAGAATTACCCACCTCGAACCGACGAAAGCTCATGCCCGCGATGCCTTATCTCCTCGAACCGGCATCCACGCATGTCAAAACTAGCACAAATCAGCACAAATATATATCAAAATAGGCTAATGGAACATCACCCAATCGAAAGAACTCGAAAAATATCATAAATCACGAAATTGGCAAAACCCGAGCCCCGGGCCCACATCTCGAAAAATTATGAAACTCACATTTTCGGAATCCTCGTCTCTCCACGAGTCCGTACATACCAAGAACTCCCAATTCGGACCACAAATGGTCCTTCAAATCCCCATTTTAAGATTTTTGCTCAAAGCCCTAATTTTCTTGATTTCTTACCCAAATTCAGAGAATTAATTGAAGATTCTTTGATAAAATCATGTATTTAACTCATAAAACTTACCTCCAATGATTCCCCGTCGAAATCCCTTCAATTCCCGTCCAAAAGCTCTCAAGAATGACCAAAAATGGTGGAAAAATGGGTTGATTTCGCGACTGGAATGTTTTAAAAACATTCTGCCCAGGCATATTACTCATCGCGATCGCGGGAATGGCTCTGCGATCGCGGAGAACAAAATTTGGCCCAAAATTTACCCTTCGCGTTCGCGGGAACGGCTTCGCGATCGCGGTGAACAAACTCCGGTTCCTCCGGACAGGCTTCAGTATAATGGTCATAACTTTTTGCACACAACTCCAAATGATGAATGGTTTGATGTTCTGGAAACTAGACACATAGGGCTATAACTCTAATTTGATGCTCATTTCCTGAATCCGTATACATTTCTAGATATAAGCTTCCCAAGTTATACATGTGTATTAGAGATCCTTCTCGGACACCCTATAGTGTAACGTCCATAACTATTTACACAGATGTCCAAATCACGATTTCTTTATCTTTTTGAAACCTAGACACGATGTGCTACAACTTTCATTTTTGAATCACCTTGAAATTCCTTGTAGATAAAAAGATATGAGCTTCCGAAGTAGGATCAATGCACAGAAATTTTCCTTCTTCGCGATCGCGGAGCATTTCACGCGATCGCGATTCATTAATAGTTTTCGCACATTTTACTCACCGCGATCGCGTCCCATTGTCCGCGATCGCGTAGAACACTGCTACAGACATAAACCAGCAGTTAAAATTGTCCTAGAAATGGTCCGAAACCACCCCGAAACTCACCCGAGGCCCCCGGGACCTCAACCAAAAGAACCAACACGCCCTATAACCTTATTCGAACTTGTTCCAATCATCAAAACTCTATCGTTAACATCAAAATCGTCCGTTTTCAACAAATTTAAGCTTAAGTTTAACTTTAACTTCAAAAATTCACATTCGATCAAAAACCCGACCAAACGATATCCGAATGACCTGAAAATTTGCAGGCATGTCCAAAATCACCTAACGGAACTACTGCAATTGTCGGAATTCCATTCCGACTCCCGGATCAAAATCTCACCTATCGATCGGATTTCGCCAAAATTCGACCTTAGCCAATTCAAGCCTATTTCTACACCGGATCTCCAAATTCAATTCCGATTGCTCTCCTAAGTCATAAATGATCCCTCAAAACTAGTCGAATCATCGAATCCGATTCCGAGCACTCTAACTCGATAGTCAACTCTAGGTTGACTTTCCATATTCAAACTTCCTTCAAACATGCTATTTGCTTCATTTTTAATTCAATTCACTCCTAACTCACCCGATAGGTTCTAACACCGATATAGAAGCATAAGATATGTTAATGCAAGGTAACGGGGTGGAAATTTCCGTAACGACGGGCCGAGTCGTTACATTCTCCCCAACTTAAACAAACGCTCGTCCTCGAGCGGACTCAGAGTTGTACTGGAAGCAACCCAATAGCCGAATGGACTTACCAAGCATATATCCGGGCGATCATACGTCACCCTATCTCACATAAGTCCGAAAATACCATATAGTCAGAATTTCACAGACCATCTGAACCATAAATCACATTGCACTTTCTGAAATCATATGCCAAATGCAAATCCCATGCCTATACTCAGGATACACTCGAATCCACTGCAATAACCCATATTCACTACTCCGGGTGAGATCATATGTTGTATCGGCAACCCAATCACTCGAGACGATAGTCTTTAATCACAACAACTGGCCACAATAACCAAATACTAGCTGAAAACCTCTTTCATTAGATAGAGTCTTATTCCAACACCTCCATATCCTGCCCACATCAGCTGAAGCACGCGATATACCGAACC
This sequence comes from Nicotiana noctiflora, assembly GCA_032618575.1. NCBI lineage: Eukaryota > Viridiplantae > Streptophyta > Magnoliopsida > Solanales > Solanaceae > Nicotiana > Nicotiana noctiflora. The sequence continues at coordinate 44,707 of JASVEL010012125.1, forward strand.
TATCTCTCAGGTTAACCATTCGTGAATCTATTTCCCTTTTAAAACTGGTACCACAATAGGTTTCGGAGCCAAACCTCGATTTTTACCTTTCTAACAAGCTAAGATCCAATATGCTCGTATTCGTTAATGACTCCAACGGTCATTTCGATCATAACACACCACACTGGTGACATGACATCTCAACCACCGGCCTAAGCCGCGACGAGCACAACATAGGCTCCAATAGAAACGTCTGCACACACTCGAATCATGACAGCTCAAATCATGATAACTGTCTCCAGCAAAAGAGCTGCAATTCAATTCCTCTGTGCCATCATAACATAGAACTGAGATTGCGTCTCGCATTATAGAAATAGAGTACCTGAATCCTTCTCGAGAGGTCATCACATCATGTGGCCTTGCCAAGATTCGTGATTCTATCCCAACATTATTACTCATGAAGCACCTCAAGCCACTAAGCTCTAACTGACAACGCAATGCCTACCAGCCGTCCGCTGGTCCTGGGTACAACTACTCTGTTGGAGCATACTCTGATGCTCTCTGCTACGCAATTTGTGCCATTTTCCGACATAGTCCATACCACATTAGTCTAGACGACCTGACTTATGTCAACCAGTCCGAAATAAGGTATCATAACCCAAATTCATCATATCAAGCTAAGAGAGAGCCACTAGGGCTTCCGATTTCCAATAATCACAAAACGGTGCCGATACACGCGATATACAACCACTGCATAGGTGGATTACGAGAACTTCTAGTCTCCAACACATATATAACACATGAATCACCATGCTTGATTCCGTACTTCACCATACAAATACATAACGCACATCAAGCGTCCATTCATACCACGAAAACCATTTAGAAATTTCACTATGCCATCAACGACTCAATTATTATAGTCGATCCAACAAGAGAATACCACCATACCGCTGGATATTATCAGTTTACACTACCTTGTCCTTTTGGACCATATACCCTGCCAAATTACTAGAATAGCAGTACCATTTTCCTTAAATCACCAGAAAGATCGATTCTTAAATCACCTGCAGCTGTCCGCGCTGCTCAATAATTTTATTGACTTCCCATATATTATGAACTGATCTCAAAACCTAGAATATATCATTATCAACTTTCCATAACACATCGTGTATACCATATCACACTAGGACAACATGGAAATTCATATCCTTTTCCTCCGCCGCAAACATCGGCGCACTCAACTAGTCAAGGACTTTCATAATCCCATATAAAGAAAATTCATTACCCATTCCAAGCCTTGCATAAGTTTAACTGCCAGGACTGAGTCCTTATACCCATATCAAGTTACACAACTGCCAGCACTCAAGAGCTTTGCTGCACAATGTCTGCAAGACTCATTACTTCAACCACATACCAGGAATCGATCGTATTCCTTTTTATACCGTTCTGGTTTATTAACAAGTTGTTCCATTTACCCAGTTTCCTTTCTGATTCATCTCTAATTTCATATCAGTCTATACTGTAGCACGACAATGCCTCAACCCTTTTTACCACACGACTCGTACACAAGACCACACGGTCTAAGACTCACAGGCCGCTGAATACTCTCTCAATGTTCCCCAGAAGTACCACATTCTACAATACTTTATTTTGAAGAACTTCTTGAGATTTTTTTTTTGAATTCGTTATCATTACTCTCCAATATAGATACATAAAATCTCATCATTCACATATCATTACACAAGTCTTGATCCCTTCTAACGAAACCACCGTCTTTAGCCACATACACAATCTTAAGACACCTTACTATTACAAGCAAAATCTTGAACATTGCAAACCCATTCTCGGGCATCATTCACCCTTATTCAGTTATAATTCAACTGTCTTATTGAACAGAACCACTCGTGCCTTGTTAGAATTTTGACATCGCAGAACATGATTACATACAGATCCAATTAGCTATCTTTCTTTTCTATACACCGAACATTCTTTACCAACATAAGTTCACAACATCCTAGTATTTCTTCATATCTACGAAGCACCATAACCTTTATCAAAATTTTCCCATATACCTAGAGACAGAGCCAACACAGCACACGACAGTGCAATCAGTTAATCAATAACAACCTCCCCAACTTGGCTCGAAGCCATACATCAAAGCACTTTTAGCCGCTCATAGCATTCTTTACTCAAATGATGCCACCATGTTATAGTTAGATTAAACTCAAGTCATTTACAATCTTCGGCGGAGATTCGAATCATCAGAAATATTAACTCTTTTGCAATTCTTGCATTCATTCACACACAACAGTTACGCCCACTCTTTAGGTGACAATCTTTTCTAAATCCCAAATTTTCCAAAAATTTCGGCAAAGTTTCCTTTGTAAATTGGCCTATCCACCTGCCAGAGAATCACCAAACCATTCTAACAATACATCCACAACTCAACAAGATATCACAATGTATTTCAATAACATTAAATCTCAATACTATACAATTCATATTATCAACATTGTTACATGAACATGCGTTGTACCTGCTCGAATCATAACACCTATCAAATACCTTTCAATTACACATGAGAGTCAATCCACCCACCTCGCCTCAATTTAGCCTTTCAGCACAATACCTTCCACCAGGATACACATAGCATAATCATTTTAGTCTTCCCGAGTTTGAACTCGTTCCACTACACATAAGGCACTTTACCTTCCAATTAAGAGGCGATGGAAATATTTCTCACGCCCATAGCTAGGGCTACATATCAAATCACAATAAAGATCAATACCGATCGTATGAACTTCATAATACCGGCTCGCGAAATTAGTACTTTGGTGCTCAAGCCATAGACAAGGATCTGGCCTCGAGTCCTCCCGACTGGCCCAACATGAATTCACGGAGGTTATATCTCGCCCCTCGACCGGGGAATTCACAAGCCATAAGGCAATCATATTACTGGGCGCTCGATACATACACAGGCGTGTGGAAGGAATTTCAAAAGCATATCTCAAGCTGAATCAAGTACGCACGATAAGAATTCCAAGAAATGTGAAGTGTTTCCTAAAGGTTCGCGGCCTCCCGAGGATAAGTACAGGCGTCCCCGTACCGATCCACAAGACTCTACTAACCGGCTCAAGACTCACGAGGCCTAGTAAACCTAGGCTCTGATACCAACTTGTCACGACCCCAAATCCGGTCGTGATGGCGCCCAGCACACTGCTAGGCCAGCCCGACCAATTAACAACAATCACGGAGCCACGAGCTCACTTTATCCAATTTAAGCATAATATTGATAGATATATTAAAAACAGGGAACCAAGTCCCAACACGTGCCAACTCCCATAGACCGAAGGGTCAAGAGTCATGAGCCTCTACAGAGTATACAAAGTGTAAATAGTGAATATAACTGTGCACAAGTGTGGGATGATTAGAACAAAATACAAACAAACTGGAGAATCAGGTCCTGCGAACGCTGGCAGCTACCTCGACTGTCCAAAAGCACTCCCGAGCCGCAATAGAATCAGCTCCACTATAGTGTACCTGGATCTGCACACAAGGTGCAGGGAGTCGGGTGTGAGTACTTCCAACTCGGCAGTAATAAAAGTAAATAATGCTGAAGGGAAGAAAACCACGATAGGCACTATCTCATGCTACACAATACAGAACTATCTTTTTATTCCTTTCAAGCATAAGTGAGTAGATTATTTAGAAAACTAAATTTTAGCTACTTTCTTTCATAATAATATACCAATACCTGGATACAATCTCAAGCAGAGTGCAAGTCCGCACTCAAATCAGCCCCTCGGGCTCAGCACTCCTTATCAATTTACACCGGGAGATCTGGTCAATAAGGCAACTAATGCATGTGTGCCAGTAATGTATGAGTGCTGAATGTTATGCCACGTAGAACACGTAAACCAATGTATGTATGCCATGCAATGCATATGACCGCTATGGCGTGTAGCCCGATCCAATTTGGGTACCCGTGCTCACTGTGGGGGTTCAGACTCCGGAGGGGCTCCTACAGCCCAAGCACAATAATAATATCACACCTGCTGCGGCACGCAGCCCGATCCATATACCACTGCGGCGTGCGGTCCGATCCATGCATGTGTATGCATATGCTCACATGAAATGTCATGCCCTAACATATGGCCCTCGGCCCCAATCAATCTAACAAATAATCAAGAAAGCCCTACGGGCAACAATATCATATTAGCTCACAGCTAAAAATATTATTAAGACCTTGTTCAAGTTTTTCATAACCTTATAAAAATGCTGAAAAGCAAAAATACCATTTTAAAACTTAAATTTAGAATAAAATATGCACAGTGTTATCAAAATAGTGATACCAATCCCTGAAGGACTCAAATAATCGGCACGAAGCCCAAACATGATAATTAGTCCAATTCATTTCAACAATTATGTGTTATTATTTATTACGCGGGACGGACCAAGTCGCGATCCCCCAATGGTGCTCTACCCCACGCCCGTTATCCGGCGTGCAAGTCACCTCAACACAACACTAAGATGTGCAAGTCCGGGGTTTACTAACCCTCGGGACATCATTTACAAGAATTACCCACCTCGAACCGACGAAAGCTCATGCCCGCGATGCCTTATCTCCTCGAACCGGCATCCACGCACGTCAAAACTAGCACAAATCAGCACAAATATATCAAAATAGGCTAATGGAACATCACCCAATCGAAAGAACTCGAAAAATATCATAAATCACAAAATTGGCAAAACCCGAGCCCCGGGCCCACATCTCGAAAAATTATGAAACTCACATTTTCGGAATCCTCGTCTCTCCACGAGTCCGTACATACCAAGAACTCCCAATTCGGACCACAAATGGTCCTTCAAATCCCCATTTTAAGATTTTTGCTCAAAGCCCTAATTTTCTTGATTTCTTACCCAAATTCAGAGAATTAATTGAAGATTCTTTGATAAAATCATGTATTTAACTCATAAAACTTACCTCCAATGATTCCCCGTCGAAATCCCTTCAATTCTCGTCCAAAAGCTCTCAAGAATGACCAAAAATGGTGGAAAAATGGGTTGATTTCGCGACTGGAATGTTTTAAAAACATTCTGCCCAAGCATATTACTCATCGCGATCGCGGGAATGGCTCTGCGATCGCGGAGAACAAAATTTGGCCTAAAATTTACCCTTCGCGATCGCGGGAAAGGCTTCGCGATCGCGGTGAACAAACTCCGGTTCCTCCGGACAGGCTTCAGTATAATGGTCATAACTTTTTGCACACAACTATAAATGATGAATGGTTTGATGTTCTGGAAACTAGACACATAGGGCTATAACTTTCATTTGATGCTCATTTCCTGAATCCGTATACATTTCTAGATATAAGCTTCCCAAGTTATACATGTGTATTAGAGATCCTTCTCGGACACCCTATAGTGTAACGTCCATAACTATTTACACAGATGTCCAAATCACGATTTCTTTATCTTTTTGAAAACTAGATACGATGAGCTACAACTTTCGTTTTTGAATCACCTTAAAATTCCTTGTAGATAAAAAGATATGAGCTTCCGAAGTAGGATCAATACACAGAAATTTTCCTTCTTCGCGATCGCGGAGCATTTCACGCGATCGCGATTCATTAATAGTTTTCGCACATTTTACTCACCGCGATCGCGTCCCATTGTCCGCGATCACGTAGAACACTGCTACAGACATAAACCAGCAGTTAAAAATGGCCTAGAAATGGTCCGAAACCACCCCGAAACTCACCCGAGGCCCCCGGGACCTCAACCAAAAGAACCAACACACCCTATAACCTTATTCGAACTTGTTCCAATCATCAAAACTCTATCGTTAACATCAAAATCGTCCGTTTTCAACAAATTTAAGCTTAAGTTTAACTTTAACTTCAAAAATTCACATTCGATCAAAAACCCGACCAAAACGATGTCCGAATGACCTGAAAATTTGCAGACATGTCCAAAATCACCTAACGGAACTACTGCAACTGTCGGAATTCCATTCCGACTCCCGGATCAAAATCTCACCTATCGATCGGATTTCGCCAAAATTCGACCTTAGCCAATTCAAGCCTATTTCTACACCGGATCTCCAAATTCAATTCCGATTGCTCTCCTAAGTCATAAATGATCCCTCGAAACTAGTCGAATCATCGAATCCGATTCCGAGCACTCTAACTCGATAGTCAACTCTAGGTTGACTTTCCATATTCAAACTTCCTTCAAACATGCTATTTGCTTCATTTTTAATTCAATTCACTCCTAACTCAACCGATAGGTTCTAACACTGATATAGAAGCATAAGATATGTTAATGCAAGGTAACGGGGTGGAGATTCCCGTAACGACGGGCCGGGTCGTTACACACTAACCCCTAGAATTGGATTTTGCACTTTAAGAGACTCCAGAATATATATATATATATTTATATGCAGGTTCTTAACTAAAAGATTGGTAATTAAATTAAAGAAGGAAATAGAATAATTCGACAAGTTATGGTCTTAATTAAATATTTACGTGCACGTACATAGAGACTAGTCTATATTATATTAAAAGCACGAATACCTTTAGCGAAATATTGTTCGTCTTTTTTACCCTTTAAAAATAAAGTTTAAACTAGACAAAAAGGTCATTTAGTTAATTTTAAAATTAACGAAAGTATTAATTGTTAAATCTTTTCGTATAAGGACTTTAAAATCAATGACGATTTTTTGCTTTATATTAATCCTTCCTTTATTTCAATAGTAGAACATAACTATATTACCTACGTAACACCAAATTTTCTCTTTTCATCATTTTTGCTGTAACTAATATACAACTCCATATTATTTAGGGGGGAAATGCTAATTTTAGAGGTGATTTGATATACGTTTCTCTACAGTACAAACTAAATTATTTTTATTTGTTATCTTTTTCTACTTTATATGCAAGTGACGATTATAATCGATAATATTTCAGTTCTGAACTTTTGAATCCCAAAAAACTAAGATTAAATTTTGTTCATCAATTTTTTAAACAAAGTTGAGAGGACAATTAGATGTCTATAACAATATATACTTCAACATAAATTTTCAAGTAAAACTATTATTTATACTATATTAAAAATATAAATGTCTTTGGCAAAGCATTTTTTGCTTTTTTTCCCTCTAAAATTAGATTTCAAACTAGGCAAAATAGTCGTTAATTATTTTTTAATGAGACCCTGAGTTGATAAATAATGATTACATTTAAATATTGAGAATTTGAATCTCAACAATAAATTATTTTATTTATATTAATCAAATAATTAAATCTTACAAATACCATATTAGAAAAAAATTTAGTCTAATTTTATTAATTTCAGTGTTAAGACCCAGATTCGATAAAAGTGCTAAACAAGGATAGATAAGTAAAAAAAAAACTAACTGTATTCTAAATGAGTTGCTATTAATTATTATTTATTTATTATAAAATTACTTGACATTAGTTATTTTTATACTTTAAATTACCATTTATCATTTTTTTTTCATGATTCATAGGACCAACCTCTTCATCCCCAGATCTCTAAGGAGATGAAAAGATTTTTTTCAATTTATGTATTATTCAAATGAATAAAATATAATAAAAATATAGCCAACAATGTTTGTGTCTTCTCGAATGAATTTGAGAATAGTTTTCTGAAAATATTTCAGAGATTCTAAATTTTTTAAGATGATTTTTTGCTGAAACTAAAGAGGAATTATAATAGCTTGTGAAATTGAATATATTGCATGATGATTAAGAACTTCTATATGACATAATTTCTTCTATTTATTGAGTTAGCTATATAAGATAGATATTCATTAATATTAAGAACTTATACTTTTTATAACGTAAACACGTTTTAAACATAATTTTTATATGATATTTTTTATATATAAAAAATCTCATTGAGATAGGATACACGCGCAACGCGCGTACGGTAAAAACTAGTTATATTAAAAACGCGAAAGTACTTAGCCGAAATGTTATTCGCCTTTTTTGCCCTCAAAAAATAAATTTAACATTGGATAAAACTGTAATTTAATTATTTTGTTTAATATTTAGGACATTAATTTAAAACCAACTAAAATATTACTTATTAAATCTTTCCTTATTTCAATTATATAAAAAATCTTTTCCTTCCTTTTTAGGTAAAATAGTTCCTAGACTTTGTTTTTGAAGCTTTCTTCGACGAGATAGAAGTGCCAGGATGCTAAACTATTACTACATGATTGAATTATGAAGATTTTTTTTCCTTTTGAAGATGATAAGATTTCTGATTACTAACAATTTTTTTTTTTTTGAATTTATGTGAAATTATTCCATTAAAACAAGCTTGTGGAGTCTCGTGGTATATAAGAGTGGACAACAAAACTATTATCATAATTACTAACTTATATAAGAATTCTTTTCCTTTTGAAGATGTTATGATTACTGAACTAATTTCTTTCTTTTTTTAAAAAAAATCTTATAGAGATGACTACGAAATGACACATAACAATTTCATCTCAATTCATAATATAATTTTGAGACAATGATATAACTTATTGTCATAATTTTATCATTAATTCTTTATATCAAGTATATTTTTCTAATTTATCCAATAAAAAAAAAGAGAATTGGATAACTTATTAATTGGAGGCAATGCATGAAATCACAATAAGGCATCTGATATCTGTCTTATTATGGATTTTTTTTTAAATTATTTATAGCTCAAATATATAATTTAATAATATTTACACAATTTTTAAAATTTATGTATATGTGGGATTCACGTGCTATTACCCCTTTAAATTAGAGTTCACATTGAATAAAATATTTATTTTATTATGAACCATAAAAATTGAAGTACTGTTTCTATTTTTTGTACTACTATTTATTCTTCTTTTTATTTTTGGATCCAATACTAATGATTATTCTAAAAGTGAACTAGACGAGAAATAAGAGTTAAAATAAGCCAATATATGATGAATATAAGAGAAATGATTCTTATTTATTAATAATCAAGAGCCTTCTAATTGGTAGTAAGATTGTGAATTCATTAGTGATATGAAATCTATATTTTAACCAAAAAAAACTCTAACCAAAAAGATAATTACTCAATATCAGAAATTACATTATTGGTAAATATTGATGGATGACTACAACTTCGAATTTATAGTATTGAAATTTCACTAATCAACAAATTCACAAAGTTTACTAGCAAAATAATCTCGTTTCAGTTGTCTAAATTTTGTTATGAAATTGTATTTTCTAATATTTGAAGGCACCAAATTTTATTTGAAATAAAAAGAAGACACAAGAAAGAAGTGTCTACTTTTTTACTTCGTAGTTTAAACCATTAAACATGTCATTATTATAAATAATGTCTAACTCACGAAGTTAAAACCCCAAACTAAAATTATTCAAGACCCACGTCTAAAAATAGATTGGTATGGATGAGATCATATTTATATATTTTTACTAATTTATTAATTTTAATAAAATAATATAAATCTTTGTAGACATCCAATATGGATCCTAATTATTACAGAGTATTTTTCTTAAATATATCAAGGATTTTAAATTTTACACTCTAATACAATAGTTAAAAATAATTAAAATTTATTATTTATTACAATGACATGTTGGTCAATCTTTTATCCGTTAAAAATAAATTTGACATAATTTTTTTTTATTTAATTATCTTTTTAATATTTAAGACTTAAAATTAACTAAATCTTTAAAGTGAATTGTCATATCACTTTTTTTTAATCCTTTGAACATTATGTTGGAAATTGACTTATGTTAAACTATTTTTTTGTGTTTTTGAATTTGTGTTATATTCATGGTTCCAATTTACTTATTTTAGTTGTATTGGCTCACATTGCATGTTGTTGATTTGTTAGTTAGAATTGATATATTAGTTTTGTCAAATATTGAATAATGTTATGACAATATATATATATATATTTAGAATTGATATATTAGTTTTGTCAAATATTGAATAATGTTCGACACTATATATATTGTAAATATTAATTTATTTTATCAAACATGAATTCCATGATGTTCTTACAAAACGTATATTTTTAGTTTTTATAAGCATATGAACTAAATGTTATTAATTTAAATTAGTTATACATATATGATTACTAAATAATATATATTCACGAAAAATTATACATCATAAATACCAATAATAATACTATCATTTATACTTATAAAAATTTATAAATATATATTATTATATTAACTTTATGTTTAAATAATTACATTAATTTTAATTACATGGTGGCTTTTTAAACATACCCTTAACGTTGGGATTCAATGTGTTAATATAAAAAGTGTTAGGTATGACAAATATATAACGTTTGAATTTGATAACTTTTTTTCTTCTCAAAACAAACTCATTGCAAAGTTCCGTGCACTATAGTTTTAACAAAATAAAAAATAATTTTAAAAAGATACAAAAAAATATTTTTCTATTTTAGAAGTTATTTCTAAACAAAAGAGAATAGAAAAATTGGCTTGCCAACTTTTGTCCGTTTTGAGGAGTAAAAATTTATTTTACCAATAAACTTTTGGCACAGATAATGACGCGGATCGAAGCATTTAGCCGTTCGATCATCAAGAGAAAAGAAAATTATTGGCCGTTGGATTACTTTTGTTTTTCTTTTCAGAAATGGCGCGCAAATCGGAGTTTGTTTTCAGAAGGCGCGCAAATCAAAAAATTTCAAAGAGATGCTCTGCTTTCACCCAAATCGAAATCTATTTAAAAAGAACTGTTCAAACTATTTCCTGAATTAAATATTACAATTTATTAATCCAGTCAACATATCAAATGGGTAACTTGGATCACAAAATGTTTAAGCGATACGTGAAAACAAAGGAGAAGATAGCTGCTGGTGCTGTTCCAGTCGAGGGGAAACCAACTCCACAAGAAGATATGGATGAAGTGGTAGGCTGGTTTGCTTCAGCCAAGATCATAAATGTGAAGAATTTTGATCAAGCCCGTCTGCTGGTAGAGATAAATGAGAGGATGCCTTTAACAGGAAGGGCGATGGTTACCTGCAAAAACGTTGCTGTGAAGAACGAGTGCTTGGAACTCTTCATCAATGCTAATGTTAAGCTTAGAAGAAGTTAAAAAATGTTGGCTAGTATGTCTACTAAAGAATAAGAGTAGTAAATACGCTTTTTTAGCTTTAGGGAACACTGTTTTGTTGTTAAGAAAGATTTACTTTAGGTTGCAACTTGTAAGTGATGTTTAGGTTATCTTCGTTTATGATATAAAATTAACTGATATAGGTTATTTTCAAATATTTCTATATCGTTTACAATTGAGCTACTCAATTATCGTCCTTTTTGCTATCTATTTCTGAATTTCTGATTGCTATCAATTTACCTTATAAAAAAACGGTTAAAACTATCCAATTAGTTGGGCAACTTTCATAAATGTTGCAAGCTTGCAAGTTGGTGTTGAATTGAATGAGTACTATGAACTTAAAGTTGCAAGCTTATCCTTTCATTTAAAGACGGCCAATAAAAGGTTCATTCTCACACCATCCCAGAAGAGCCATAGCTTAAAGGGTGCTCTGGCCTGTTACCTGTAATCTGGAGGCCAATGAGAGAAGTTTACTGAATAAACTACCAATGGATTCAAATTGTTTCTGGGTATTGGTAAAGCTTCCAGGAAAAATTGAAACAATTCTTTGTTCCTAGAACTATGATAATCTGTTATGTTATTATTTCTTAGAACTATGGTTAAGGAGGATTTGGTGCCAGCTATGTCAATTTTCAGTGTTTTAATTTGCACTACTCGGGCTTTAGTGATTGATACATAAATATTTTTACTTCTAATAGTTTTTTCCAGTATAGTTGTTGGATTTTCTCATCACTTACTCTTGCTTCGAATAATTTATTATGATGAACTTATTCTCTGCTGGTTTCACTTTCAGTTCTTTGCTGAGTATAACTCAAAACTGCTCGAGTCCAGTAATTACATCACCAGAAGGCAAGCTATCAAGGTATGTGACGCCTTCCCTCTTCTTATGGACAACTTCTGCTGAATAATATACTTCCGGAAAAAATGGAAAATTTCTCACATCTTTTGGCAAAGTATCTCAGTGGAATCGAGTACATGGTAGGTCATAAATGCTTGATGTACATTTTATACCTCAACCCCTTCTCATATTACATAGATAACAATTTTTCTCGATACCTTACATGCTGATCCTCATATTGTTAAAAGAGTTGTTCCAGCGCTTTCCTTTACTCCGGGCTATATTTTGCAGATCACATCATAATTCCTTTAGGGGATACATTTATATGTACCTTTTGGGCTGGGGTTAGCAGGAATCCTCTTTCCATGATGAAAGAAGGGAAGATGAGGAAATTAAGGGGCTTGGATAATAAAAATTGAATGAAATTCGTGTATTCCGAATTACGCTGTTTTATTGTTTCACTAGAATGGATGATATTTTTTTTTTATTTTTTTATTAAGCCAATCACCCAGGTTTTCATCTCCTTTGGTGTTGGGGGGTTTGGCTCGGACCCCTACCTCGTTAATTATAATAAGAAAAAGGTACAACCGAGGGGGACATAAACCTTACCTCAATGGTGTCATTCTTACATTGTAAAGAAGGGTGTATGGGCAAATACCATTAGTAGACCCCTTCTTCTCCTTACATACCACTTTAACTAACATAAAAGTTAGACTTTTCATATCTAATTCTAAAGGATGGTACTTGCCATTTATCCATAAAGAAAGGACCTTTGGCTTCTTTTGGAATTTGTTGAACATTTGTGTGTATGATTCCTTCTGCTGTAGTAGTTGCATTCTTTGCGAAATAGTCTGCTACTTGATTTGCCTCACGATAGCAGTGGGTGATAGCAGCATTAGCACGTTCTAAGATCTCAATAGTATCTTCGATCTCATTCCTTAACGTGTAGTTGTGCAGATTTCTGTTTTGAAGCATATTGTGAATCACCAAGGAATCAATTTCCACCATGAAGCTGTTGATTCTATTGTTGACACACAACTCACACCCAAATTTAATCGCCCTCAACTCCGCGACATTGCTGGTACCACAGGTGATAGGGATTGAGAAGGCCATGACAAATTCTCCATTATCGTTCCTGAGAATTCCTCCTATCCCTGCTTTGCCGCTTTGTTTGTTGAAGCTCCCATCGGTGTTAAGCTTTCAGTTTTCCTTGCTGGGGGGGCTCCCATAATACGCATCTCCAAATTGGAATAGGTTTGAGTCGCTCGAATAACTCACAGTTCCTATACCAATTATTATGAGTGAGAATAGAGGGAAACTTCCTGTTCATAGTAGCATTGATCTTCCAGATAATTTGTGATTTCATCTTGTATTGATTGAACTTTTTACTATCCCCAAATTTGCATGAAGTATAGCTTCTCCATATTTCCCAACAGACAATAATTGACAGGATATGTAAAATCATCTTATGCACTAAATTCTTTGGTTTCCTGATTTCCTCTGCCACCATTGGGAGAGGACACCACTAATGGAACCAGAGATATGTTGGATTCCCAGAGGATTGCCAAAGAACTTCCATAAGCTAATAGCAGCTTCACTCCCAAAGAAAACATGCTGCATATTTTCACATTGAGGGGTACTACAACAATTGCATTTTGAAACAGGTTGGTTGCCAAACCTCTTGATGGTGTCATCGAAAGGTAGCTTTTTTTGGATCATTCTCCAAATGAGAAAGGACATTTTGAAGGGGATACTGTTGTCCCAAACTTTACCAAGAAACGGATTTCTCTGTTTAGTGGTTCGAACCACATGCCAAGCAGTGGTGTTAGAGTAATGACCATCCTCGGTGAGGCTCCAAGTAGCATAGTCCTTTTGATCTTGTCTTCCTCTTGGGATGTCACTGATATGTTGAGCAATTTCAATCGGAAGGACTCTTTCCAATTTATTAAAATTTCAATTCTCACCTCTGAAGAATTCTGCAACTAAAATTTTCCCAGAAGTTCTAGAATGATTGACTATTTTAGCGAGAGGTCCTTTACCTGTCCAATCATCCCACCAGAAGCTACATTCCCCTGTGTTAATATTCCAGTATATATTCTTTTCAGCTCTATCTCTAATTTGAAGCATACCTCTCCAAGAATGTGAGCCCCCGGATGTAGTAGCTTTAGAGACAGGGTGTGCTCTAATACAGTATTTGGCTTTTAGAAAATCAGCCCACAAAGAGGGGCATGTTCTGAACCTCCACCACCTTTTGATTGAGCAAATGTCATTTATCTCCTCCATCCTTCTAATGCCTATTCCCCCTTCTTCTTTTGGAAAGCATACGTTCTTCCATGAGCTCCAGTGAAATTTGTTCTTATCACCATGAGAACCCCATGGGAATCTAGCATAGTGTTTTTCAATGAGATTAAGCGTAGCTTTTGGAGGAGACAATGCAGAAAGGGTGTATAGGGGGAGAGATTGTAGAATATTTTTAATAACAACCACTTTCCCTCCATAAGATAGCATTTTTCCTTGCCATCCGCTTATTTTCTTGACAATCGTTGCAACCATCTCCTCAAAGTAACAAATTTCTTCCTTCCTATATAGATAGGGCATCCTAGATACTTGAAAGGAAATTGTTTGTCCATGAAGCCAGTGGTTCTCCTGATTCTATTTATCCTTCCCGCTTTGGTATTAGGAGCTGTAATGAAGAAACTCTTATTGGCGTTGAGTTTTTGCCCTGATGCCTTACCATAGTTCTTGATATTATTCATGATGAGCTTGATGGATTTATTGTTGCCTGCCGTGAAGATTACAATATCATCCGCATAAGCGAGATGATTAATTTGAGGACCTCTTGCTGGCATGTTAAAAGGAGTGAAGTTGTTGTCTCCATAGAGCTTGTTAAGAGATCTGGTGAGAACCTCAGAACCTAGAATGAACAAGGAAGGAGAGAGGGGATCTCCTTGCTTCAGCCCCTGTGAAGATGTAAAGAAACCATGTCTGGTGCCATTAAGAATAATAGAATACCAAACATTGGAAAGAAGATTCTTCATGATATTAATCCATTGTTGTGAGAAACCGATTTTTTCCATCACTGCAGTAATGAAGTCCCAAGACATTCTATCATATGCCTTTTACATGTCAAGTTTAAGCACAATATTACCTCCTTTGTTGGGTCCCTTTATACCTTGAACAATCTCCTGAGCAAGAAGGACATTTTCTGTGATCAATCTGTCTTTGACGAAGCCACTCTGATTGTTCGAGATTAATTTAGGAAGGAGTGAGTTAAGCCTTTTGGACAGGATTTTAGTGATGATTTTGTTGGAGACATTGCTGAGGCTAATAGGCCTTAACTCAGAGAAAGTTTCAGGGGCTTCCACTTTTGGTATCAACACAAGGCACGTATGAGAGAAGAACTTAGTCAGTTGTTTACCATTAAAGATGTCCTAGACAAATTGAATGATGTCGTATTTAATGATGTTCCAACAACTTTGATAGGAGGCCCCGTTATAACCATCAGGGCCAGCAGCGCTATCCCCACTGATACTGAAAACAGCCTGTTTAATTTCTTCTTCCATTGGAACCGAGTCAAGGATGTCATTCTCCTCATCAGTGATACACCTAGGAATGCATTCAATAATATTCAGGTTCAATTCTTTGTTGGGGAGATTGAGAAGCTTCTTATAGTGCTTGGTAGCAGCCCTTGTAATTTTCTCCTCACTTGTAACCCAATTTCCTCTGTGGTTTTTGATTATGTGTGTTTTAAGCTTCCTTCTCCTTTGTCTGATGACGCTATGGAAATACTTTGTGTTGCAGTCTCCTTCTTCAAACCATTGTATCTGGGATTTTTGTTTCAGGAGAGACTCTTGCATAGCATGCCATCTTATATACTCTGCCTGACATTTGTTTAAGTTTTCTCTGCTTTGTTCAGTATTTTGTTCCTGGTCAATTTCTTCTAACAGCTCCACCTCTGCTTCCCATTTGTTAACATGGTCGTAAATATTCCCAATGTCATCACTGGACCATTGAGTAAGTTTCATGCTCAAAAGTTTAAGCTTTTGCTGAAGTTTCCACATAGGGTTTCCCTGAATATGGGTGTTCCAGATCTCGCTAACCAGTTCATAAAATCCTGCTTGTTTAGTCCAGAAGTTTAAGAACCTGAAGTACTTGATATTATGAGAAACATTGTTGTGGCATTTGACTAGGAGGGGTCTATGGTCGGACCCAGATCTGTTAAGATGTTTGACGCTGCACACTTGAAACAATTGTGCCCACAGGTCATTAATGAATATTCTATCAAGTCTTTTCCAAATACTTTTCCTTGGTCTCCAGTTGTTGCACCATGTAAATTTGGGGCCAGTAAAACCGATGTCTGAGACTTCGCAGTCGTTCATACAATTTGTAAAGTCAAAGCTCCTCGACATTCTGTGAGGGTTACCTCCCAACTTTTCATCAGGGTCCATGATAACATTGAAGTCTCCTCCAATACACCAAGGTCTACTGATAATAGAGTGTATATTCTCTAAGCTCCCCCATAAATCCTTTCTTTCAGCTGAAGTACATTTGGCATACACCGCTGTGATGTAAACTTCAGGGTCATACATATCATGTTTGAGTTGAATGGTGACTTGTTGTTCCTCATCTACAATAATAGTTGCTTTGCAGTTCTGCTTCCAGAAACACCAAATTTGCCCATTCGTGTTAGCATAGCAGTGTTGAAATCCTAGGTATCTCTTGTAACCTTCAATTTTATTTTTGTTGGAAAAAGTTCCATAATGGGTACGAAATCTATTTTGTTGATGTCGCACAAGTTCTTCAATCTAGGTAAGGCTTTCTTGGACCTCACGCCCCTTATATTCCATAAGATTGTACTAATCATGGAATAACAAATGGGGAAATCAACTTTGACTCCTTCCCCTCGAGGAAGGTTGTAATTTGTCTTTGTTTTTGCCAGTCTTTCTGTTTCTGCTTCTTCCTCTTTTAATGGGAGAGATACCATGTTTATTAGATATCTCCTTTATATGAGTTTCTGCAGGATCTTCGTGTTTTTTGTTGAGGAACTCTGTGATGGTAAGTGAGTTAGATTCACCGGTATCCTCACTCACTGTTTCATCCATCCTGGTGTTGATCTGTACAGCTTTATCTTGAAGGTTGTAATCCCCTAAATCCCCAACAACTTGGGTGCCAGGGTGATTTTTGATTTCGGATGGCAGTGAGGATGCCTTTGTATTGGAGACCTCCTACTTGTTGCTTTCATGTTGATCCCCCATGTTAACACTCTCAGAGTATTGTGTTTTTTCTTTTGTACTAGATCCCTCTTCCTTGCTGTCGTTTGTTGCAACAGTGTTGTTGGGTTCTATTTTCGTTCCTGTATCAATAGCATTTGGGTCATTTTTACTATAATCATCCTTGTCTTTGTTGATATTCATATTTTCCAATTCCTTGAGACTGTCTTCCACTATTGTATCTAGAGTATTAATCTGCCTTCCCATAGAACTCTTGGATATCTTCCTTTTGCTGCTTCCTACCGAAGGCTTGAAGTTAACAGATCTTTTTTTCTTTGGCATCTTCTTCTTTTTATTTTTTTTAGTATTCTTGATATTCTCCATATCAATGTTTGGCTCTATGTTCTCTTTCTTCTCAATATGGTCATCTTCCATAGAATCAGTTTTTCTTTTTTCTTGGTCATGTATGTCTTGATCGTTTTTCCTTACCTTTTGTTTATTGCCTTGCAAAAGCTTGTCTTCTTCCTTTTCACTTCCTTGAGGGCCTTGTTCATTCACTTTCTCATTTTTGTGTTTCTTTTTTCTGTTTCTCTTTGTGTTTGGAACTTGCCAATTTGTTTCCTCCATGGTTTCCTTTTCCTGAATTTCAACTGTGTTAATATCTCCCTCATTCTGTTTTTCTTTGCTTGATTCCCCTGTTTCGTTCTTCTTCTCTTTATTCTCCTGCTGTTTCAATTTTCCCATTGCCCAACAATTAACCAGATAATGCCCAAGCTTTTTGCAGTGCTTACAGTACTTCGGAACATTTTCCCATTCAATCTTTTGTACATACCCATTCAATGGAATGTTTTCATCTTCTGATCCTACAAAGACAGACGTATGGAGAGGTTTAAGAAGGTCTACTTCCACTCTTACTTTGGTCATGCTTGGTCTCGTTTTGGTTTTAGTGGCAATATCGAGTTCCAATGGAGTTCCTGCTGGTCTTAAAACTTGCTTGGCATAATGCCAGGTGTGCATATGAAATGGTAGATTGGGGAGTAATGCCCATACTGTTGCGATTGGTAGATCTTCCTCCGGTTTGAAGTCCGGCGTCCATTTTTGTATCCACATTTGAGCTCCGGCAATTTCCACCACTCTCTTGAATCTGATAGTGTCAAAATCTTCATCATTTGTGAAATCAAGAAATACATTATAGTTGTCATACACCCCTATCTTCACTGTTCCTTTCAGAGCAAATTTCTCTGAAAATTGTGCCCTAATTTTGTCAATTTGGGGCCTAATTTTCAGAAATCTTCCAACAAGGGTTCTTTTACATTCTTCAGCCATCACCCCATAGTAGTCTTTTGCCTTAAAGATAACAGCCGGCATTCCATTATGGGTCGTTCTTCTCGCAATCACAGCCTCCTGCTCCTGACGACTTGGGGTCGCAGTGGAGTATAGTGCCGTGCTAAGAGTATTAGCATATGAGGATTTCTCCACAATTGTTTCATGTGACTGCTTCGTTCCATCGGGAGGTAACAGTTGCTGGTCCAGACGCGCCAGTAGGTCGC
Source organism: Nicotiana noctiflora (assembly GCA_032618575.1). Classification (NCBI taxonomy): domain Eukaryota; kingdom Viridiplantae; phylum Streptophyta; class Magnoliopsida; order Solanales; family Solanaceae; genus Nicotiana; species Nicotiana noctiflora. The sequence continues at coordinate 63,441 of JASVEL010012125.1, forward strand.
CGCCTGGTGGCTCCATGAGTCGGAGCGTGCGGTTCAGACGTTTGTATAGAAAGTTACCGTTGGGAGTGTTTTATTTTAGGGATGGATGAGATTTATCTGTTGATTGATGGGAAGCAGAACCTTACGACTCCAAGGAGAAATTTCCAGCAGTCAGCTTTTTCTCATTTATTCAAGCTCATGTCATTTCTTTCTGCCAGAAATTCATACTGTTATACATCACCAGTAGGTCGATGTAATTCTGGAGTCTTTCTTCATTTCCTTCAGACAGTGACTCTTTCCAATTTACGTTCAGGAAGTTCTGACTTGTATCGTGAGGGAGATCTCTTTTGGTTGTTTTCTTTTCATATTTAAAGATGTTTGTTTTACTGTTGCAGCTGTTGGGAGATATCCTGCTTGACCGCTCAAATTTTGCAGTAATGACGCATTATGTTAGTGCAATAGACAACTTAAGGATCCTTATGAATCTTCTCAGGGTATTAAGCTATATTTGGTCATGTCATTCTTATTTCAGCCTTATCTTCCTGACTGTCATTCTACTCTCTTCTTTAATCTACTATTCTCTTGAAGTTTCTGTTCGTGCTGTTAATTATATTCTCTTCCAATGTTGTGGATGGTGGGGGCTTTACAATACTAATCATGAAACGGCTGCTGCAATTCAAGTTTATTATGAGACAAGACTAGAGTTAATGGGTGCCAATTGGGCAGGTAATTTGGACAGGTCAGCATTGAGCTAATTCAGTACAAGAGCAGTATACAGTGACATTACACGCATACTAGGGGTCAACTTTGGGTTAGTCCACTATGGATAACTAGCCTAGAAGTGCCTTTGTACTTTTTGAATAAATTACAACTGCACTACGATTCTTAACAAGTTATGGTCGGCTATATGAAACCCTTATATTTCAACAAAAAAAAAACCAAAAAAATTTACTAAAAAAAAAAAGAAACCATTACAACTTAAAAGCCTATCTATCTTTGGATAATGGTGGTGTCAATGTCCGGTTGCGAGCGCCTTGACTAATCCACCGGTCTCCTGTTACCTCCAACAGAGGTTTCATGATAACTCTGCCCACCAATATTTAGACAGATGAGAAGAATCACCTAGTTTTTTGCTATTACTGGGATTTGAGCCCTGGTCTCCCATGGTATTCAAGCATTATTGCCCTCTCAACTAGAAAGCCTATCGTAGAATATGGAAATCTGTAAAAGACTAAATAGTTAAGAAAGCAACAGTCTGAACGAGTAAATCTTGTGTCCAAGTTTGGCAGTTGATATTCTGCTTCACCGCACTAGTTCACGTTTTTGTGTGTGATAAGTCCATCTCAACCCAATGGACAAATTGTGAACTTGTTAAATGAGTAAAATTCGATGGACCACTCTTTGCTTAGCACAACTAGACTTGAAAAGTCGATTTTATCACTCTCACTCACTCACGTGAACAGTATCAGATTGCCACCCTAAACAGGAACCACGACTACCAGTGTGGCACAATGAATTGTTCGAGTCAACGTGTGGTTTTGTAGTGATTAAAAGTTGACCTTTTAAAACATGCATAAAGATTTGCTGGGGGTAGAGTGGTATGTTATACGAGGATAGAGAAATTTGTGCGGCTCCTTTCCCCATCACTTTAGCTGATGCCCTTATTAAATTATCTTCTCGAATTGCTGTAAGGTTTTGTTGATTGCTTGATTACTACTTTTGAAGGAGTCAAGCAAGAGTATCCAGATAGAAGCATTCCATGTTTTCAAGGTATTCTCTATTGATTTAATATTTTTACCATGTCTGCTGATTGTTTCATTAGCAGCCGCTATTTCTCTGACTTTCAAGTTCTGCAGTTATTTGCTGCAAACCTGAACAAGCCTCCAGATATTATTAGCATCCTTGTCGTCGCTAACAGAAGCAAGCTCTTGCGCCTCTTTGCTGATTTTAAGACCGACAAAGGTACGTGCACAGTAGAAATCGATTAAGAATAGGTACATGCACAAAATATGAATACAGAGCTGTATCTTGTGAAAGAATGCCTCACAATTTTCCTAACTTTATCTACAGAGGATAAGCAGTTTTGAGGCCGTTTGTCAAAGAAATTGCAGCTCTTGAAACCAAGGAACTCGCTTGAACTCAGACTAGTTAGTTCCTCAACTATCAGGTGATGTTGTTTTATGTGTAAATGAAAGATGGTGTTTTCTCACTGAACGATATTTTACTGAATTATTGGTCTTAATTCTTGAAATTACTATTTAAGCTTCACCTTCTTTTTTGTGGTTGTTTGTCATTTGTCCTTGTTCCTGATCGCCATGAACAAGGACAAATGCTAGCCCTCTTGTTCTTCTGATGATCTTCTGCTCCCATATTGATAAGCCTATTGGCACTTGGTTACTCGCTTGGCCCTTCATGTGGTAACTCCAATTTCCTCCCCCTCTATTTCATTTACTCTATATCCTTGTGCTTGTGTGTTTGTTATCATTCTTAAATCTTAAAGATTTATGTGTAGGTCGATTGCTTTGGCTGCTACGCCTGGGAGCTTTCCTGTTGTGAAAATGATAACACTACTTGGTTGAGGACCTTTGCTTTTGTGAGGCGCTGGCTGTACAGTTAACGATCTTCTTGACATAGAGATATTGACACGAAGGTGATTGAGCTTTTCCTTTTTGCGTTAGTAGGATTTTGTATGGTTCCTTAAGTCGAATTACACTCAAGAAAGAATCTATTTATTTTTAATATTTGGATAGTTGATATGGTAACTCCAGGTAGTGTTTCAGAATAATTTGTTGGTCCATTAGAAAGGGAAAATCACAAACTCAACACTTGGTAAGAAAGTTCATTCTTTTCTTCAGCCCTCTAGGATAATAGTGAGGGAAAAAAGAGAGAGAATCAATTTGCTTTCTTGATATTTTTAGCTGGTGTGTGTGGGTTTCTAATAGGCATTGTCTAAGTTTGTTGATTGTTGCTATTCTAGGGTGAGGATTTTGGATATTGAATGAAGGCGATGAAGCCATTAACTCCCATCTTTGATAGTAATTTCATCTCCCACTCTGCACAAACTATTCCCTTTTCAACAATCAACCCCTCTCACGAACACACATTCAATACTTCAAAATATTAAACAAACACACAAATCTCCACTAATTTGTACTAATAATTTCCTTCTCATGCAATTTTCTCAACTTTGAACTACTCTTTTTTTTCTCCCTTTGTGGCATCCAATATTATTTTTATATAAATGTTTGCTTGGAAATATTCCTTTATTATTATAAAGTCAACAATCTTAAATATATGATACATGTCTGATAATGGCCGGGAACAATATCTAAGAATCAGGCAACATATGTTAAGCAGCTTACTAGGTTTTTCACTTGCCACTGATTATCTAATAATCTGTGTTTTCTTGTGTACATTTTCCTATCCAATCAATCCACATTATGCAGGCGAATCATTTTTTTCCCCTCTTCTATTTAGACTTTGCTTACTGAAAGGAATACATCATGATCTCTGCTTACTAAAGGGAATACATCACGATTTTGACTGGTTGGTTCTCTGGCAGTTTTTTTGTGAGGTTTTTCTACTTAGTGTTGTGACTCTCTGAAGATAAAAAAAAACATACATGTTTTTATTTGGTGATTGCGAATACTTGGAGATTTGCTGTCCTGTAATCCAGTAAATTTGTTCGAATCAGTTGGATTATTTTTTATATTAATTGAAACATAAAACTGATAACTTCTAATCTTCTGATGCACTGAGATTTTCTTGGTTGATTAATGCAATCAATATGCCTTGGTGTGTCATCTATTTCAATTATATGATTTCCTTGGACTCTTAACGCTTTTAAATTGTACCAACTTTTGTTCATATGTATAGTCGAACTTCCTTGTGATTTGTTATTTTGTGACATACAGCTATGTATCAAATCACCCGACTCAATTATAGTATATGTGCTTAATCAAGAGGTTGTGAGTTCGAGTTCCCCAAGAGCAAGGTAAGAAGTTCTTGGAGGGAAGGATGCCGGGGGTCTATTTGGAAATAGCCTCTCTACCCTAGGGTAGGGGTAAGGTCGTGCTTAATACTGTGTATGATTCTTACGGAGCTTGACAGTAGATGTTTAAAATCCTTTTAAAGTTCGTATGGAGTATCATATTGCCTTATCCTGATGAGGAGAAAGGTAAGCGTATATAGGAAAGCTTCATCTTGCAATAACTGTTTTACAAACACAAACACTATTCTTCATGGTATTCCTAAACTTTGAACCATGTTTTGCTCATGGTTCACTTCAATGTTATCTGGAGTAAAATTGATGTTTCATACGAGTGACACTAATTGTATGAGTCAACATTTTTATCTCACAATTTTGTGGACCCAAATTTCTGTGGATTCAGAAATATAAGATTGGGATCCACAAATTTGGGAGACGAGCCGCATACAACTAGTGTTAGTTGTATGAGACACAAAATAAAACTTCTCCTACGTAACATATTGTACTGGTGTTAGCATCTTCAGAGGAAGTGCATTATACTGTGACGATTCCAATTGAACAAGCTTTTCAGTAAGAACTTGAATCATTCACTAAGAGTTTAAACTTAGCAGCCACTTGCTGCACTCATGTAATTTAAGAAAATGAGCTCAGCTGAACGTTTAGTTTTTCTCTTTCAATAACATTTTTTGAAATATCTTTGTTGCTACATTTCCTCAGATCAAGATTCAAAAATTTGGATGATCAATATTCTTTTGACTGCAGATTTATTGTGAATAGGGTTCCGATAGGGGTATACTAGATTGCGAATGCGACGAACAATATTTTTTCCGGGAACTTACACAATTGTTCCATATAAGTTTTAAATTACTAACCTCTAGCCATTAGTCATAAACTTACCAAAATTAGCCAAGCACATATAAAAATTGAAAAACTAAATATATAAAGTTCGTTACCTATCCATTTATAAACAAGGTGAGACTGTTAATTTGAGGTATTTTCTTTATTTGGCTCTACTGTATATTTCTTCAGGAATTAAGAAACTTCTGTTTTGTCTTTGTAAATAAGAATAAGTTCTGCATTTCGTCTCCCTTTTCTTACTTCTCCAAATTGTCGTCTTCTCAATTATATACAAGCGTTCCAGAGATGTACCCAACTTCACTATAATATATCGGTTGAGTATAATATACTGGAAGTTCATACAAAGATGCACCGAACTCCAGTATATTTGCTGGATCGGTGTCTGCTGCAGCAAAATAGTGACTATTTTTTATTGACTTGGCAAATGCTGACTATTTTTGAATGACTAATTTTGAATGACTAATCTGAAAACTGGCTAGACCGTACTATTTTAACTAGATAATATGAAGTTGCCTATGGGACAAGCGAGGGGAAACACTTATCAAACTTGAACTTGCGTGAATGGAGCTTGCAGATTCAAAAAATCAAGAGTGGGCACCTAAGTGTCTTATTTGTGCAAATCACCCATAATAGGAAAAGACCTATTAGAAGCTGCAATGAAAGTTAGAGGATTCATGGCTTTTCCAGTAGATAGTAACTCTTTTTTAAGCGAATTAGAAGGGTGACTCGAGCAATTTATTAAAAAAGAAAAAACTGAGTTTTAGAGATATGTCTATGGACACAACCATGGAAGATGGGGAATCCTATATTTCTAATACGGATGCTATCATTGTAATGCATTTTTCATATGCTTAACATTTTTAAGGCTTTGAGTCATCCTGATTTTTGCATTTTCTTCCTAGTTACCAGGTGGAGTACCAACAAGGCTTCCTTTTGATCTCATCTCTGTCGAAAGTCTTCATCCTTTTTGATATTTTTCTTGATGCGTTGGATGTGGTTTCATGTGCTCTTTGCATGATCAGAAATTTCCCATATTTACAATATATGGAAATTGAGGTTCTTAATCGTTTGGCTCTTTTCTTTCTCTTTCTTATGTAGTGGCTATATTTTTTTCATACTTTTTGTCGTCTATAATTTCTGAGAGACAGGATTGTTGGTAATCTTTCATAGGTTGGTGATTGTTGTGAGGACTATATTCCTGCTCTGGAATGTCTTGAAGTTTAAGGTTTCTCAGGTGTGACGTTTAGTCGCCTCAGGGATGTTAAGCTAATCGGTGATCTGGCCACAGAGCCGGGGATTCAGCTCGTTAAGCTTCTGTTAGCCAAGTCACCCGTGCTGGAGAGAATGCTAATCGAGACCTGGATTAATGATGATACTGCCGAGCAACTAACATCTAGTGGAACTCATTAGAATAACACTCCACACTCACCATAACATCTAAATATTTCAATATATCAAGGATTTTCCCAATTTGGAGGGAGAAGATTACACAACAATAGCAGATAAAAAAGATTATTTTAGATTGGCCAAAACTATACGCAGTAATTTTATTGACGATTTACATTTCTTTTCTTATTAAAACAAAGAAGTGGTTAACATAACATTGAGAAGAGAAAAAAGAAAACCGTTTGAGCTGACTCAATAGTAGTTTTTAAACTAGCTCAAATTGCCTAATTGATATAATATTTCTTCAATTATAAAATTCAGCCACCATTAGTATTTGTTTGGGTAAAGAGAAAACATATATAAATAGCCTCCAGTCTTTAATCCTGGAGATGTCAAACGCTAAACTCTTTGATTGGTGGCATGCGTACAAATGCATAGTAAGTGTTGAATGCCAAAGCTTTGGAGCTTAGATTATAAAATAAGGTCAAAATAAGCAAATTTCGATATATAAAAATTACATCATACATAAAGCTCCCTTAGGAATACAATCTTTATATTAAACGACATTTCCTCTCCAGCAAAAAATTTAAATAACATATAGTATTACTTATTTAACTTACTTTCATAATATCAGCAACTCAATATGTGGAGGTACTTCACCTTCAAGCAGGAGCTTAGCAAAATTTCTTAAAATTTCATCTGGTGCCACCCTGTGACGATAAACATACTGAGTAGAAGGATCAGCGATGATTTTCTCGAGCACCATAGCATTTTCCAGAAAATACCTAACGACTTCAACTTTATAACCAAGAATTCTCCAAGGGCTAGCAGAAGCACCAGGACTTGGTCTTTATAAACCTATTAGCCCTATTTGACTGCTCCCAATACCACATAACATAACTCGTTCTCAAGTTGACAAATTCAACATTTTGCAATCATCATCTATAAGTTGTCCATTATCACTTGGAAAAAAAGAAAGCAAATTCTAAAACAAGCCAAGAAATAAGATCAGGAATTAAGACATAAGTGACTTATCACTTGGTGATGAGTGGTGATTTTACCACTCATTTTAGCCTCTTTTGCTTAGCTTTTTTATGCCTTTTAAGTATGAAATGAGGTTTCTTATGGTGGTTATTGCTAGACTTTCAGGTAAATGATTCTAGTAGGTGATTTGGGTTGAAGTGACAAGGAATTGAGCTAAAAAGAGATGAAACCTTGCAAAACTACCAGTCATTTCGCTTCTGCGGATGTTTGATCGCAGAAGCGATGTCGCCTCTGCGTAATTAGGATCGCTTTTGCGATTTATGGAAGGATCAGGCAATTCCGCTTCTGCGGAGATGAAGACGCAGAAGTGTGACCACTTCTGCGGTAGCAAGGTCGCTCCAGCGAAAGTACCTGGGAAAGCATCCGCTTCTGCGGTTCATTTGGCGCTTCAGCGAGATCGCTTCAGCGGTTGTGTTTCCGCTTCTGCGAAGATTTGAAAGAAGGCTCTTTGTCGCTTCTGCGGTTATATTCCTCTTAAGCGGAGCCGCACCTGCGAGGTATTTTCCGCAGGTGCGAAAACAGTGCATCAGACCTGGACAGAACGGACATTTCACAATTTTTTACCCCAAATCAATTATATACTCATCCAAACAGACATTGTAGGTATCTTTTTACTTTTGGAACATCTTTTGGTATCCTTGGCTTAGAGAGAACAAGTTTGGAGGCTAGGGTTTTGCACACACACTTCGGTCTTGAAGATTAATGCTTGTGGTTAAGGATTTCTTACTCATTTATGTTTATTTCTTCATTTCCTTGCTTTGTATTGTATATCTAAGTGTGTAGTATTTATTTCCAACACTTGAATCTTGTTTATGGGAATATTTATAGTTAAAGTGTGGATTAAATACCTTATTGTGCTTATGTATTGAATGATTTTTATATATTTATGAAGTGAGTTATTGTTATTTTAATTATTCTTGTTCTTTAATGTTTCCAAAGGGATTAGCTAACCCTAGGACTAGCCCATTAACTCTGAATTAATTTTGGAAAAGATAATTTGGGGTTGGGAAAGATTAATTAACAAGAACTTGAGGCGTTAACCCTCATTTTATAGATTCTACCTAGGGATAGGATTGAACTACTTGTAGCCTATCGGGTGTGCTTAATCTTCTAATTGTGATTAGGGATAATTCAGTTAGGAAGTCTTGTTAGTCTTCGGAAGAATCTAATTAAGAATTATTATCCGTGGCTAATTAACATAAACTCGCTCATATTTGTAAAATCGTGAAATACATTAGATCGTTACTTGAGTGTAATTCCCGATGCATTCATACTTGTAGCCATTGATCATTTTATTTGCTTTCTAGGTTAGTTTACATTTTTTGCATTTAGATATAAACATTTTTCAAAACCCAAAATCTTAAATGTTTGGCTTAGCGCGACTAGCGATAATTTTCTTGCATTCCTAATCGCCTACACATTGTTCTCTGTGGGATTCGACCCCGACTCATAGTTGGGTAAATATATTATGTACGACCGTGTCTATTGCTTTTTAGCGGTAGAATTGGACGTCACAAAAAATGGCGCCATTGCCAGGGAACAATTTGGCGTAATTTAGGTTGTTTGAGAAATAAGCGAAAGTGCTTTGGTCCAAATTTGTGAATATTTGTGTAATTATTTTTCTTACCTTGAGTCTATTTTTATTGTTTGTTTCTTGTATATTTCATACTTTTGAAAAAATGGCATCATTTAATGAAAATTGGTCGGATGGAAGTTGTTCATATTTTGATGATCCTTGTCCTTATTGTGGAGGACCACACTCGTGGCAAAATTGTTTAAATTCTCCCGGGGGTGGATTGTGCGCACAATTCCAAACCCATAAGTTGAGTATTTGTGATAAGTGTGGTTTCCAAAATGGTCATTGGGATGATTGTGCTTATTTGTTATTCCCTTCCCCAAGCCCCCACTATGATGATTCTACTTGTTTTGGTAAGAATTATAGGGCTATGGAATTTGAAGAAGTTGAGCATGGCCAAAGTGGAGAGTTCAAGCTCATGTTTGAGTGTCTACTTGAAGAAGGAAACAAGGAGCAAAGTGCCTTGGAACATCTTTTGGAGACTAATCTCCAAAATGATTTTGCACTTCAAGGATTGCACACACAAATGGATGAACATCCGCCAACCAACTCAATGAATATTGGTGATGCCGACAAAAATATGGAATTGGAGTCAACCGGTATAAATGCTAATGTGGTTAATGTTGACTCTAATCCGGGGGAAAAAGAGGATGTCAACTTAGAAAAATTGCAAAGTGAAGGGTTGAAGTCACATTCTAAGCATTTTTCAATGTTGGGATTGTATAGTGATACGGGAGTTGAACTACATGAGTTAATGGTAGATTGCGAGGAAGAAAGACAACAACCGTTCATTTTTACAGTTTGAGGAGGCAAGAAATCAAAACGACATTCCTCACTTGAAAGTCAAGAAGTGCAAAATAAAAATTTTAAGCATTGGCTCGAACATCCAATTACCACCCCTCATCGCTCGTGGTCATAAGCTTGATTCCAAGCTAGGGGCCCAGTTCATATCATCCAAGTGGCGAGAAAAGTGGCAATGTTGTTTGCGTCGTGCCACGATGTTAAATGCGGCGCTTGGTGGGAGGCAACCCATCGTTTTTCAAAATTTTTGTCATTTTTGAAATTTTCTTTTTTTAGAATTGCTTAGAATATTATTTTTGACTAATCTGCCAAGTTTGAGAATATTTGGAGAATAGTTAATTTTGGTCAAGTTAATTTGAGAATAGTTGACTTTGGTCAAAATTTTTGGTAAATGGACCCGGACACGAGATCGGACTGTCCCGGAAGGTCCGTAGAAAGTATAAGACTCGAGCATGTTCCCGGAGTCGAAATCCGAGGTCTAGAACCTGAGTAAAAGAATTTTTCTATTAAATTGTTTTTCTGAAATTATTAAGGAAAATAAAAATGAAAATCAATTAAGAAAACTATGGTATCGGGCTCGTATTTTGGTTTCGATGCCCGGTACAAGTCTTATATATTGTTTAAGTGATTCCTGTAAAGTTTGATCGAAATCGGACGTCATTTGACGTGTTTTGGACTATGAGTTCCAAGTTTGGAAGTTTATGAAGTTTAAAAGGGAAATCATGAGTTTTGAGGCTTAATTCTATGTAAATGATGTTATTTTAGCAATTTGATCGCTCGATCAAGTTCGTATGATATTTTTGAGTTAGTGTGTGTGATTGGTTGGGAACTCCGAGGGCTCGGGGGTGTTTCGAAGGTGTTACGGGGTGATTTTCCTTTAGAAATATTGCAGAAAAGCCTGCAACATGTGCCCAGCCTTTTTCTTGTTCGTGAATGCACTCTCTACCTCGCGTTCGCGAAGCACCAGAAGTTCCTTCATCGCCTGCGCATAAAGCCAAATTTGGGACCCCTGTATTTTCCTCTTCACGTTCGCATCTACACCATCGTGAACGCATACCCCACCAGCCTTCCTCATTGCGTTCGTGTGGGCCTTCACGTGTTCGCATTGAACAATCCAGGAGTCCCATGCCTTCCTTCTTCGTGTTCGAATTAGCCTTATCGCGAATGCGATGCTTCCCAGCATTTTCTCATCGCGAACGCGACACTACCGTCGAGAACGCTTAGTGTATTTTCGCCCAGTGAAATTTTTAAAAACGGGACAGAACTAGTGTATTCAGATTTTTCACTCTTTTATCACAAACCCTCTTCTCTCCCAAGCCCTAGGAAGCCATTAACGCCTCAAGGATTTAAGACCCTTTGAATACGATTGAATTGGAGCAAAATTCGAAAGGAAAGACATTACTTGATGACTGAGTTGGCAGTAAACCTTCAAGGTAAGTGTTTGATCTATCCTAGCTTGAGGGAATAGGATTCGAGTATAATAACTTGTTATTTGATAAATGATCGAGTGCGATGTATAGGCATGGTAATGAATGTCTATACACCGGAGTCTAGCGTGACCATGAGTCGTTGTTGGTACATGTTGTGAACTAATGTGAAACTCTCCTAAGCTAAATTATGATTAATCCCTTGTCGGGATGGTTAAATTATTGAACCCTTGACGGGTTGTGAAAGTTGTTGTTATTGTTCCCTTGCCAGGACCTTATTGTTGTTGTAATTATTTCCTTGTCGGGACGTTATTGTTGTTGTTGTTATTGCTCCCTTATCGGGACCTTATTGTGTTGCTGTTACTCCCTTGCCGGGATGGTACTTGTTGTTTATTTTATTGTTCTTGCCCATTGATTGTGACTACTGTTTGGGTGAGGAAAATTGATATTGCATGAAGGGTCATTCCGTGCCATTTTTTTATTTATATTCGCACGAAGGATCATTCCGTGCCATGTTTTAACTATTTTTGCACGAAAAAACATTCCGTGCCATTGTTGATTATTTATGCATGAAGGAACATTTCGTGCCATGAATGAGAGTTATAAGAGTAAAAGTACGAAGGGTGATGCCGTGCACTTTTATTTGATTATTTGGGTGAGTATGAGAGTAAAAGCATGAAAGGTGATGTCGTGCACTTTTATATGATTGTTGGGTGAGGATGAGAGTAAAAGCACAAAGGGTGATGTCGTGCAACTATTAAATTTCTTATTTTGTGATAATTATTGTTGCGTTCTGTTTTCTATTACATTGATGAATTATATATAATCAATTGTGCTCCCCATATCATGTTCCCTCCCTTTTAATTGTTTAATTAGTATTTCTGTTGTTTTGTGGTATGTATGTATATAGAACTGCACAAGTTTACGTGAGTGTCTGGTCCTAGCCTTGTCACTACTTCGCCGGGATAGGTCGGGCACCTACCAGCATATGTGATCAGTTGTGCTGATACTACACTTTTGTGCATTTTTTGCACAGGTCTAGGTCTTGAGCAGCAGCACCAGTAGTTCGATAGCAGGATTTCCATTACTACGAGACTAAGGTAGCTTGCAGGCGTCCGTAAATCTTGTAGCAGGATTTACCTTCTTTAGAGCAAAATTATTGGAAAGCTGCCGTCTTTTCGCCATGAGAGTCTCCTGCACCACAACAATTAACCGAATGAGATAAAAGTTTATATTTTTTTTTCTTCTTCCAACCACCAAAGTCAATCAGTGCTCTAAAAAAAAGAGTCTTGATTACATAAATTTATATTACAAGTACAAATAGGTAGGGGAAAGACCACGAGACTTACCTCCAATCACTTCCCAATGAAATCCTCTTCAAATTCTATCAATTAGCTCTCAAGGTGCTCAAAAATGGAGGAAAAATGTGAAGGGTTCGAGACTGATTTGTTTCTTAAAACCCTTCTGTCCAGTTGCACTTAACCCTACATGAACGCGACGCTCTTCACGCGTTCGCAATGAACAAATCCGGCTCCAGGCTATTTACCCTACGCGAACACGTACACCCTGATGCGATCGCGATGGTCAATTTCTCCCACTCTACGCGAACGCGGTCATCCAATCATGAACGCGTTTCACAGATATCCTAAGCCTACGCATTCGCATCACCTCCTTCACGAACACGAAGGCAAAATCCCCAGTCTCACCAGATAACACTACGTGTCGCGTGACCCCATTGCGAACTGATGAACAAAAACCTACTGCAATTATGACAGCAAACCTGATCCATCATTTAGCAAAAAATGATCCGTTTGGACCCCCAGAAACACCCTGAGGCCCCCGGGACCTCAACGAAAACCACCAACCTACTCCAAAACACAATACGAACTTGTTCCAATCATGAAAACATATCCTTAAACACAAAAATCATCAAATTAAGGCGGATTATAGCCTAAGTTTCAACTAAAACTTCCGAAACCAACATCCAATAAAAAATGACGGGTGCATATTTATGTGACCCAAATCTAATTCCCGTCGTAGTTGAAATGCATTAAAGTCACAGGCGTACTGGTACGGTGTGACTCGAAATGCATTTTCGCGACGTCGCAATTCTTAAAAATGACAAAGTGGGACATTAATAATGCATAAAATTGAAGTATAAAAAGAAATTAGATAAAAATAAATACGCCAGTTGAGCGACCGTGCTAGAACCACGGAATCCGGGAATTCCTAACACCTTCTCCCGGGTTAACAAAATTCCTTATCCGGATTTTTGATTTTGCGGACTGTTAAACAGAGTCATAATTTCCTCGGTTCGGGATTAAATCGGTGACTTGGGATACCATTATTTTCCCAAGTGGCGACTCTGAAATTTAATAAATAAATCTCGTTCCGAATGTCCTTTAATTGGAAAAACTCCTTCCCTGTTATTATTATATGCCTTCCTGGGGGTGTAGTAGTAATTAGCGGTATATACACAGAAAAAGGAGGTGTGATAAATGACTGAAGTGTAACGGTGGGGTGTGGATATATATTAAAAGTGTATTGATGTCTCTCAGTAGTTGGATCAAACTGGATGAAGGGTTAGGATTCATTGATGTCACACGATGTCGTTTGATTTAAATGAGGCCTTCATCTTCAACAGTTAGATGAATCAGATGAATGGTCTCGATTATTTATGATTAACGACATCGTTTTAATTGTTATGCAACCATTACCTCTGGGCCATTTGATCAATTGATCAACGGTCCAGATACGGTGTCGTTTGATTCCTTATATGGGCGGACCGGTATTATCTTCTTGGGCCTGGTCAGTTTGGGCCATTAAATTGCCCATTTGCAAAGTCCAATTATATTTGTATTATAAGTTGTATTTTTGTATTTGTATTTTCTTGTATTTCGTATTATATATTTTTATTTATTATTTTTCCGTATTTTTATTACCATTGTATTTATTATCTCTTGTATTTTGTATTTTTCTTTTAATTTTTCTATTTTTCTAGAATTAAGAGTAAATATCTTATATTTTGATATTTTCTAATTAATACAAGAATGTATTTTGTTTTAATTTTCTTTGCTTTATTTTCAAGAAATAAAAACAAACACTGGTATTTCTACACAATGATCAACAAGTTTCACACAAAAATCATTTATATATTTTTTGGACTAATTGTCTTGGGGCAAAAATTACGTGGTCACAGCCGCCCCTCTTTGCTCGGGAACACGCAGAGTTTTAGTGCAAAGATAAGTGAGCAGTAATGAGGGATTTTTTCCCATTCGCATACTTCGTGTGAAGCATTTTTAAAGTGTTTTGACCGCATCCGGCTTCAAGGATTGCCTACATATCCTAGGCTAAGCAGGAATCAGGTCAGTGTATTTCTGGAATATCTGGTAGTTGAAACTACCGGAGAGCTATGTCTCTATTGCTGTTACTCGTTATTGCTGCCTGTGGTAAACGTAAAAGAATCTAAGCTAAACTATGCTCTATGATTTACAAAATCCTAGATATATCTTCCAACTAGTTCTTGTGTTTTATTTGCATCTTCCATTCTTCGAGAGGACTCTTGCTTGCAACTTGCTTCAAATGTATTCCCTTATTCTTCAGGTGGGCGCCTGCTTGCAAAACTTGAAAATTATTCCCTTATTCTTCATGCGGGCGCTTACAAAACTTGAAAAGTATTCCCTTATTTTTCGGGTGGGCGCTTGATTGCAAAACTTGAAAAGTATTCCCTTGTTCTTCATGCGGGCTCATGCTTACCAATAAGGCTTTCTCATTTCATTTCTCTCAGCTTGCGTTGACTTACGGTGCCCGTAAGGGTTTTCACCAATAAGAGCTCTCATTTTTATTTTTTATCATTTTCTTCATCTGTAGGTACCCGAGTGTTGTCCATAACATGCCTTTCTTCACCTACTTGTACTGTCATTTTCTTGAAATTAATCTGAAGGTCTTTCTTTGGACCGTAATGTGGATTTTGGATGGGTTTTAGAAAGAAAGATATAAAGGCTCAAATTTTCCAACTTGGGTTTCAAAATTACAACTTTCGGAATCATATTCTTCATAATGATCATAACTTCTGCCCCAGTTTCAATTTTTGGGGAACCTTGGACTTTATTTTTGCTATGACTGAACCTTAGTGAGGGTGCCTACGTACCCTTTCGGGATCAAGTCAAAACATAGTTCGGAGCATAATATCGCTTACATTGTTGCGATGTTTACTTCTTCCAACTTTCTTCTTTTGCATTTTTCTTTCTTTTGCCACTTCTTTTTTTTTCTTTTTCCATTTTTCACATCTTTTTTTTCTTTTCTTTTTTCATCTTTTACTTTTCTTCTTTTCTTTGACATTTCATCATCCCATTTTGTCTTCTTTGTTGATTCCGAAAGAGGGGTATGAAAGAACAAAGTGATAAGACTCAAAGGGATAGCAATGGATAAAGTGTTTAGATAGCGAAATAGAATTCCTTCATCATTTCAATTTCAAAAATATGACAAATATAATTAGATACATGAAAGAAATCATACATAATATCTTTTGACTGCATCACAATTGATGGCCATTTCTACGCATTTTCCTTCTACGTCTGTCAAATATAGTGCTCCATTGGACAACACCCGAGATACAACAAATGGTCCTTGCCAATTAGGAGCAAACTCCCCGTTTGCTTCCGCCCAATGAGGTAAGATACGCCTCAACACCAATTGTCCAACTTCAAATTTTTGTGGACGTACTTTCTTATTATATGCTCTGGCCATTCTCTGGTGCTATAGTTGTCCATGACATACTGCTTCCAGTCTTTTCTCATCAATTAAACTCAATTGTTCTAACCAGGCTTTTACCCATTCATCATCATCAATCTCTACCTCCATAATGATTTGAAGGGAGGGTATTTCAATTTCCACAGGTATCACTGCCTCTGTGCCATACACTAACGAATAAGGGGTTACACCTACCGAAGTGCGAATAGTAGTGCGATATCCCAACAAAGCAAAGGGTAATTTATCATGCCATTGCCTCAATCCTTCCGCCATTTTCCGAAGGATTTTCTTGATATTCTTATTGGCTGCTTCAACTGCTCCATCGGGCCGATAGGGTGTAGAATTGCGATGCATAATTTTAATTGACATGTCTCCGCCATTAGATGACTATTAGCGTTGGCTCCATTATCTGTAATAATCACCTTTGGAATTCCGAAACGATAACTGGTGTTTGCATGTACAAAGTTTACCACTGCCTTTTTGGTTACTGCTTTGAATGTCTTTGCCTCTACCCATTTGGTAAAATAATCAATGGCAACCAGAATAAACCTGTGCCCATTAGATGTTGTTGGCTCTATTTGTGACAACCCAAAGGGTCATCACCTATTTTCCTCACTTGTTCCGCACTTCCGAGGCCTTGAAAACCTCATTCTATGTTGTCTCAATTTATGTGCATGATCCGGGCATGTAGCCGAAAAGATTTTGCGATAGAATATATGAATTCTGTGAGAAATTTAAAGAAAAATGATATTAATATTAATATGGTTGACTTAGGTCAATATTTTTGGTAAACGGACCCAGACCCAAGATCGGACGGTCCCGGAAGGTCCGTAGGAAAATATGGGACTCGGACATGCGTTCGGAGTCGAATTCTGAGGCATAGAGCCTAAGTTATGGATTTTTCTGTTAAATTGTTTTTGTTGTAATTATTAAAGAAAAATGAATTAAATGACCTTAGTATCGGGCTCGTATTTTGGTTTCGACGCCTGGCACAAGTCTTAAATATTATATATGTGTTTTCTGCAAAGTTTGGTAACATTTGGATGTCGTTTGATGTGTTTTGAACCTTGAGTTCCAAATTTGAAAGTTATGAAACTAAAAAGGATGATAATCATGAACTTGAGGCTTGATTTGATGAAAACGATATTATATTGGCGATGTGATCGCACGAGCAAGTTTGTAATATGTTTTTGATATTGTGTACATATTTGGTTTGGATCCCGGGGGGTTCGGGTAAAGATTTGATAGGTCATTGGTTCAATTTCTGAAAAATATCACAGCTGATTTTTCACCCAGCTGGTATCTTCGCAAATGCGAAGATTTTCTCGCAAATACGAAGAAGACCATACCAGCCTTAGTTCGCAATTGCGAACCAATCCTCGCAAATGAGAAGATGGCAGGAAATTGCCCAGGATCGCAAATGCGAGGAAAGTCTTGCAAATGCGAGGAACACAGGAAACACTTCAAGTTCGCAAATGCGAACCATGTCTCGCAAATGCGAGGATGACAGACCTGGGCCAAGTTCGCAAATGCGAACCTTTTCTCGCAAATACGAGACTTGCAGACCAAAACCTGTAGTGTTCGCAATTACGAACAAATGTTCGCAATTGCGATATCCGCTGCTGTGCAATTTTATACTTAAACGAATTTTTCAGCTCTTTCTTCATCCTTTCAAAAACCCACACACCACACACGAACCCTCAAGAGAAATTTCACTCCAAAGCAATTGTAAGTCACTTTTTACTTAATTCTTTCAATTCCTAACAACATTAAACATGTTTTTCAATAGAAATCAAAGGTTTTCATGGTAGAAATTCTTGTTTTTGGGTAGAACATAGGGTTTTCATGAATTGGGCAATTGGACCTCGAATTGAGGTCCGATTTTGAAACAAATGACATATTTGAACTCGTGAGGGAATGGGTAACCGGATTTTGGTCTGAACCCCGAGTTCTGACCATGTGGGGCCAGGGGAATTTTGGGAAATTTTGGGGTAAACTTTGAGAAAACCATTTTTAAGCATTCAAACTAAGTTATATAGTATTTATTAATGTAATGGGATCAATTGTGATTAAATTCGAGAAAGTTGAAAGCGGAAATTCAGGGTAAAGCTATAGTTGAAGGATAAATTGGGCTTCAAGGCTAGAGGTAAGTGTTTGTTCTATTCTAGCTTCAGGGAATAGGATTATTTGCTATGTGCTATGTGATCGAGTGCGGTGTATCGGCTGTGGTGACGAGTATCCATACACTGGCGTCTAGCATGACCGTGAGTCGTTATTGATATTAATTGTGAGATGTCTTAAAGATGAGTGGTTGAACCCTTGCCGGGTTGTGGAATTGTACATTGTTTTCCCTTGCCGGGACTTATTGTGAAGTGAAATATTGTTTTCCCTTGCCGGGACATTGTTGTGATGATTATTGTGTCCTTTACCGGGATGGTTCAAGATTATTGAGTTCATTCTTTGCCCTTAACTGTGATTGTTATTTGGGTGAGGAAGAGAGATAATGCACGAAGGGTGATGCCGTGCCTTGTTTTACAGTTATTGCACGAAGGTTAATGTCGTGCCTTATTATTGATTATGCATGAAGGTTAATGTCGTGCTTTGTTATTGATTACGCACGAATGATCATGTCGTGCCTTGTGATATTGATTATGCACGAAAGGTAATGTCGTTCCTTGTTATTGAACCATGCACGAAGGATCATGCCGTACCATGGATGTGAGGATGAGAGTAAAAGCACGAAGGGTGATGCCGTGCACTTTTATTTGCTTATTTGGTGAGGATGAGAGTAAAAGCACGAAGGGTGATGCCGTGCAACTATTTGCTATTCCTGGTTTGATATTAACTGTTTCCATTATACTCTGTTTTCCATTGTTGACTTAATAATTGTTGTTAACTATTGATCTTCCCTTTTATGATACTTCTTGTTGAATTTGTTACTTGATTATTTCCTGTTATCTTGTGGTGTACATATGTATATAGAACTGCACAGGTTTATATGGGTGCCTGGTCCTAGGCTTGTCACTACTTCGCCGGGATAGGCCAGGCACTTACCAGCACATGGGGTCGGATTGTGCTGATACTGCACTTCTGTGCATTTTTGCACAGGTCCATGTCTTGATCAGGAGCAGTAGTAGTAGAGTCTTGCGTGGGAGTTGAGCCTTTCGAGACCGAGGTAGCTTGCAGGCGTCCGCAAGCCCGGCGTCTCTTCCACTTATTTGCGTTATTTGCTGTGGTCTCATTGTTCCGAGACAAACAGATTTATGTTATTTCCTTCAGACTTTTGTGTGTGGTATTCAGTAGTGGTTCGTGAGTTGGTGACTCCACGTCTTCGGTAGAGGATTTCGGTAGTGTTTTACCTTGGTATTTCTTAATTTTATTTTGAAGGTCTTCCGCATTTATTAAACTTACTATTATCTCTCGTATTATTAAAAATGAGTATGAAATTATAATTGAAACAGGATAATGTTGAATGTAGTGGCTTGCCTAGCTACCACGAGTAGGCGCCATCATAATTCCGATGTTGGGGGAAAAATTCGGGTCGTGACAAGTTGGTATCAGATCTCTAGATTACATAGGTCTCACCACTCACGAACAAGCTTAGTAGAGTTTGAGGGGTAGGTCCTCCAGAGTCTATTGAGTTAGAAAAGAGTCTCTCATTTGTTCCTTCTGTCGTGCGATTTGTTCCTTAAATACTGATTGAAATTCTACTCTGTCCTTTAGCAGATGGTGAGGACACGTGCTTCTTCATCCGCTGACGAGCAGCCTAAGCCCCAGGCAGCTCCCGTGAGGGGCATGGGCCGAGGACGTATCGTAGGCCGTGGTAGGGGTAGAGGTCAGCCCCGATAGCTACCTCCAGAGTGGAGCCTCATACCGAGACCGGCGAGGAGGTTCCGGTCCCAACCAGCTTCGGTGGGCCCAGCTCAGGTCCCGGAGAGGCTTTATTACCCCGGATCTTCGGGAGGCTCGGTTAGGATAGCGGGTTTTATAGACAGCGTTGCTGAGAGCGAGCTTATTACCATCCGCACCAACCGCTTCTCAGTCGGAGGAGGGGCCCAAACTCCTGTTGCTTGTACTCCGAGCCGGTAGGCTCCTCGCCCCCGAGCACCGGTGGTTCGACCACTGTGGCCACTCGCTAGGTACCACAGCTCGAGCCGGAGATGGAGCGGCCATGACTTCGATTCTTTTTAAAGACTTGATCGGTTTTCCAAGCTCGTTTACCACTACCTTCAGCGGTGCCACATCGGAGGATCCTCGGGATTTCTTATTCGGTTGCCACGAGATTCTCAAGACTATGGGGATAGTGGAGTCCAATGGAGTTGACTTCTGTATTCAGGCTTTCAGGATCCGCCAAGACTTGGTGGAGAGATTATTGCTTGACTCAACCAGCAGGGGTCCCCGACTTTATCATGGGATCAATTTGCAGAGTTATTTCTGGAGAAGTTTTTCCTCGTTACTTGAGCGGGATGCACTTCGGAGGCGGCTTGAGCGCCTCCATCATGGTACTATGACCGTCACTCAATATGAGATGAGATTTGTTGATCCGGCACGTCATGCAGTGGTGATACTTCCCACGAGTGGGAGATGGTCCGCAGGTTCATAGATGGGCTTAATCAACCGATTAGACTTCGGATGGCTATGGGAGTGGGGAGCGATATATCATTTCAGGAGGCAGCTAATGAAGCACGTAGAGTTGAGATGGCTCTTGCTCGGGGAGGTGGTTATTCTTCGGACAAGAGGCCTCGTCATTCAGGTAGGTTTAGTGGTTCTTCTTCTGGAGGAAAGGGAATCTTTTGATAGGAGCCAGTCTTCCAGACCTTTTTATTCCGCCCTTCAGGCTTCACAGGGTGGACCAGATGATCGTGGGTTTTGTGAGCAATATTCAGATCAGCCTCCCATTAGTGCTCAGCCTCTTCAGAGTGTTCGTGGGGGCCATTCGGGTCGTCAGGGCCAGCAGCCCCATCAGCCTAAATGTTGCTACGGTTGTGGTGACCCAGGTCATCTTGTCAGGTTTTGCCCTCGAGCGATGGGCAACACTCAGCAGCGGGGCCCTCGTCCCATGATTCAGGCCCCAGCTGACCGTCAGCCTGCCCAACCAGCCAGAGGCGGGGGTAGAGATCGTAGAGGTAGAGGTTGAGACCGTAGAGGTGGAGATCGCCCAGCTAGAGGTAGAGGTCAGCCAGTGGATGACCATCCTAGAGATGTAGCTCAGAGGGGAGGTGCTGATCTTCGATTTTATGCTTTACCAGCCAGGCCAGAGGTAGAGGCATCAGATGCCGTGATTACATGTACCATCCTTGTTTGTGACAGAGGTGCTTCATTATTATTTGACCCTGGGTCTACATATTCATATGTGTCTTCCTACTTTGCACTGTATTCGTGCCTAGCTATGCTCTAGATATTCCAGTCTATGTGTCTACACCAGTGGGTGACTCCATTATAGTCGACCGGGTGCATTGTTCGTGCGTAGTTATTTTTGGGAGTCTTGAGACCCGTGTTGTTCTGTTGCTACTAGACATGGTGGATTTTGATATCATACTGGGGATGGAATGGTTGTCCCCATACCATGCTATCTTAGATTGTCATGCCAAGACCGTGACTTTAGCCTTGCCAGAATCACCCCGACTAGAGTGGAGAAGGACCTCCAGCCACTCCGTTCGCACTGTCATTTCCTATGTTAAGGCTCGATGCATGGTCGAGAAGGGGTGTCTATCTTATCTAGCTTATGTTCGTGATTCCAGCATAGAGGTTCCTTTTATTGATTCAGTCCCTATTGCACGGGAGTTTCCTGAGGTTATCCCTTCAGACCTGCCGGGCATGCCACCCGACAGGGATATTGATTTCTGTATTGAGCTGGCACCAGGCACTCAGCCCATCTCTATTCCACCCTATCATATGGGCTCGCCGGAGTTAAAGGAGTTAAAAGATCAGTTGCAAGACCTTCTAGAAAAGGGCTTTATCAGGCCCAATGTTTCTCCCTAGGGATCACCCGTGTTATTTGTGAAGAAGAAGGATGGCTCGATGCGGAGTAATTAAACAAAGTGACGATAAATAACAAGTATCCACTACCGAAGATTGATGATTTGTTTGACCAGCTCCAAGGAGCGAGGGTGTTCTCAATAATAGACTTGAGGTCGGGCTACCATCAGCTGAAGATCAGGGCGGCTGACGTTCCTAAGACAGCCTTTCGCACTAGATACGGGCATTATGAATTCTTGGTCATGTCCTTCGGGTTGACCAATGCCCCAGCAACGTTCATGGAGTTGATGAATCAGGTGTTCAGGCCCTATTTGGATTTGTTCGTGATAGTCTTTATAGATGACATCCTGGTATACTCCCGCAGCCAGGAAGAGCACGAGCAGCATCTCAGAGTGGTTCTTCAGACTCTGAAGGATAATCTGTTATATGCCAAATATTTGAAATGGGAGTTCTAGTTGAGTTCGGTGGCATTTATGGGTCATATTGTGTGGAAGTTATTCAGGTGGACCCAAAGAAGATCGAGGCAGTCCAGAATTGGCCTCGACCAGCTTCAGTGACTGAGATCCGGAGTTTCTTGGGGTTAGCAGGTTATTACCATTGGTTTATGGAGGTGTTTCCATATATTGCATTCCCAATGACCAGGTTGACCTAGAAGGGTGCCTCGTTCAGGTGGTCGGATGTATGTGAGGCGAGCTTTCAAAAGCTCAAGACATCTTTGACTACGGTGCCAGTGTTGATACTACCTACGGGTGCAGGGCCTTATACAATTTATTATAATGCATCCCGTACAGGGCTTGGAGTGGTATTGATGAAGGAGGGTAAGCTTATTGATTATGCTTCGAGACAGTTGAAAATACATGAGAAGAATTATCCAATTCATGATCTTGAGTTGGCAGCAATGGTTCATGCCTTAAATATCTGGAGGCATTATCTATATGGTGTGACATGTGAGGTGTACACTGATCACAAAAGCCTACAGTACTTGTTCAAGCAAAAGGAGTTGAATTTACGACAGCGGAGATGGTTAGAGTTGTTGAAGGACTGATGTTACTATTCTATATCATCCAGGTAAGGCCAATGTGGTGGCCGATGCATTGAGTAGAAAGTCTACCAGCATCGGTAGACTCGCATTCATTATGGTCAGTCAGAGACCATTTGCTCTAGATGTCCAGGCCTTAGCCAACCAGTTCGTGAGACTAGACATTTCTGAGCCTAGCAGAGTGTTAGCCTGCACAGTCGCCCGCTCATCTATATTAGAGAGGATCCGTGAGAGGCAATTTGATGATCCTCATTTGCTTTACTTAAGAGATACTGTACAACGGGGAAGTGCCACGAAGGCAACTCTAGATGATGACGGAGTATTGAGATTGCAGGGTCGAGTTTGTGTGCCTAATGTTGAGGGGATTCGAGAGTTGATCTTAGCGGAGGCCCACAATTCTCGGTATTCTATTCACCCGGGCGCCGCGAAGATGTATCGAGATTTACGGCAGCACTATTGGTGGCGCAGGATGAAGAAAGACATCATTGCATATTGTGAGCACGTGATTTTTACCCTACACATGAGTCGTTCTTATAAAATTCAAAATATGAAATTCCTGAGTGGAAATGGGAGCAGATTACAATGGACTTCGTTACTGGACTCCCTTTGACTCGGAGGAAATTTGATGCTATTTGGGTCATTGTTGATAGGTTGACCAAGTCAGCACATTTCATTCCAGTATCTGTCTTTTACTCATCGAAAGTTAGCTGAGATTTACATCCGGGAGATTGTTCACCTTCATGGGGTGTTGGTGTCTATTATCTCAGATCGGGGTACGCAGTTACCTCACATTTTTGGAGAGTGGTCCAGCAAGATTTAGGCACCCAGGTTCAGCTGAGTACAACTTTGCATCCTCAGACGGATGGTCAGTCCGAGAGGACTATTCATATTCTAGAGGACACGCTTCGAGCCTGTGTCGTTGATTTCGGAGACTCGTGGGACCAGTTTCTGCCATTAGCAGAGTTCGCCTACAATAACAGCTACCAGTTTAGCATTCGGATGGCCCCGTATGAGGCATTGTATGGTAGGCGATGTCGATCTCCAGTCGGATGGTTTGAGCCGGGAGAGGCTCGGTTGTTGGGTACAGACTTTGTTCAGGAGGCTTTGGATAAGGTTAAGACTATCTAGGAGAGATTGCGTTCAGCTCAGTCCAGACAGAAGACTTATGCGGATGGTAAGGTTCGAGATGTAGATTTCATGGTTGGTGAGCGGGTATTGCTCTGAGTGTCACCTATGAAGGGCGTGATGAGGTTCGGGAAGAAGGGCAAACTCAGCCCTATGTATATTTGTCCATTTGAGATTATGGTCCGAGTGGGAGGGGTGGCTTACAGACTAGCCCTGCCACCTAGCTTATCAGCTGTGCATCCAGTTTTCCATGTATCTATGCTTCGGAGATAACACGGCGATCCCACCCATGTGTTAGACTTCAGTACTGTCCAATTGGACAATGATTTATTTTACGAGGTAGAGCCGGTGGCCATTCTAGACCGGCAGGTTCGACAGTTGAGGTCGAAGAGTTATCCTTCTGTGCGTGTTCAGTGGAGAGGTCAGCCTCCTGAGGCATCGACCCGGGAGTCCGAGTCTGATATGCGGAGCCGCTACCCACATTTGTTCCCCGACTCAGGTACTTCCTTATCTTATCCGTTCGAGGACGAACGGTTGTTTTAGAGGTGGAGGATATGATGACCCAAAGGGTCATCACCTATTTTCCTCACTCGTTCTGCACTTCCGAGGCCTTGAAAACCTCATTCTATGTTGCCTTGATTTACGTGCATGATCCGGGCATGTAGTCGGAAAGATTTTGTGATAAAATATATAAATTCTATGAGAAATTTGAAGAAAAATGATATTAATATTGATATGGTTGACTTCGGTCAATATTTTTGGTAAACAGACCCGGACCCAAGATCGAACTGTACCGAAAGGTCCGTAGGAAAATATAGGACTCGGACATGCGTCCGGAGTCGAATTCTGAGGCCTAGAGCCTAAGTTATGGATTTTTCTGTTAAATTGTTTTTGTTGTAATTATTAAAGGAAAACGAATTAAATGACTTTGGTATCGGGCTCGTATTTTGGTTCCGACGCCCGTCACAAGTCTTAAATATTATATATGTACTTTCTGCAAAGTTTGGTGACATTTGGATGTTGTTTGATGTGTTTTGAACCTTGAGTTCCAAATTTGAAAGTTATGAAACTAAAAAGGATGATAATCATGAACTTGAGGCTTGATTTGATGAAAACGATGTTATATTGGCGATGTGATGGCACGAGCAAGTTTGTAATATGTTTTTGATGCTGTGTACATGTTTGGTTTGGAGCCCGGGGGGCTCGGGTAAAGATTTGATAGGCCGTTGGTTCAATTTCTGAAAAATATCACCGCTGGTTTTTCACCCAGCTGGTATCTTCTTCGCAAATGCGAAGATTTTCTCGCAAATGCGAAGAAGACCAGACCAGCCTTGGTTCGCAATTGCGAACCAATCCTCGCAAATGCGAAGATGGCAGGAAATTGCCCAGGATCGCAAATGCGAGGAAAGTCTCGCAAATGCGAGGAACTCAGGAAACACTTCAAGTTCGCAAGTGCGAACCATGTCTCGCAAATGCGAGGATGACAGGCCCTGGGCCAAGTTCGCAAATGCGAACCTTTTCTCGCAAATGCGAGAGTTGTAGACCAAAACCTGTAGTGTACGCAATTGAGATATCCGCAGCTGTGCAATTTTATACTTAAACGAATTTTTCAGCTTTTTCTTCATTCTTTCAAAAGCCCACACACCACACACGAACCCTCAAGAGCAATTTCACTCCAAAGCAATTGTAAGTCACTTTTAACTTAATTCTTTCAATTCCAAACAATATTAAACATCTTTTTCAATAGAAATCAAAGGTTTTCATGGTAGAAATTCTTTTTGTTTTTGGGTAGAACATAGGGTTTTCATGAATTGGGCAATTGGACCTCGAATTGAGGTCCGATTTTGAAACAAATCACATATTCAAACTCGTGAGGGAATGGGTAACCGGATTTTGGTCCGAACCCCGAGTTCCGACCATGTGGGCCCAGGGTCATTTCGGGAAATTTTGGGGTAAACTTTGAGAAAACCATTTTTAAGCATTCAAACTAAGTTATATAGTATTTATTAATGTAATGGGATCAATTGTGATTAGATTCGAGCAAGTTGAAAGCAGAAATTGGGGGTAAAGCTATAGTTGAAGGATAAATTGGGCTTCAAGGCTAGAGGTAAGTGTTTGTTCTATCCTAGCTTGAGGGAATAGACTTATGTGCTATGTGCTATGTGATCGAGTGCGGTGTATGGGCTGTGGTTACGAGCATCCATACACTGGCGTCTAGCATGACCGTGAGTCGTCGTTGATATTCATTATGAGATGTTTTAAAGATGAGTGGTTGAACCCTTGCCGGGTTGTGGAATTGTACATTGTTTTCCCTTGCCGGGACTTATTGTGAAGTGAAATATTGTTTTCCCTTGACGGGACTTTGTTGTGATGATTATTATGTCCTTTACCGTGACGGTTCAAGATTATTGTTTTCATTCTTTGCCCTTAACTGTGATTGTTATTTGGGTGAGGAAGAGAGATAATACACGAAGGGTGATGCCGTGCCTTGTTTTACTGTTATTGCACGAAGGTTAATGTCGTGCCTTATTATTGATTATGCACGAAGGTTAATGTCATGCCTTGTTATTGAGTATGCACGAAGGATCATGTCGTGCCTTGTGATATTGATTATGCATGTAGTGTAATGCCGTTCCTTGTTATTGAACCATGCACGAAGGATCATGCCGTGCCATGGATGTGAGGATGAGAGTAAAAGCATGAAGGGTGATGTAGTGCACTTTTATTTGCTTATTTGGTGAGAATGAGAGTAAAAACACGAAGGGTGATGCCATGGAACTATTTGCTATTCCTTGTTTGATATTAGCTGTTTCCATTATACTCTGTTTTCCATTGTTGACTTAATCATTGTTGTTTACTGTTGAGCTTCCCTCTTATGATACTTCTTGTTGAATTTGTTACTTGATTATTTCCCGTTATTTTGTGATGTACATATGTATATAGAACTGCACAGGTTTATGTGGGTGTCTAGTCCTAGGCTTGTCACTACTTCGCCGGGATAGGCCAGGCACCTACCAGCACATGGGGTCGGATTGTGCTGATACTGCACTTCTGTGCGTTTTTTCACAGGTCCAGGTTTTGATTCGGAGCAGCAGCAGTAGAGTCTTGCGTGGGAGTTGATCATTTCGAGATCGAGGTAGCTTGCAGGCGTCCGCAGGCCCGGTGTCTCTTCCACTTATTTGCGTTATTTGTTGTGGTCTCATTGTTCCGAGACAAACAAATTTATGTTATTTCCTTCAGACTTTTATGTGTAGTATTCAGTAGTGGTTCGTGAGTTGGTGACTCCACGTCTTGGGTAGAGGATTTCAGTAGTGTTTTACCTTGGTATTTCTTAATTTTATTTTGAAGGTCTTCCGCATTTATTAAACTTACTATTATCTCTCGTGTTATTAAAAATGAGTATGAAATAATGATAGAAACATGATAATGTTGAATGTAGTAGCTTTCCAAGCTACCATGAGTAGGCGCCATCACGATCCCGATGTTGGGGAAAAAATCTGGGTCGTGACACTATTGGACCAATGACATCCGCGCCCCAAGCAACGAAATGCCATGGTGCCGACATCGTATGCAATTCATATGGTAGAGAATGAATCAAATCCTCATGTATCTGGCACTGATGACATTTCTGTACATATCTGATACAATCTCGTTCCATAGTAAGCCTGTAATATCCAGCCCTGAGTATTTTCTTTGCTAACACATACCTGCTCATGTGGAGTCTACAGGCTCCTGCGTGTACCTCAGTCATGATTGTAGTAGCTTGTTTTGCATCTATGCATCTTATCAAACCCAAATCCAGGGTCCTTTTGTATAAAACCCCTCCACTAAAGAAGAATCCACTCGCCAGTCGTCTTATGGCTCTTTTCTGATCCCCTGTGGCTTGTACCGGATATACCCCCATTCTGAGATACTCTTTGATATCATGGAACCATGGTTAATCATCAAGCTCCTCCTCTACTATATGATAATAAGCATTCTGATCATGAACATTGATTTGTAATGGATCCACATAAGTCTGATTCGGGCGGTGTACCATAGATGCTAGAGTAGCCAGAGCATCAACAACTTTATTGTGCATTCTCGGGATATGTTTAAATTCTATGGATTGAAATCGCTGACATAGTTCATGTAGACACTATCGGTACGGTATGGTTTCAAATCCCGTGTCTCATATTCTCCTTGAATTTGATTTATCAAGAGATCCGAGTCACCGATGACCAAATCTCTTGAACACCCATGTCTATCGCCATTCTTAATCCCAATATACACGCTTCATATTCGGCCATATTGTTAGTACAGAAAAAGCATAGTTGAGCGGTAACAGGGCAATGCTGACCCGTTTCTGAAATGAGTACAGCTCCAATTGCAACGCCTTTGTTATTATCAAAATATAACTTCCAGCCCGGCTTTTCGTCTTGTTCCAATTCTTCAATATTCATTACCTCCTCATCAGGGAAATTTGTTTTCAGTGGCTCACACTCGTCGTCGACTGGATTTTTTGCTAAGTGATCAGGAACTGTTTGCGCTTTCATCGCAGTGCAGGTTACATAAACAATAGCAAATGAGCAGAATATGCCATTTAGCAAGTTTCCTTGTGCGCATTGGCTTCTGGAAGATGTACTTTAGCGGGTCCAAACGAGATATGAGATAAGTGGTATAAGTCGACAAGTAGTGTTTCAACTTCTATGCAACCCAGGTCAAATTACAACATGTTCTTTCCAACTGAGTATATTGTACCTCGTAAGATGTGAATTTCTTACTAAGATAGTAAATTTCTTGCTCTTTCTTTCCCGTTTCATCATGTTGCCCCAGTATACAGCCGAAGGAATTATCCAATACTGTCAAATAAAGGATCAAGGGTCTCCCGGGTTCTGGAGGAACTAATACAGGCGGATTGGCCAGATATACCTTGATTTTATCAAATGCAGCTTGACATTCATCAGTCCATTTTACTGCATCATCTTTCTTTAGTAATTTGAAAATAGGCTCACAAGTTGACGTAAGCTGTGCAATAAATCTGCTAATGTAATTCAATCTGCCCAACAGACTCATCACATCTTTCTTGCTCTATGGCGGAGCCAACTCCTGAATAGCTTTGATCTTAGATGGGTCCAATTAAATACCACTTCGACTTACCACAAACCCCAATAATTTCCCTGATGGTACCCCAAAAGCACATTTTGCTGGATTGAGCTTGAGATTGTATCTCCGAAGCCTTTGAAAAAACTTCCTCAGGTCTTTAACATGATTGTATTGCTTCCTCGACTTGATAATGACATCATCCACATAAACTTCAATTTCTCGATGTATCATGTCATGAAACATGGTAGTCATTGCTCTCATATACATGGCTCTAGCATTTTTCAATCCGAACGGAATTACTCTATAATAATATGTTCCGCAAGGCATGATAAATGTTGTCTTTTCTGCATCTTCTCCGTCCATCAGGATCTGATGATAACCCCCAAAACAATCCACAAAAGACCCAATCTCATGTTTGGCACAATTGTCAATTAGTATGTGGATGTATGGCAATGGAAAATTATCCTTTGGACTTGCTTTGTTGAGGTCTCGATAATCAACACACACTCTGGTTTTTTTGTCTTTCTTGACCCGTATGACCTTCGCCTTAAATTGTTTGTTGACTTCCTCTTTTATTTTCACGTTGATATCTGTCTTGAACTTTCTTAACTTTTGCTTCATAGGCGGGCATTCCAAATAAGTGGGCAACTTATGTACCACCAAATCAGTACTTAGCCCTGGCATGTCGTCATATGACCATGCAAATATGTCTTTGTATTCATGTAGTAATTTTATGAAGTCCTCTTTGAGTGAGGATTCCAAATGTTTTCCTCATCCCGCAAACTAATAGACTCATCAAGTTTGGTTTAGGTTTCTCCTCATAGTGGTTCAGATCTTTACTAACTTCTTCCAAATCTTCCTCGTCATCATACTCCACTTTATTAATGTATTCAATTTCTTGTGTTACTATTTGATTATCAAGACTGGGCCGAGAATTCCTTATGCATGACACATCATTAAAATCAGCGTAAAACAGACTGTACAAGAAAATAAAATAAGGCTATCAGAATGAAGGAAGAAAAAATTGCATTTCATTAAAAATTTCAAAAGATAACAAGGTTTGACATGTCCGATTGGACGGAACATAGAATCTGTATTACATCCTTGAAATAAAACAAATTAAGAATGAAACATCAATGCTAACTACCACACTCCCTTCTAGTCAGAAGAGGAGTAGCTTCTCAGTTATTCATCTTGATCTGGGATCTAACAAACTGGACATCCATTTTACTTGTGCCCTCAGCTGCCTCTACCATGTTCACATCTTCGAACAACTTCTCAAATCTTTCTAGCAGCTCCTTGTCTGGCCCTATCTCTGCTAGGCTGGGCAAGACCGTTGCCAGACATCTTTTTGTACCAGGCTTGACGAATGAATGTGAGAGTTTAGGTATAGGCTTAGGGAGGGTCCATCCATTCTTTTTCAGTTTTCGGGCTCTTTTTATGTCGGCCATGGTTGGCTTAAACCCAACCCAAAAGTGTCAATGATTCTAGGAAGAGATACTGGCTGTGTTATTCCTTGTAGTGCATCTCCTAAACCTTTCCCAGGGAGAAACCCGTTTTTCAACATCTCCGTAGCAACCATAACTGACGCTGAAGCTATCTTGGGCACCGGTATGTTTTCACCTTTAGATATTTTATCCACAGATATAGTATCTACCACTTGGTATACCCAAAGAACTTTATCGCCCTCAACTTCTTCAAATGGCATGATGATATTGCAGGAATTATCTTCACCGTGAACCACTATTTCTTGACGATCCCATTCAAATTTCACCATTTGATGGAGTGAGGAAGGTACAGCCTGTGCCGCATGAATCCATGGCCATCCTAGTAGGAGATTGTAGGATAAGGCAACGTCCAAGACTTGAAATTCCATAGTAAACTCTGTTGGTCCGATAGTAAGTTCCAATATGATGTCTCCGACAGTGTTTTTCCCGCCTCCGTTAAATCTTCTTACAGATATGATGTTCTTATGAATTCTTTCATGATCAATCTTAAGCTTGCCCAAAGTAGATAAATGGCATATATTGGCACTTGACCCATTATCAACCAACATGCGGGTCACTACCGATTCTTCACATTTTACCGTAAGATATAATGCCCTATTGTGCTCTATTCCCTCCATCGACAGTTCATCATCTGAAAATGTTATTCTGTTTACCTCGAAGATTTTATTTGTGATCTTTTCTATGTGACTCACTGTAATTTTTTCTGGTACATGGGCCTCGTTCAGGATTTTCATTAATGCATTACGGTGTTCATCAGAATGAATCAACAAGGACAACAATGATATCTGCGCTTGCGTTTTCCTCAGCTGCTCAACTATAGAATAATCCTGAACTTTCATTTTCTTCAAAAATTCCTCGGCCTCTTCTTCAGTGACAACTTTCTTTACATTGGATAGATTATCTCTGGTAATTTTTGCTTTTCTTAATTCATAGCATCTCCCCGACCTAGTCAAACTGTGGGTTTCACAAATCTCATCCTTGATTTCCTTTCCTCTATACATGACGATCACCTTGATGTAATTCTATGGCACAGTTTTGGTGTTTACTATGGGCATTTGAGTAACTGGCTTAATAATAACTGGCTCTAGATGCATTCATTTTTTCAGTCAATAGGGGCTTTACACTTACTCCGGGCACTGTCACTTTCACTGGCTTGGGTTCTGCTATCACTGCTGGCCGGTTCACAAATGGCTTGCCTAGTATTTTATCGCTTATGGCTTTCTCCTCTCTCTTGCTTCCACTCGCCTTGATCATCATTACAGCCTGAGAGGGCTTCCTGCAATCTCCCTCTTGTATCACTTCTATCATGTAGGTCTCGTTGTGCACAGGCAGAGGATTCCGTGTTATATTAGGAGCCTCGAGAGCCTGGACTTCAATTCTTCTAGAATCAATAAGCTCATGTATTGCAGTCTTCAGATACCAGCATTTTTTAGTGTCATGCCATGGGGTTCCTGAACAATATTCACTTAACAGATTAGTCCAGTTTCTCGGTGGTGGATTAGGGATTTTGGGTTCTATGGGGTTTAACACCCCGAGTTGTCTCAGACTATGGAAAAGACTGGTGTATGACTCACCCAAGGGAGTAAATGTTTTCTTTTGTGTCCTGTCATTCTTGACTCCAGGGTTAGGCCAGAAACTTGTTCCACCGGGATTTTTATATATTTTGGTGGTGGGTATGTGTTCTGGGTGTGGTAAATATTTTGAGGTACTGGAGTTCGCCATGGAGTAGAAGGTGGTGCGTAGGTTTGATTTATCTATCAAGTAATCTGAATAGGTTGTTTTGTTGGTCAAATCAAGTTAGTAGATATATGAGACACGTTTTCCTAGGGACCAATCCATTAATGCATACTTGCATACTTCACGGTGCTTATATTAGTTCATCTCATAGAGTTAAGATTTAATCGAGAGAGGAGTCTTTACTACACGTTTGAACTAATTATCGAGTGAATTCGTGCGAATCATTAAAAAAATAGAGTGAATTAAACCAAAGTTAAGTCCAAATAGCTATCCTGCACCTAACCAATCAATCACTTATCCCTCGCATTGATAAGAAACCACAATGTGAATCTCCAATTCCTTGCTATTAATTATCAATTGCATTATTTATTATTTAAAATTAGATTATGATTATTTAACTCAAATGTTGATCCCCTTGAGTAGCGATTAAACCATAAATTACTTGAACATTTTATAAATGGTGACAATCAGTAAACTATACTATCTTTGGCTAGTGAACATCAATATCATGTTGTGTTGCTCATCAAATTTTAGCGCCGTTGCCGGGGATTGGCAATCAATAGTGTTTAAATTAGTTTTTGGTGCTAATTACAGAATTTATTTTATTCTATTTTATTTTCTTTTTTATTCTTCACAAGTTCCTTTTTCGTGCGTAGGCAACAGATTGACGTCTCTGGTGTATGACTCAATCTTCTCCAAAGGAATTGATTTCATACAATCCAGAGGTAGAAAAGAGTTTGCGACAGTTGAGGAAATGGAAAGAACTCATCAAAACGTTCTTGGGGCAACCTTCAACCCAAGAACACATGCTAATAAAGATGAAGATGAAGTAAATTTAGCTGCAAGAGAAGCAAAACAACATAGAGAAGAAGCTGCAAGAATAGCATTCGAGGCCACCCGTAGAGCTGCTGATAAGATCGTCAATGATGATAGGGGTCGAATATTCGATCTGAATCGACTCTTGATTAAAGATTAGTTCAAGAATGTGGTACCCAGGTCTGGTCAAGCATCGGGTGATTATGCCTGACCAGTTTACAATCAGGGACTATCCAATGTCAGATCTCCACCAGTAGCAGCGAACAATTTTGAGTTAAAGCAAGGTTTGCTTCAAACTATCCAGCAACGAACATTCGCATGCTTGCATACTTTGCAGTGCTTATATTAGTTTATCTCATATACTTAAGATTTCATCAAGAGAGGAGTTTTGACTACACATTTGAACTAATCATCGAGTGAATTCGTGAGAATCATTAGAATATTAGAGTGAGTTAATTAGAGTTAAGTCTCAAATAGCTATCTTGCACCTATCCTATCAACCCATTATCCCTCACATTGATAAGAAACCACTCTACAAATCTCCAATTCCTTGTTGTCAATTGTCTATTACGTTATTTTGGTGATTAAACTTAGATCATAATCATTTAACTCAAGTGCTAATTATCCTGAATAACGATTAAACCAAAAACTAATTGAACATTGTTCAAATCCAATTCATGTGGAAAAGATCATTAAACTATACATACTATCTTTGGCTAGGGAGTGTCACACCTACTTCTTTTCACCGCCATTACTACACCCCCGGGAAGGGATATAATAAAAAGGGAAAGAGTTTTTCCAATTTATGGACAGTCGGAACAGGATTAGTTTATTTTAATTTTTAGATTCGCCACTTGAGAATATAATGGTGTCCCAAGTCACCGGTTTAATCCCGAACCGAGGAAAGTTTGACTCTATTACAGTCTGCGAACTAGAAATCCGGATAAGGAATTATGTTAACCCGGGAGAAGGTGTTAGGCTATCCCAAATTATTTGGTTCTAGCACAGTCGCTCAACTGTTGTATTTATTTTCTTTTCTATTTTCCTTGTATTTTCCTTTTTCTTTTAAGTTTCCCTGATTTTCTACTAAAACTAAGAAAAAGTAATTAATTTCTATTTTTTTAGTATTTTCTAATTAAAAATAAATAGATGTATATTTTGATTTTCTTTGATTTGTTTCCAAAAATTATTGAAATAAAATCCTGGTACTTTCACCTATTTTATGAATTATTATTAAGCAAGCAATTATCAACAAATTGCCACAAAAACTCAAAAAAGAATTATTTTGTATATATTTGGGAATAATTTGCTTAGGGCAAAAATCACGTACTCACAGCTACCCCTCTTTGCTCGGGAACACGCAGAGTTTCAGTGCAAAGATAAGTGAGCAGTAATGAGAGATTTTTGCCCGTTCGCATATTCTGTGTGAAGCATTTTTGAAACTTTTTACCGCATCCTGCTTCAGGGATTGCCAACATATCCTGGGCTAAACATGAATCAGGTAGTGTAGTTCAAGAATGTCTGGTAGTTGGGACTACCATGAAGTTGTGATCTCATTACTGTTGCTGTTGTCGTTGCTTGTTGATCCCCTTATTACACCGTTGTAAAGATAAAAGAAGCTAGCCTAGACAATGCTCTATGATTTACAAAATCATATCTACTATCTTGTTCTTGAATTGTCTTGATCTTATATCTTGCATAACTTTTGACTTTGTCCATTTTTCAGGTGGACTCCTGCTTACTATTGCTAGAATAAGTATTCCCTTGTTCTTTAGGTGGGTGCATGCTTACAGCTTGCTTGAAATGTATTCCCTTATTTTTCAGGTGGGCGCCTGCTTGTTGAAATTGAAAATGTATTCCCTTGTTCTTCTGGTGGGTGCCTTCTTACAGCTTGCTTGACATGTATTCCCTTATTTTTCAGGTGGGTGCCTGTTTATAGCTTGCTTGAAATGTATTCCCTTGTTTTTCAGGTGGGTGCCTGCTTGTTGAAATTGAAAATGTATTCCCTTGCTCTTCAGGTGGGTGCCTGCTAACAACTTAAAGACAAAGAAATTTTTTTTTGCCCCAGTATGGTGATTAGGTATATCATGTTATTAAATATCAGGATTTAAAGCTGAATTTCAAATGATACTTCCCTTATTCTTCAAGTGGGTGCCTGCTTACAACATGCTTGAAATATATTTCCTTATTTTTCAGGTGGGTGCCTGCTTGCGATTACTATTCTTTTGAAAAAGATATTCCCTTATTTTTCAGGTGGGTGCCTGCTTGCTGCTTGAGAAAGTATTCCCTTATTTTTCAGGTGGGCGCCTGTTTACTGTACTTGAAAAAGTATTCCACTGTTTTTCAGGTGGGCGCCTGCTTATTGTGCTTGAAAAAGTATTCCCTTGTTTTTTAGGTGGGCGCCTGCTTACTGTGCTAGAAAAGGTATTATCTTGTTTTTCAGGTGGGCGCCTGCTTACGTCATACAAAACAAAGAAATTTTCTGCCCAGTTTGATAACTAGATGCATGATGTTACTGAATATTAACTCGTGATGAATTTTTGCTATACTTCCCTTATTTTCCAGGTGGGTGCCTGATCTTGAAAAATATTCCCTTGTTTTTCAGGTGGGCGCCTACTTGCGAACTTTAAAAAGATATTCCCTTATTCTTTGGGTGGGCGCCTAGTTACAACATTGAAAAGATATTCCCTTATTCTTCAGGTGGGCGCCTGCTTACAACTTTGAAAAGATATTCTCTTATTCTTCAGGTGGGTGCCTTCTTACATCATACAAAACAAAGAAAATTTCTGCCCTAGTTTGACAACTGGGTGTAACATATTATCATACAATTTGAGAATTAAAGTTTATACTTCCCTTATTCTTCAGGTGGGTGACTGATTATTGAGGTTGAAATGGATTCCTTTGCACATTCTTGCTTTCTTTTGAAATGTCTTCCCTTATTTTCCAGGTGGGTTCCTGATTGCCAAAATTTGTGCTCCCTTGCTATCCACATTGCTCACATTCACTTTAAAGTGATTAGTAAGAATTTGAATCTTTTATCTATGTTCTAATTAAAGAATAATTTGTTAATATAAAATGGTGGTTAGCTGCTGGCATTCTTGTTGGCCTTGCTCCCACATTTGAATTTGACTCGTCTTGCTTCTTGTATTGCCTCGCCATGTCTTCTGGCTGTCTTTATTTCACCACCCAATTTTCA
Organism: Nicotiana noctiflora; assembly: GCA_032618575.1. Taxonomy (NCBI): domain Eukaryota; kingdom Viridiplantae; phylum Streptophyta; class Magnoliopsida; order Solanales; family Solanaceae; genus Nicotiana; species Nicotiana noctiflora. The sequence continues at coordinate 99,737 of JASVEL010012125.1, forward strand.
ACTAGACCCCAATTTTTCTTGCTTTGCCGCTTTTCCACCACAAACTTCTTTCTCACTTTCGCCTTATGGTGCCCATGAGGGTTTTCACCAATAAGACTCTCTCATTTCATTTCTCTCAGCTCACATCGCCTTACGGTGCCCTTGAGGGTTTTCACTAATAAGACTCTCTCGTTTTATCTCTCCCACCTCACATCACCTTACGGTTCCTGCGAGGGTTTTCACCAATAAGACTATCTCATTTTATATTTTTCATCTTCGGGTATCAGAGTGTTGTCCATAACACGTTTTACTTTACCTACTTGTACTATCATTCCTTGAAATTGATCAGAAGGTCTTTCTTGGACCGTAATGTGGCTTTTGGATGGGTTAAGAAAGAAAGGTATAAAGGCTCAAAATTTCCAACTTGGGTTTAAAAATTACAACTTCTGGAATCATATCTTCCATAATAAACATAACTTCTGCCCCAGTTTCAATCTTTGGGGACTCTTGGATTTTCTTTCTGTTATGACTGAACCTCAGTGAGGCTGCCTACATACTTTTTGGGATCAAGTCAAAATGTAGTTCGGATAAAAGATCGCTTCATTGTTGCGACATTTACTTCTTCTAATTCTTTCTTCTTTGCATTTTTCTTTCTTTTCTTTTTCTTTTCTTTTCCATATTTTCTCATTTTTTTTCTTCTTTTTTCTTTTCCATTCTTTTCTTGATTTGATTTTCATCATTCAATCTTTGACTTTGTTGATTCCGAAAGAGGGATATGAAAGAATAATGTAATAAGGCTTAAAGGGATAGCAATGGATAAAGTGTTTGGATAGCGAAACAAAATGCATTCATCATTTTAATTTCAAAAATATGACAAATACAATTAGATACATGAAGATAAAGAAATCATCCATAATATCTTTTGACTGCATCAGAATTGATGGCCATTTCTATGCATTTTCCTTCCATATCTATTAGATATAACGCTCCATTAGACAACACTCGTGATACAACAAATGGCCCTTGCCAATTCAGAGCGAACTTTCCTTTTGCTTCTGCCCAATGAGGTAAAATGCGCCTCAATACCAATTGTCCAACTTCAAATTTTCGTGGACGCACTTTCTTGTTATAGGCTTTAGCCATTCTCTGTTGATACAATTTCCCATGACATACTGCTGCCAATCTTTTCTCGTCAATCAAACACAATTGTTCCAGTCGGGCTTTAACCCATTCATCATCATCAATTCCTGCCTCCACAATGATTCGAATGGAGGGTATTTCAACTTCTACAGGTATTACGGCTTCCGTGTCGTACACCAACGAATAAGGGGTTGCACCTACTGAATTGCAAATGGTAGTGCGATATCCCAACAAAGAAAATGGTAATTTCTCATGCCATTGTTTCGATCCATCCACCCTTTTCCGAAGAATTTTCTCAATGTTCTTATTGGCTGCTTCAACTGCTCCATTCTCCTTAGGACGATATGGCGTGGAATTGCAATGCACAATTTTATACTTCTGACATGTTTCTGCCATCAAATGATTGTTAAGGTTGGCCCCATTATCCGTAATAATCACCTATGGAATTCCAAACCGACAAATGATGATCGCATGCACAAAAGCAACCACTGCCTTCTTGGTTACTGCCTTGAATGTCTTTTCCTCAACCCATTTAGTAAAATAATCAATGCCAACCAAAATAAACCTGTGCCCATTAGATTCTGCTGGCTCGATTGGCCAAATCACATCCATTCCCCAAGCAACAAAAGGCCATGGTGCCGACATTGTATGCAACTCATATGGCGGAGAATGAATTAAATCTTCATGTATCTGGAAATGACATTTGCGCACATAGTTGATATAGTCCCCCTCCATAGTAAGCCAGTAATATCCTGCTCTGAGTATTTTCTTTTCCAGCACATACCCACTCATGTGTGGTCCACAGACTCCTGCATGTATTTCAGCCATAATTGGTGTAGCCTGCTGTGATGACCCAAAGTGTCATCACCTATTTTTCTCACTTGCTACGCACTTCCGAGGCCTTGAAAACCTCATTCTATGTTGCCTCCATTTACATGCACGATCCGGGCATGTAGCCGAAAAGATTTTGTGATAGCATATGTGAATTCTATGAGAAATTTGAAGAAAAATGATATTAATATTGACATAGTTGACTTCGGTCAACATTTTTGATAAACGGACCCGGACCCGGACCCAAGATCGGACGGTCCCGGAAGGTCCGTAGGAAAATATGGGACTCGGACATGCATCCGGAGTCGAATTCTGAGGCCTAGAGCCTAAGTTATGGATTTTTCTGTGAAATTATTTTTGCTATAATTATTAAAGGAAAATGAATTAAATGACCTTGGTATCGGGCTCGTATTTTGGTTCCGACGCCCGGTATAAGTCTAAAATATTATATATGTGCTTTCTGTAAAGTTTGGTGACATTTAGATGTCTTTTGATGTGTTTTGAACATTGAGTTCCAAATTTGAAAGTTATGAAACTAAAGAGGATGATAATCATGAGCTTGAGGCTTGATTTGATGAAATCGATGTTATATTGGCGATGTGATTGCACGAGCAAGTTTATAATATGTTTTGATGTTGTGTACATGTTTGGTTTGGAGCCCGGGGGGCTCGGGTAAAGATTTGATAGGCCGTTGGTTCAATTTCTAAAATTTTACACAGCTGCTTTTTCACCCAGCTGGTATCTTCGCAAATGCGAAGATTTTCTCGCAATTGCGAGAAGTCCCATATTAGCCTTGGTTCGGAAATGCGAACCAGACTTTGCAAATGCGATGTTGGCAGGGGTGTGTAGTGGTTCGCAAATGCAAACTTAACCTCGCAAATGCGAGGCCTTCAATATTTCGCCTGGCTTTGCAAATGCAAAGTAGTGGTCGCAAATGCGAAAGCCCCAGTAACCCAGCCTTGTTCGCAAATACAAACATAATGTCGCAAATACGACACTGACAGTCCCCAGACCTGTAGTGTTAGCAATTGCGCACAAATGTTCCCAATTGCGATACCCTCAGCTGTGCAATTTTATACTTAAACGAATTTTTCAGTTCATTCTTCATTCTTTCAAAAACCCACACACTACACACTAACCCTCAAGAGCAAATTAACTCCAAAACAATTGTAAGTCATTTTTTACTCAATTCTTTCAATTCCTAACAACATTAAACATGTTTTTTAATAAAAATCAAAGGTTTTCGTGGTAGAAATTCTTGTTTTTGGGTAGAATCTAGCGTTTTCATGAATAGGGAAATTGGACCTCGAATTGAGGTCCGATTTTGAAACAAACCATATAATTGAACTCGTGGGGGAATGGGTAGCCGGATTTTGGTCCGAACCCCGAGTTCCGACCACGTGGGCCAAGGGCATTTTGGGAAATTTTGGGATAAACTTTGAGAAAACCATTTTTAAGCATTCAAACCAAGTTATTTAGTATTTATTAATGTAATGGAATCAGTTGTGATTAGATTCGAGCTAGTTGAAACCGGAAATTCGGGGAAGAGCTATAGTTAAAGGATAATTCGGACTTCAAGGCTAGAGGTAAGTGTTTGTTCTATCCTAGCTTGATGGAATAGGATTGTGTGCTATGTGCTATGTGTTCGATTGCGGTGTATGGGCTGTGGTGACGAGCATCTATATGCTGGCATCTAGCATGACCGTAAGTCGATATTGATTCTTCTTCTGAGATATTTTAAAGATGAATTGTTGAACCCTTGCCGGGTTGTGGAATTGTACATTGTTTTCCCTTGCCGGGATTTATTGTGAAGTGAATTATTATTTTCCCTTGTCGGGACTTTGTTGTGATGATTATTGTGTCCCTTGCCGGGACGGTTCATGATTATTGTTTTCATTCTCTGCCCTTAACTGTGACTGTTATTTGGGTGAGGAAGAGGATAATGCACGAAGGGTGATGCCGTGCCTTGTTTTACTGTTATTGCACGAATGTTAATGTCGTGCCTTATTGTTGATTTTGCACGAAGGTTAATGTCGTGCCTTGTTATTGATTATGCACAAAGGATCATGCCGTGCCTTGTGATATTGATTATGCAGGAAGGGTAATGTCGTGCCTTATTATTGAACCATGCACGAAGGATCATGCCGTGCCATGGATATGAGGATGAGAGTAAAAGCACGAAGGGTGATGCCGTGCACTTTATTTGCTTATTTGGTGAGGATGAGAGTAAAAGCATGAAGGGTGATGCCGTGCAACTATTTGCTATTCCTTGACTTGATATTACCTGTTTCCATTATACTTTGGTTTCCTTTGTTGATTTAATAACTGTTGTTAACTGCTGAGCTTTCCTCTTATGATATTCCTTGTTGAGTTTGTTACTTGATTATTTATCGTTACATTGTGGTGTATGTGTATATGTGTATATATGTTGGATTTGTTTACTTGATATCTCTTGTTATCTTGTGGTGTACATATGTATATACAACTGCACAGGTTTATGTGGGTGTATGGTCCTAGGCTTGTCACTACTTCGCCGGGATAGGCCAGGCACTTACCAGCACATGGGGTCGGATTGTGCTGATACTGCACTTCTGTGCATTTTTGCACAGGTCCAGGTTTTGATCAGGAGTAGCAGCAGTAGAGTCTTGTGTGGGAGTTAAGCACTTCGAGACCGATGTAGCTTGCAGGCGTCCGCAGGCCCGGCGTCTCTTCCACTTATTTATATTATTTGTTATAGTCTCATTGTTCCGAGACAAACAGATTTATGTTATTTTCCTTCAGACCTTTATGTGTAGTATTCAGTAGTAGTTCGTGAGTTGGTGACTCCACGTCTTGGGTAGAGGATTTTAGTATTTTACCTTGGTACTGCTTATTTCTATTTCGATAAGTCTTTCGCATCTATTTAATTAATGTTATGGTTCTTGTTGATAAAATTGAGCATGAAATATTGGTAGAAACAGGATAATGTTGAATACAGTGGCTTGCCTAACTACTAAGAGTAGGAGCCATTACGATCCCGATGTTGGGGGAAAAATCTGGGACATGACAAGTTGTTATCAGAGCTCTAGGTTACATAGGTCTCACCACTCACGAACAAGCTTGGTAGAGTTTAGGAGGTAGGTACGGAGATGTATGTACTTGTCCTCTAGAGTCTATTGAGTTAGGAAAGAGTCTCTCATTTTTTCCTTCTTGTCGTGCGATTTGTTCCTCAAATACTAATTGAATTTCTACTCTGACCTTTCGCAGATGGTGAGGACACGTGCTTCTTCGTCCGCTGACCAGCAGCCTGAGCCCTAGGTAGCTCCCGTGAGGGGCAGGGGCCGAGGCCGTATCGTAGGCCATGGTAGGGGCAGAGCTTAACCCCCGACAGCTATTCCAGAGGTGGAGCCTCATATTGAGACTGGCGAGGAGGTTCCAGTTCCATCAGCTCCAGTGGGCCCAGCTTAGGTCCCAGGAGAGGTTTTATTTACCCCGGATCTTTGGGAGGCTCTAGTCAGGATAGCGGGTTTTATGGACAGCGTTGCCAGAGCAGGCTTATTAACAGCTGCACCAGCCGCTTCTCAGGCTCGAGGAGGGACCCAGACTCCTATTGCACGTACTCTAGAGCCACTAGCTCCCCAGCCTCAGGCACCAGTTGTTCAGCCAGCTGTGGACACTCAGTCAGGTACCACAGCTCAAGCCGGAGATGGAGCGGCCATGACTTGTAATTCTTTATGGAGACTTAATCGGTTCTCCAAGCTGTTTACCACTACCTTCCGCAGTGCCACATCAGAGGATCCTCAGGATTTCTTATTCAGTTTCCACGAGATTCTCAAGACTATGGGGATAGTGGAGTCCAATGGAGTTGATTTATGTACATTCAGGCTTTCAGGATCTGCCAAGACTTGGTGGAGAGATTATTGTTTGACTCGACCAGCAGGGTCCCCGGCTTTATCATGGGATCAGTTTGCCGAGTTATTTCTGGAGAAGTTTGTCCCTGTTACTCAGCAGGATGCACTTCGGAGGCAGTTTGAGCACCTCCAGCAGAGTACTATGACTGTCACTCAGAATGAGACGAGATTTGTTGATCTGGCACATCATGCTGTGGTGATACTTCCCACAGAGTGGGAGAGGGTCCGCAGGTTCATAGATGGGCTCAATCAGCCGATTAGACTTCAGATGGCTATGGGAGTGGGAAGTGATATATCTTTTCATGAGGCAGCTAATGCAACACGTAGAGTTGAGATGGCTCTTGCTTGGGGAGGTGGTTATTTTTCAGACAAGAGGCCACGTCATTCCGGTAGATTTGGTGGTTCTTCTTCAGGAGGCAGGGAATCTTTTGATAGGGTTCAGTCTTCCAGGCCTTTTTATTCCGCCCTTCTGACTTCACAGGGTGGACCAGGTGATCGCGGGTTTCGTGAACGGTATTCAGATCAGCCTCCTATTAGTACTCAGCCTCTTCAGAGTGTTCGTGGAGGCCATTCAGGTCGTCAGGGCAAGCAGCCCCACCAGCCTAAGAGTTGCTATGGTTGTGGTGACCCAGGTCATCTTGTTAGGTTCTTCCCTCGAGCGACGGGCAACACTCAGCAGTGGGGCCCTCGTCCCATGATTCAGGCCCCAGCTGACCCTCAGCCTGCCCAGTCGGCCAGAGGCGAGGGTAGAGATCATAGAGGTAGAGGTCGAGACCGTAGAGGTGGAGACCGTCCAGACAGAGGTAGAGGTCAGCCAGTTGATGACCGTCCTAGAGATGTAGCTCAGAGGGGAGGTGCTGACCCCCGATTCTATGCTTTACCAGCCAGGCTAGAGGCGGAGGCATCAGATGCCGTGATTACAGGTACCATTCTTGTTTGTGATAGAGGTGCTTCAGTATTATTTGACCCTGGGTCTACATATTCATATGTGTCTTCCTACTTTGCACCGTATTTGGTCGTGCCCAGCTATGCTCTGGATATTCCAGTTTATGTGTCTACACCGGTGGGTGACTCCATTGTAGTCGACCGGGTGCATTGTTCGTGCGTAGTTATCTTTGAGGGTCTTGAGACCCGTGTAGATCTATTGCTATTAGACATGGTGGATTTTGATGTCATATTGGGGATGGACTGGTTTTCCCTATACCATGCTATCCTAGATTGTCATGCCAAGACTGTGACCTTGGCCTTGCCAGAATCACCCTGACTAGAGTGAAAAGGTACCTCAAGCCACTCCGTTCGCACCGTTATTTCCTATGTTAAGGCTCGACGCATGGTCGAGAAGGGTGTCTAGCTTATCTGGCTTATGTTCGGGATTCCAGCGCAGAAGATCCTTCTATTGAATCAGTCCCTATTGTACGGGAGTTTCCTGAGGTTTTCCCTTCAGACCTGTCGGGCATGCCACCCGACAGGGACATTGATTTCTGTATTGATCTGGCACCGAGCACTCAGCCCATCTCTATTCCACCCTATCGTATGGCCCCGCCGGAGTTAAAAGAGTTGAAAGATCAGTTGCAAGACCTTCTAGAAAAGGGCTTTATCAGGCCCAGTGTTTCCCCCTGGGGAGCACCTGTGTTGTTTGTGAAGAAGAAGGATGGCTCGATGCGGATGTGTATTGATTACCGACAATTAAACAAAGTGACGATAAAGAACAAGTATCCACTACCGAGGATTGATGATTTATTTGACCATCTCCAGGGAGCGAGGGTATTCTCAAAAATAGACTTGAGGTTAGGCTACCATCAGCTGAAGATCAGGGCGGCTGACATTCCTAAGACAGCCTTCCGCACTAGATATGGGCATTATGAGTTCTTGGTCATGTCCTTCGGGTTGACCAATGCCCCAGCAGCATTCATGGAGTTGATGAATTGGGTATTCAGGCATTACTTAGATCTGTTTGTGATAGTCTTTATAGATGACATCCTGGTATACTCCCGCAGCCAGGAAGAGCAAGAGCAGCACCTCAGAGTGGTTCTTCAGACTCTGAAGGATAACAAGCTATGCCAAATTTTCGAAATGAGAGTTCTGGTTAAGTTCGGTGGTATTTCTAGGTCATATCATATCAGTGGAGGGTATTCAGGTGGACACAAAGAAGATTGAGGTAGTCCAGAATTGGCCTCGACCAGCTTCAATGACCGAGATCCGGAGTTTCTTGGGGTTAGCAGGTTACTACCGTCGATTTGTAGAGGGGTTTCCTTCTATTGCAGCCCCGATGACCAGGTTGACCCAGAAGGGTGCCCAGTTCCAGTGGTCAGATGAGTGTGAGGCGAGCTTTTAGAAGCTCATGACAGCTTTGACCACAACATCAGTGCTGATACTACCTACGGGTGCAGGGCCTTACATAGTTTGCTGTGATGCATCTCGTACAGGGCTTGGAACGGTATTGATGCAGGATGGTAAGGTTATTGCTTATGCTTCGAGGTAGTTAAAAATACATGAGAAGAATTATCCAGTTCATGATCTTGAGTTAGCAGCAGTGGTTCATGCCTTAAAGATCTGGAGGCATTATCTATATGGTGTGACGTGTGAGGTTTACACTAATCACAAAAGCCTACAGTACTTGTTCAAGCAAAAGGAGTTGAATTTACGACAGCGGAGATGGTTAGAGTTGTTGAAGGACTATGATGTTACTATCCTATATCACCCAGGTAAGGCCAATGTGGTGGCCGATGCATTGAGTAGGAAGTCTGCCAACATGGGTAGTCTTGCATTCATTCCGATCAGTCATAGACCATTTGCTCTAGATGTCCAGGCCTTAGCCAACCAGTTCATAAGATTAGACATTTCTGAGCCTAGCAAGGTGTTAGTCTGCACGGTCGCTCGTTCATCTCTATTAGAGCGGATCCGTGAGAGGTAATTTGATGATCCTTATTTGTGTGATTTGAGAGATACAGTACAGTGGGGAGGTGCCACGAAGGTAACTCTAGATGATGACGGGGTATTGAGATTGCAGGGTCACGTTTGTGTCCCTAATAATGAAGGGATTCGAGAGTTGATCTTAGCGGAGGCCCACAGTTCGCGGTATTCTATTCACTCGGACGCCGCGAAGATGTACAAGAATTTACGGCAGCACTATTGGTGGTGCAGGATGAAGAAAGACATCGTTGCGTATGTCGCTCGGTGTCTAAATTGTCAGCAGGTAAAATATGAGCACCAGAGACCTGGTGGTGTGTTCCAGAGGATCGAAATTCCCGAGTGGAAATGGGAGCGGATCACTATGGACTTCATTACTGGACTTCCTTTGATTCGGATGAAATTTGATGTTATTTGGGTTATTGTTGATAGGCTGACCAAGTCAGCACACTTCATTCCAGTATCCGTCTCCTACTCATCGGAGAGGTTAGCAGAGATTTACATCAGGGAGATTGTTCGACTTTATGGGGTGTCAGTATCTATTATCTCTTATCGGGGTACGCAGTTTACCTCGCGGTTCTGGAGAGCGGTCCAGCAGGAGTTAGGCACCCAGGTTCAGCTGAGTACAACTTTTCATCCTCAGACGGACGGTCAGTCCGAGAGGACTATTCAGATTCTAGAGGACGTGCTTCGAGCCTATGTCATTGATTTTGGAGGCTCGTTGGACCAGTTTCTGCCGTTAGCGGAGTTCGCCTACAACAACAGCTACCAGTCTAGCATCCGGATGGCCCCGTATGAGGCGTTGTATGGTAGGCGATGTCGGTCTCCAGTCGGATGGTTTGAGCAGGGAGAGGCTCGGTTGTTGGGTAGACTTAGTTTAGGAGGCCTTGGATAAGGTCAAGACTATCCAGGAGGGATTACGTTCAGCTCAGTCCAAACAGAAGACTTATGCAGATCGTAAGGTTTGAGATGTAGATTTCATGGTTGGTGAGCAAGTATTGCTCCGAGTGTCGCCTATGAAGGGCGTGATGAGGTTCGGGAAGAAGGGCAAGCTCAGCCCTAGGTATATTGGTCCATTTGAGATTCTGGACCGAGTGGGAGGGGTGGCTTACAGACTAGTTCTGCCACCAAGCTTATCAATCGTGCATCCATTTTTTCATGTATCTATGCTTCGGAGATACCACGGCGATCCCACACATGTGTTAGACTTCAGTACTGTCCAATTGGACATTGATCTATCCTACGAGGAGGAGCGGTAGCTATTCTAGACAGGCAGGTTTGACAGTTGAGGTCGAAGAGTTTTCCTTCCGTGCGTGTTCGGTGGAGAGGTCAGCCTCCTGAGGCATCGACCTGGGAGTCCGAGTCTGATATGCGGAGCCGTTACCCACATTTGTTCCCCGACTCAGGTACTTCCTTCTCTTGTCTGTTCGAGGACGAACGGTTGTTTTAGAGGTGGAGGATGTGACGACCCAAAGTGTCATCACCTGTTTTCCTCATCTGTTCCGCGCTTCCGAGGCCTTGAAAACCTCATTCTATGTTGCCTCGATTTATGTGCACGATCCGGGCATGTAGCCAGAAAGATTTTGTGATAGAATATGTGAATTCTATGAGAAATTTGAAGAAAAATGATATTAATATTGATATAGTTGGGTTCGGTCAATATTTTTGGTCAACGGACCTGGACCCGAGATCGGACGGTCCCGGAAGGTCCGTAGGAAAATATGGGACTCGGACATGCGTCCGGAGTCGAATTCTGAGGCCTAGAGCCTAAGTTATGGATTTTTCTGTGAAATTGTTTTTGCTGTAATTATTAAAGGAAAATGAATTAAATGCCCTTGGTATCGGGCTCGTATTTTGGTTCCGACGCCCGGTACAAGTCTTAAATATTATATATGTGCTTTCTGCAAAGTTTGGTGACATTTAGATGTCGTTTGATGTGTTTTGAACCTTGAGTTCCAAATTTGAAAGTTTTGAAACTAAAAAGGATGATAATCATGAATTTGAGGCTTGATTTGATGAAATCAATGTGTGATCGCACGAGCAAGTTTATAACATGTTTTTGATGTTGTGTACATGTTTGGTGTGGAGCCCGGGGGGCTCGGGTAAAGATTTGATAGGCCGTTGGTTCAATTTCTGAAATTTTACACAGCTGGTTTTTCACACAGCTGGTATTTTCGCAAATGCGAAAATTTTCTCGCAATTGAGAGAAGTCCCATATTAGCCTTGGTTCGTAAATGCGAACCAGACTTCGCAAATGCGAAGTTGGCAGGGGTGTGCAGTGGTTCGCAAATGCGAACTTAACCTCGCAAACGCGAGGCCTTTAATGTTTCGCCTGACTTTGCAAATGCGAAGCAATGGTCGTAAATGCGAAAGCCCCAGTAACCCCGCCTTGTTCGCAAATGCGAACATAATGTCGCAAATGCGACGCTGACAGTCCCCAGACCTGTAGTGTTCACAATTGCGCACAAATGTTCGCAATTGCGATACCCGCAGCTGTGCAATTTTATACTTAAACAAAATTTTCTGTTCATTCTTCATTCTTTCAAAAACCCACACACTACACACGAACCCTCAAGAGAAAATTCACTCCAAAACAATTGTAAGTCACTTTTTGCTCGATTCTTTCAATTCCTAACAACATTAAACATGTTTTTCAATAAAAATCAATGGTTTTCATGGTAGAAATTCTTGTTTTTGGGTAGAACCTAGGGTTTTCATGAATTGGGTAATTGGACCTCGAATTGAGGTCCGATTTTGAAACAAACCATATATTTGAATTTGTGGGGGAATGGGTAGCCGGATTTTGGCCCGAAACCCGAGTTCCGACCACGTGGGCCAGTGGCGTTTTGGGAAATTTTGGGATAAACTCTGAGAAAATCATTTTTTAAGCATTCAAACCAGGTTATTTAGTATTTATTAATGTAATGGAATCAATTGTGATTAGATTCGAGCTAGCTGAAAGTGGAAATTCGGGGAAGAGCTATAGTTGAAGGATAATTTGGACTTCAAGGCTAGAGGTAAGTGTTTGTTCTATCCTAGCTTGAGGGAATATGATTATGTGCTATGTGCTATGTGATCGAGTGCGGTGTATGGGCTGTGGTGACGAGCATCCATATGCTGGCGTCTAGCATGACCATGAGTCGATGTTGATTCTTGTTGTGAGATATTTTAAAGATGAATTGTTGAACCCTTACCGGGTTGTGGAATTATACATTGTTTTCCCTTGCCGGGATTTATTGTGAAGTGAATTATTGTTTTCCCTTGCTGGGACTTTGTTGTGATGATTATTGTGTCCCTTGCCAGGACGGTTCATGATTATTGTTTTCATTCTCTGACCTTAACTGTGACTGTTATTTGGGTAAGGAAGAGTGATAATGCATGAAGGGTGAAGCCATGCCTTATTTTACTGTTATTGCACGAAGGTTAATGTCGTGCCTTATTGTTGATTATGCACGAAGGTTAATGCCATGCCTTGTTATTGATTATGCACGAAAGATCATGTCGTGCCTTGTGATATTGATTATGCATGCAGGGTAATGCCATGCCTTGTTATTGAACCATGCACGAAGGATCATGCTGTTCCATAGATGTGAGGATGAGAGTAAAAGCACGAACGGTGATGCCGTGCACTTTATTTTCTTATTTGGTGAGGATGAGAGTAAAAGCACGAAGGGTGATGCCGTGCAACTATTTGCTATTCCTTAACTTGATATTACCTGTTTCCATTATACTTTGGTTTCCTTTGTTGATTTAATAACTGTTGTTAACTGCTGAGCTTTCCTCTTATGATATTCCTTGTTGAGTTTGTTACTTGATTATTTATCGTTACATTGTGGTGTGTGTGTGAGATATTCCTTATTGTGTTATTACCTGGTTATTTCTTGTTATTCTGTGGTATACATATATATTGAATTGCACAGGTTTATGTGGGTGTCTGGTCCTAGGCTTGTCACTACTTGGCCGGGATAGGCCAGGCACTTACCAGCACATGGGGTCGGTTGTGCTGATACTACACTTCTGTGCGTTTTTGCACAGGTCCAGGTTTTGATCAGGAGCAGCAGCAGTAGAGTCTTACGTGAGAGTTGAGCACTTCGAGACCGAGGTAGCTTGTAGGCGTCCGCAGGCCCGACGTCTCTTCCACTTATTTATATTATTTGCTGTAGTCGCATTGTTCCAAGACAAACAGATTTATGTTATTTTCCTTCAGACCTTTATGTGTAGTATTCAGTAGTAGTTCGTGAGTTGGTGACTCCACGTCTTGTTTAGAGGATTTCAGTAGTGTTTTACCTTGGTACTGCTTATTTCTATTTCGATAAGTCTTCTGCATCTATTTAATTAATGATATGGTTCTTGTTGATGAAATTGAGCATGAAATATTGGTAGAAACAGGATAATGTTGAATACAGTGGCTTGCCTAGCTACTACGAGTTGGCGCCATCACGATCCCGATGTTGGGGGAAAAATCTGGGTCGTGACACCTGCTTTGCGTCTATACATCTCAACAAACCATGATGCGAGGTTCTTTTGTACAAAGCCCCTCCACTAAAGAAGAATCCACTTGCCAATCGTCTTATAGCACTCTTTTGATCTCCTGCGGCTTGTGCCGGGTACACTCCCATTCTAAGATACTCTTTAATATCATGGAACCATGGTTCACCATCGAGTTCCACTTCTACTGTATTACAATAAGCATTTTGATCACGAACCTGAATTTGCAACGGATCCACATACGCCTTGTCCGAGTTATGTAACATAAATGCCAGAGTGGCCAGACTATCAGCAACTTCATTAAGGATTCTCGGGATATGCTTGAATTCTATGGACTGAAACCGTTGGCATAATTCATGTAGACATTGCCAGTATGGTATGAGTTTTAAATCTCATGTTTCCAATTCTCCTTGAATCTGATGTACCAAAAGAGCCGAGTCACCCATGACCAAAATTTCTTGAACACCCATATCTATAGCCATTCTCAATCCCAGTATACATGCTTCGTATTCAGCCATATTGTTGGTACAAAAGAAACGAAGTTGAGCGGTGGCAGGATAATGCTGACCTGTCTCTGAAATAAGCACGAATCCAATCCCAACACCTTTTTTGTTAGCAGCCCCATCAAAATATAACTTCCAACCAGGCTTTTCATCTTGTTCCAATTCTTCAATACTCATTGCTTCTTCATCAAGAAAATATGTTTTCAGTGATTCATATTCGTCATCAACTGGATTCTCTGCCAAGTGATCGGCAACTGCATGTGCTTTCATCACAGTGTGGGTTACATAAACAATATCAATCTATGTGAGCAGGATTTGCCATTTAGCAAGCCTCCCTGTGGGTATGGGCTTCTAAAAGATGTACTTCAATGGGTCCAGCCGTGAAATGAGATAAGTGGTATAAGCTGACAAATAGTATTTCAATTTCTATGCCACCCAGGTCAAAGCATAACACCTTCTTTCCAATTGAGTGTACTTCACCTCGTAAGATGTGAATTTCTTATTGAGATAATAAATTGCATGTTCCTTCTTTCCTGTTCATCATACTGTCCCAATACATAGCCGAAGGAATTATCCAATACCGTCAAATAAAGGATTAGGTCTTCTTGGCTCTGGCGGAACTAATACAGGTGGGTTGGCCAGGTATTCCTTGATTTTATCAAATGCGGCTTGACATTTATCAGTCCACTCAACTGCAGCATCTTTCTTCAGCAATCTAAAGATTGGCTCACAAGTTGATGTAAACTGAGCGATAAATCTGCTAATGTAATTCAATCTGCCGAGCAAACTCATCACATCTTTCTTGCTCTTTAGCGGACGAAATTCCTGGATGGCCTTGATCTTAGACGGGTCCTATTCAATACCACTTCGACTTACCACAAACCCCAACAATTTTCCTGACGGCACCCCAAAAGCACATTTTGCTGGATTGAGTTTGAGATTGTACCTATGAAGCCTCTGGAAAAACTTCATCAAGTCTTTAACATGGTCATATTACTTTCTGGACTTGATAATGACATCATCCACATAAACCGCGATCTCCCGATGTATTATATCATGGAAGATGATAGTAATTGCCCTCATATATATTGCTCCGGCATTTTTCAGTCCAAATGGCATCACCTGATAACAGTATGTTCCCCAAGGCGTAATGAATGCCATATTTTCAACATCTTCCTCGTCCATCAGGATCTAGTGATAACCCGCATAGCACTCCACAAAAGAACCAATCTCGTGTTTGGCACAATTGTTAATTAATATGTGGATGGTTGGCAATGGAAAATTATCCTTTGGACTTGCTTTGTTGAGGTCTCTATAATCAACATACACCCTGGTTTTTCCATCTTTCTTCGCAACCGGCACAACATTGGCTAACCAGGTGGGATATTTGGTAACTCGTATAACCTTTACTTCAAACTGCTTATTGACATCTTCTTTTATTTTCGCACTGATATATGTCATGAATTTCCTCAACTTCTGCTTGATAGGCGGGCATTCTGAGTAAGTGGGTAATTTATGGACTATCAAATCGGTGCTTAGTCCCGACATGTCATCGTATGACCATGCAAACATATTTTTGTATTCATGCAGCAATTTTATCAGTTCTTCCCTGAGTGAGGATTCCAAATGAACGCTTATCATTGTTTCCCAAATATTTTCCTGATCCCCCAGATTAATGACCTCCGTCTCATTTAAGTTTGCTTTGGGTTTTTCCTCATATTGACTCAACTCCTTATTAACTTCTTCCAAAGCTTTCCCGTCATCATACTCTGCCTCATTATCACATTCAATTTCTTGTATTACTATTTGATTATCAAGACTAGGCCGGGGATTCCTTACGCATGACACGTCATTGAAATCAACATACAATGGATTGTACAAGAAAAGAAAGATAAAATAAGGCTATCAGGAATAGAGGAAGAAAGAAATTGCATTTTATTAAAATTTTGAAAGATAACAAGGTTTGACTCATCCGATTGGACGAAACATAGAAATTTGTATTACATCCTTGAAATAAAACAGATTTAAAATGAAACAACAAAAGCTAACTACCACAACTCCCTTCTAGTCGGAAAAGGAGTAGCTTCCCAGTTATTCAGCTTGGTTTGGGATCCAATAAATTGGACATCTATTTTACTTGTGCCCTCAGTCGCTTCTACCATATTCACATCTTCAAATAGCTTTTCAAATCTTTCAAGTAGCTACCTGTCGGGCCTTATCTCTGCTAAGTTGGGCATTACTATCGCTAGACGCCTCTTTGTACCAAGCCTGACGAACGAATGGGAAAAGCGAGGGATAGCCTTAGGGAGGGTCCAACCTGTCTTCTTCAGTTTTCGGGCTTACTTTATATCAGCAATGGTTGGTTTAAAATCCAACCCAAAAGTGTCAATGCTACCGGGAAGAGATACCGGTTGTGTGATTTCTTGTAATGTAGCTCCCAATCCTTTCCCAGGGAGAAACCCATTTTTTAACATCTTCATAGCGACCATAACTGATGTGGAAGCTATCTTGGGCACCGAAACATGCTTACCCTCAGGAATTTTATCAACTGATATAGTATCCACCACTTGTTACACCCAGGGGCCTTTATCGCCCTCAATCTCTTCAAAAGGAGTGATGGTGTTGCAAGAATTATCTTCGTCATGGACCACTATTTCTTGGTGGTCCCATTCAAACTTCACCATCTGATGGAGTGAGGATGGTACGGCCTTCGCCGCATGATTCCATGGTTGACCTAGTAGGAGGTTATAGGATAAAGCAATATCTTTGACTTGAAATTCCATTGTAAACTCTACCGCTCCGATGGTAAGTTCTAGCATGATGTCTCCAACAGTATTCTTTTCACCTTCGTCGAATCCACGCACACAAATACTGTTCTTGTGGATTCTTTCATTATCAATCTTGAGCTTTCCCAAAGTAGACAAAGGGCATATGTTGGCACTCGACCCGTTATCAATCAGCACGTGGGTCGCTACCGAGTCTTCACATTTCACAGTAAGATATAAAGCCCTGTTATGCTCCGTTCCTTCTATCGGCAGTTCATCATCTGAGAATGTCACCCTGTTCACCTCAAAGATTTTATTTGCAATATTTTCAAGATGACTCAATGTAATCTTCTCAGGCACATGAGCCTCATTCAATATTTTCATTACTGCACTACGATGTTCATCAAAGTGAATCAGCAGGGACAACAGAGATATTTGCGCTGGCGTCTTTCTCAATTGTTCTACTATCGAATAGTCCTACACTTTCATTTTCTTCAAAAATTCCTCGGCCTCCTCCTCAATAACATATTTCTTCACAGTAGCAGGATTTCCTTTGGTGAGTTTTGCTTTTCTTAATTCTTCGGGAGCAAAGCACCTCCCCGACCTCGTCAACCCGTAGGTCTCACAATTTCATCTTTAATCTCCTTCCTTTGATATATGACGATCACTTTGTTGTAATTCCATGACACATCTTTAAAATTCACAATGGGAATTTGAGTAACCGATTTGATAATGACCGACTCTATTTGGGCCCCTTTCACAGCCAATACAGGTTTTGTACTTGCCCCTGGAACTTTCACCTTTACTGGCTCGGGCTTTGCTACCACCACTAGCTCATTCATCACTTGCTTGATCGTAATCACTACTTTCTTATCCATTTCTTTCTCCTCTACCTTATCTTCACTTGCCTTAATCATCATTAAAGTTTGAGAAGGCTTCTTGCAACCTCCCCTTTGTATCAACTCTATCATATGAGTTTCATGATGAATAGGTAGGGGGTTTGGTGTAATATTGGGAGCCCCGGGAGCCTGAACTTCAATTATTCTTGAATCAATAAGCTCCTTTATTGCGGTTTTCAGATGCCAACACTTTTCAGTGTCGTGTCCTAGAGCTCCTGAATAGTACTCACAGCTAATAGACTGGTCCAGGTTCCTTGGTGGTGGGTTTGGGATTTTGGATTCAATGGGGTTTAGGATTCCGTGCTGCTTCAGTCTGTGAAATAGACCGGTGTATGATTCTCCTAATAGAGTAAATGTTTTCTTCTTTTGCATCCTATCATTCCTGACACTGGGATTAGGATGGAAACCTGTTCCACCGGGGTTTTTATACGTTTTGGGTGGTAGGTATGTATTCTGGGTGTGGTAGGTATTATGAGGTGCTGGTGCTCGCCATGGTGTAGGCAGTAGTGGGTAGGTTTGAGCATGGTGTACAGAAAATTGTGGAACAGGGATAGGGTAGTAGTGTTGCGGTGGGCCATATGGTGCTGGTGAGTAAGGTTGATGTGGGCGAGGTTCGTGGTAGTAGGGATTAAGATTCCTGGACCGTGATCTTCCTTCTACAATGGCCACCTCTTCTTTCTTATTTTTCCCAAGAGCTCCTCCGGTGCCTGTTTGAATTGCCTGGGTCATGGATTTTATGGCTGAATAGCTCATAATCTTGTTCGATTTTAAACCTTCCTCAACCATGCTCCCCATCTTGACGACTTCGTTGAATGTTTTCCTGACAGTTGATACTAAATGCCCATAGTATGTTGGCTCTAGAGCTTGTAAGAAGTAGTCCACCATCTCTCCTTCTTTCATAGGTGGGTCTACTTGAAGCCGTATTCTCGGAAACTCTCTCTTGACTTCTCCTCTATTTTTGTCAATGAAAGCCTGTCAGGAACAATCTCCAAGTTGTATTGGAAATGAATGGCGAATGCTTGGGCGACATCATCCCAAATAAAACATCTAGTATGGTCTTGCCTGGTGTACCACTCTAGGGCCGATCCGCTAAGACTTTGGTTAAAATATGCCATGAGCAACTCATCTTTACTGCCGGCACCTCGCATTTTGCTGCAAAAGCCTCCCAAATGTGCCACCGGGTCGCCGTGACCATCATAAAGATCAAATTTTGGTATCTTAAAACCTGCCGGTAGCTGCACCTTCAGGAATAGACACAAATCTTTGTAAGCTACGCTCACTTGGCCCTCAAGGCCCTACATGTTCCGAAAAGATTGTTCAAGACTCTTCATTTTTCGGATCATCTCTTCTTGTTCAGGATTTTTGGGTGGTGTTTCCTCCTCGGCTATGTCGATGACGGGAGTATAAGAATCATGCTGTCGGAAGGTAGGCCCTAGAGGATAATCATGATTGTCTTGAGTATGAAATAATGGTTCACTAGATGATATGTGTAATGCGGCTGGCAGATGTGCCACATATACAGGAGCGACATGCTGTGGTGGTGGTGGAATCTGTTTAGGCGGTGGAGGAGGTGGTGGTGTTTGTGAGATAGTTTCATAGTAAGATGGGTATGTGTGGTAAGTAGGAGCTGAGTTCACGGTGGGTGGGTCCTATGCTTTGACCGGTGGAGGGATATAATAAGGATTAGCTGGGTATATGGGTAAAGGTTGTCCCTTCGCCCAGGCCTGGTACATTTCGGCCATCGCTGCTTGATCTTGTACATCTCTTCTTTCATAGCACCCACGTCTACCACCTCATCTTTC
Organism: Nicotiana noctiflora; assembly: GCA_032618575.1. NCBI lineage: Eukaryota > Viridiplantae > Streptophyta > Magnoliopsida > Solanales > Solanaceae > Nicotiana > Nicotiana noctiflora. The sequence continues at coordinate 118,944 of JASVEL010012125.1, forward strand.
TGGGCTGGGTCCATAACCGTAGCCTTAATCTCTTGGGTGATTGCCTTTGTCATATCTTTAGAATGAGCGTTGTAATGATGGGTTGCCAGAATTCCAGCTACAAACCACCTGTCTGGACTCAACAACAACAATGCTCGTTAGTGGTTAGGCCATTAATAATTGCACATTGGGAGCACATACATATTTACACAATTTTGCTTGGCCATATGCGTCATGCCGGCTTTGATAATTTTTCATTCATTTGCCTTTTTCTTGTTTTGTCAATTCTTTTGCTTCGGCTTTTCCTTTTTCTCATCTCTCTTTTTCATCATTTTCATCACTACTAATTTTCCTCTTTTTTTTCTTTGGTCGATCCTATAGATTTGCCTACCGCATATATGTTTAAAGGAAAAAAAGTCAAAGATCACAAGTACAGATTTTTTGGGATTTTCAAATTTATTAATAACCAACATTGATTACAAAGAAAAACTCTACGATGATAATCGCACTACAATCCTCTAAACAATGCAGAAAAATGAAAAATATAGTCTCGAATGCCTAACCTAAGAATACATCAAAGACCCTTGTGCCCGCGGGACATCGTTCGATCTCGCTGCATGCCTATATGCAAGTCCCCTTTGGAGTTTGTCTAAATCACCCATTATTTGCTTCCCGAATATCATTGCCAAGGCAAAGAATATGGTTCGGGTCATATCTTCATATATCTGGCACTTCCGAGTGATATAATGAGCAATGTTGAGAATCCTTTCTCTAATTATTCCCATTTCTTGAAGTAACCTCCCTATTTGTTCAGCACGAGCATCCAGAGTCTGTTGGCTTTTCTCTTGAAGCTGCTGCAGTTCCATTTCTAATCATGCTAAGGACATATAGTAATGTTCTCTTTCTATACTAAACTCTTTCACTTGTTTTCTAATCTTGACCTTGGCAGTAATAATCTTTTTCCTCAACCGAGCAACTTCGACATTATGTTCTTCCTTCAGCTGTTGAATCATACGGGCCCTTTCTTATGCGTTCCTAGCCAATTGCTTCCGAACCCCGGTTAATTCTTTTTCAACTTTATCTAGGTCAAAACTATAATCGCTCACTTTTCACCGCAAATTATCAATCAATTTTTCATCCCCGGTATTTCGGATAGGGGTTTCAGTTGCTGTTCTCATTTTCTGAATTTGAGCTCTTAGGGCCTCATTTTCTTTAACCAGTTGCTTCGTTTCACCCTCGTCAGCTGCTACTTGCACGCTATTTTCGATCTTGAGGTCTTGAACTTGTTTTTCTAGCATACTCATTTTTGCTCGATATTCATTTTATTTAGCCAACCAATCTCATTGCTCTTTTGACAGCTCGGCAACTTCTTGGATATGAGGTCTCTTCGCTGGTCTTTCATGCTCACAATCTCTTCTATACCACACGGAGTAACCAGGTGACACTTCACCTTTGGCCCGATCCCTTACACAGGTGTCTAATTTCAAATATTGGCATTCATTCCAAATTTGACGGACTTTTGCTTTAGGAAATTGACCGTCAGGACTAATCGCAATTATGTGAGTGCTGAGATCTCCATCTTTTGGCACTATTTGATATCTTCCGAGTTACCGTAAAACTCGATACGGAGCATAGGGTTGAATATTTTTAATCCCCATTAAGAGAAAGTGCGATCCTTCTGCCGGCATGTATATAATTTCATTGACAGGTAGGCACCCGAATGTCTATTTTATCTGGCTAGCAGTGAGAGATCGGAAGTATGCGATCCAACCCTTGCATCTTTTCGGCAACTTGACCCCTTTTATCCTCGTGTAGAATTCTTCTATGCATGTTCTTTCCGAAGATCCATAGCTCAGAAATTGAGGACGATGGAACAAGTTCTCGATCATCCATATTTGTAATAGCAAATTGCATCCCTCGAAGAAATCTACTTCGGCTTTACAAGCTGTAAGGGCACGAAAGATATCAGCTACTATCATAGGTGTCAAAGTACTGTTATCTTGCGTGAAGAGGGTACTGACAATTCCGGCTATTCTTATATCGATGTTCCCATCTTTCCTTGGAAACACTATCAAACCCAAAAAGGCCACCCTGAAAGCAAAACATCTATGTTCCTCCCATTTTGTACGGTTTGCTTTGTTGTAGAGTTCGTTTGCTGGGTTATTAAAGCCTCCGATATGACCATATCTATGGTATATGAAATTCATAGTACAAAACCCATTGGCCAAATCCTCATTATGAACACTTCGGGATATTTTCAAGGAATCCAGGAATCTATGAGCGGTAACAGCTCTTGGAGCAACTAAGTATTTGTCTTTCAGGGGAACCTCATCTTTCCCAATATAACTAGCAATCTCCTCTAGTGTCGGAGTAAGCTCGAAGTCCGAGAAATGGAGCATATTATGTGTCAGATCCCAGCAAGTAACCAATGATCTAATGATGTCTCCCCGGGGTATAATATCAAGTAACCCAGTAAGACCTTTCAAATATTTCTTGACCTCGTCTTGTCCGTCTTGACCCAAATCATTCTACCATAGACGTAACTCCAAAGGAATTTTATTCATAATTGAGAAAGGTTCATTTTGCATCGTGCTCATCATGCACATTTATTAAGGTGATTTAATCACTTATTATTACGACCCTAAAAAGACAATATATTTTCACAATTTTCAAAACAAAGTCCCAATTTTGCAAATACGGCCCTTCAGCATTTCAACCAAAAATTTTAAGGTTGTGCTTACTATTTTAGGGAAAATGACTCAAAAGTGTCCATTTTTGCATAAACAGCCTTCCGGCGCCCTTTCGGGACATTCAGCTATTTTGACAAAAAGGCATCACTTGATTTATTTATAACAATTCAAAAAATTTGACCTTTTTTGGTTGTTTTCGCAAAAGTGTGGTTGGACCATCAACGGTTGCCTACGTATCTCGCCTAGTGGTGAGAATCAAAGCAGCGTAGTTCGGACAGATTATTTTTAGACCAACCATTTTTAATTTGACAAAATTGAATTATTCCAACCATTTTTTATAATTTCCTCAAAATTTGACGGAGTTTTGACAGTATTTGGACATCGACAATTACTATTTTCTCTTTTCTTTCCCTCAATTCTTTTCTTAGCCGGTCAGCATGATGGCCCGAGACAAATAAACGTAACATATAATCATGCTGGTCTTTGCATATTCAGGTCACCTATCCTAGACGGAACCAACTCCTGTGTTGAGTTCCCTAAGTCAGATATGATGCAATAATCATCCTAATTCTAGGCTCAATATCCTGGTTTTATGGTTCTAGACTGTGCACCCGAGTGGACGACTCGAGCCGAGGAGGGGGCTACGTTCTGGGGACCCGCGGGATCGTCCGACTTAGTAATTTGTCCGGCCTCTTTTCTTATTTGGGTATGACACTAACAGAATGGGGAGTCTCAACCAGTAAGCACATTCCCGGAGGTAAGAAGAGAAGGGTTTTCGGCATAATTTTATATACTATTCACGTAATATCAAAGCAGTAAACATGTAGCACATTAATCATGAGCATATAGGGAAATCAGATATAAACAAATACAATAATTTAACTGAGCTCGAATTCTTAAACCCTGAACCGAAGTTGTGGGTTTCTTATCCCCAACGGAGTCGCCATAGCTGTCACACCTCCTTTTTTCACCTCTATTACTACACCCTTGGAAGGGATATAATAAAAAAGGAAGGAGTTTTTCCAATTTAAGGACAATTGGAATGGGATTAGTTTATTTTAATTTTCAGAATCGCCACTTGAGAATATAATAATGTCCCAAGTCACCGGTTTAGTCCCGAACCGAGGAAAGTTTGACTCTATTACTGTCTGCGAACTAGAAATCCGGATAAGGAATTCTGTTAATGAGGGAGAAGGTGTTAGGAACTCCCGAATTTCGTGGTTCTAGCCCGATCACTCAACTGTTGTATTTATTTTCTTTTCTATTTTCCTTGTATTTTCCTTTTTCTTCTAATTTTCCCTGATTTTCTACTAAAATTAAGAAAAATAATTAATTTCTATTTTTTTAGTACTTTCTAATTAAAAACAAATAGATGTATATTTTGATAATAAAATCCTGGTATTTCCACCTATTTTATGAATTATTATTAAGCAGACAATTATCAACAAATTGCCACGAAAATTCAAAAAAAATTATTTTGTATATATCTGGAAATAATTTGCTTAGGGCAAAAATCACGTGCTCACGGCGAGCATCAATTTTGTGTTGTATTTTGCGCTCGTCACTAATTACTTGGCGAGTGAGAAATTGAGTGTAATTGGGAAGTAGTAATTACACTCTCCAATTCTCAAGTAAGGGTAAAAATTGAATGTAATTACAAGCTAACCTTTTCAATACCATTTTTCCCTCTCAATATATTTTTTATCTAGGAAGTAAAAAATGCAGAGCATTTCACTTCATTCCAATGTGTCATTAGGGGTGGAAATGGGGCGGGGCGGGGCAGGGCAAGCCTTGACCCGCTAAAATTTTGACCCGCCCTGCCCTATCCCGTTTAGCCTTTTGTCAGAATTTTGCCCTGCCCCGCCCTGCCCTCTTAAGCCCTGCCCCGCCCTGCCCCGTTTAGACTATTTTATTTTTTATTTTTAAAGCCTCAAAGTAAAATTATTAATAAATAATTTGATATTTTAAAAACTATTATATTTACAATTATGCTACTAGTTAATAAATTTGATATTTTATAAAACTATTATATCTTCCTAAGTATGTGTTACGCATACAGTAGCATTTCTTTCATTCGTTGATGAGATATGTAGTTAAACCAAAAGCTCCCAATTATTTGCTTTCTTATTTTATTTAGAATGCCATCGTATTCCTTTCTCAAACTTATTAAGTATTACTATATATAATTTTTCCCAATACAATAAGCTCGAGGAATTAAATTTTATTCTTACTTATTCATGTTCTGCTTGCTTTTTGGAAAGCATTACACCTTCAGGCCTTCTGAGGTTCACAAGGCAAAAACTGTGAGCAATTTTGCGGGAGAGACCATCTCGGGCCTCTGCTACAGAAACTTTTCCATATTTAATCCTTACTCCTACAGATGTATTTCCGCATAATCTCAAGAATTTGGCTTTTTATGGGACTTGTTTGCAGTGGAAGAATTTGAATATTGTTGGTAAATTGCCCAAATTAGAGGCCCTTGAACTATGTAATCCTTTCTCAAACTTATTAAGTATTACTAAAATTCTGCCTTACCCCTGCCCTGTCCTGCCCCATTAAGATTTTGGTCTGCCTGCTTCATTAAAGTTTTGCACTGCCCCGCCCTGCCCCATTTGCCAGTGTCATAGTAACTCCGGGTAAGATATTTTTCTCTTTCCCATTTTATATATATATTGAAAGTAGAAATATATGTAAAGCATTTAAAAAGGGGGATCAAAATAGTGATTAGGTATATAAGGAGATGTGTATATCAAAATAGTTAGTATAGGAACTTTATAATAAATAATATTTATTATTATATATAAATATTTATCACAAAGTAAAGATTATTTATATGTTAATTTAAACAAATATTTATATATCTGTGTAATTATACTTGTAAAATCAAATATAATATATGTAATTACACTGTAATTACATCACGAACTATATTATATAATTACTTGGTTGTGTAATTATAACTTTAGTAATTACACAAACAAGTAATTACATAGGACTTTCTAAGCAGACCCAAACTTTTATTATTTTGTTATTTTAAAGTAATTTTGTTATTATGATCTCCATAACTTATGTGATTCTTAACACCAAAAAATCCAAACATCTTATAACTAATGCAGGTATAAGTTAAGAGTATAATTTTATATAAGAGACAGGGGATTAAATAAGTTATATTTGTATTAGCAATGTGTATTCCCTAAAAAAGCATTTATCGTACAAATTAAAATCAAAGTGATTTTATTTCATAGTTAGGTAAGAGCGTCGAGATTTTGGTAGGGACTTCCAATATTCTTTTTCTATGATAAGATTTTGGCTAAATACATATTCAATCCATTCAACTTGTCGTAATTTCTTATTTTGACACTCTATTTTAACTTTGTTCTATTTTAATTATTCAACTTCATTCTTATGTTTCACTTAATAAAAAAAGCTGACTAGTCACATAGTGTGAATTGGGTCACCTCGTAAGTGCGTGACGCAGTTTTTTTTTTTTTGCAAAATTTCTTTTCCATCCGTGATAAATAACTGCTGGCCCCATATTTAATCCCCAACTCCATTCCCCTTTTACATCTTCATCATTTCCCTCCCCATTTGCTGTTGCCCCATGTTCATTCTCAAAGTTTCAAAGTTTTCGTCTGTCGATTTTATACCTAGCCATCGTGAAAACTTTAAACTTTTATAATTTTATTATTCGTTTATTTATTTTAATTAAACTTTTTTGTAGGTTTATTTCATCTAAGCTTGAAGATTGAGATGAATCCATGTCTCAAGAAAATTATTTTTTCATAATGGAATAGATATTTGTTAATGTAAATTTTAAGTTGAACTAAAAGTATCATGGACATTAAGAAATTTAGGTCGTTGCTTTTATGGGTGTAAATTTGACAAAGTAAGTGAACGATATTCAAATTTTAGTTTCAGTGTTGTCAATTTCTTGTGTAAATAAGAAGAAGACATAATATTACCCAAATATGACCAGATTCGGGTATTTTAATATTGGCCAGTATGACATGGATAAAAGCTCAGGTGACAACCTTTAATTGGATATATATTACACCTCAGATTTATATATACACACGCACTATATTTTTTGAACTGTTTCAGCTTTGTGTTAAAGTAAACATATATAGAAATAGAGTTAGATGGCCAAAACGAAATAAGGTTGAGATAAAGTGCCAAAATAAGAAATAAGGCCAAGTTGAATGAGCTGTACATGTATTTGGCTAAAGATTTTTCTCTACTATTAAAATATTACTCATTCCGGTCCACAATAAGTGATCAATTGTCTTGGGCACACCTATTAAGGAAATACTAAATTATAGTTAAAAAAAGTTAGCGTGAATAAATTGCCCTTAAATAAATATTGAAGTATAATTTAATGTAATGAGTAAAAAACTTTTTAATATTAGATACATAAGTATAATTTAAAAAAAACAAATTATTTTTTTTGTAAATTAATCACTGACCTCGCGGAATAATACAAACACTATGCCAAACATATAGATTACAATTAATAGCTATCTATTGCTACATCTGCCTTCTCTCCTCTTCTCTTCTCTTCTCTCTCTTGTCCACTTCCTTGAATCTTGAAATTGTCCTGACAAAACCCCAAACCGTAATCATTTGATTCCTATGTTTTCCCCACACATTTTCAAATCACTCCACTTTTTACCTGTTTTTATTCACTGATCTGTTACCACCGTAGGTTCTGATTTGATCACACACTTGACATATTCATATGGGGGAATGTAGCATTTGATCATCATATAAATAATTGGGTATGTTCCTATCTCAAAAGATTGAATCTTATTTAACCCATTTGTTTATTTCATAATTTACTTGAAACATATGTATTTTATAAGAATTTATTAAGAAAATGCCTTTTCTTTTGTGCTAGAACTTCTAAAGATTGACCCTTTTTCAGCTTTTTACATTTTTTTTCTTTGTTTTACCTTGAAAATAATATTGGGTATGTGCCTATGTCAAAAAAGATTGAAACTTTTTAATCCCCATTTGTTTATTGTTACCATCTTTTACTTGAAAGCTCTCTCTTTTATAAGGTTTTATGAAGAAAAAGCCTTTTTTTTTGTTGTTGTGCTAGAACTGCTCAAGATTGAAATTTGTTTCTATCTTTTTGCTCATTTTTTCTTTGTTTTACCTTGAAATTAAAATCTGGGGTTATTTAGGAATATCCTGAAAAAGAGATGTGTTAGTATTTTCATTTTGTATCAGGTGTCTTTTTTTGAATCTTTAATGGGTAAATGCCAAAAATCTAAGATAGGGTTAAGATGTTGGAGTAGAAGTAGTTATGTCAGAAAACTGTTTAGTTATTATTGAGTAATTATTCTATGTCTTGTTTGAGTCATACAAAAATATAGAGCTGTTTTTATTTAGACATGATTTGACAGTTTTATGTATTGCAGCTTATTGTTGAAATTATTTACTATAAGGGTCCCATATATAGGAAAACATTGAGCTTTAGGATACTGTTCTCATTTCCTTAGGTCAATTTCCTTTTCAATTGTCAATGTGATTTACATGTTCATGGGGCTTATTTCCTATTCATTTGGGTGCAATGTGTTTTTTGGTTAGATATATGTGGTTATGTTGAATTAAATTTGCAGACAATCTGCTAGATATGTGGTGTGATATTAAGCTTTGTTATGGAAAGAACAGAGTTAGCTAATACCTTGAGCCGAGGGTCTTCGGAAACAACCTCTCTACCTCTACAACATAAGGGTAAGGTCTCCGTACGGAATCTCTCCTCAGACGCTATTTGTGGGATTATACTGGATATGTCGTCGTTATTTGTTGTTATTGTAGAGTTAGCTAATAGCAGAGAGTCATGTAAGCAAAGGATTCTTAACGATACAAACTGATTGAGATTAAACTAACTAGTTTACACATAAGTAAGAGATTTATAGAACCCTTAGATATGCCGTTATTTGGTATTGGAATAGGCCTAAATAGAGCGAATACATAGTGTAGTATACAGGATTTATGTAGCTAACCCAACTGATTTTGGGATTGAGGCATAATTCATTGATTGAACCATTTCATGGAGAGATGTATAATCTTGTAAACTAAGGCAATTGTAATATGAGAGACCATGTTCCTTTTGCCTCCATGTAATATTAATACCGAAGTAGTCCCCCCTCCCCCACCCCACTCCCACCCCATCCGGAGGCTCTGCTCAGTGGTTAAAGAGTTAAAGTGATAACTTTGGGAACTAAGGCTTGACTCCAACAACACTAAGTGAATTCTTCCAAGTTGCTTAAGCCTAGGTGAGGTAGAGTTAGTTGGTACATATGCTTTAGAAGGTAGTATTATCGTTGAGGTGCATGCAAGTTGGAACAACACTATCTGTAATTTAAAATGCTGAACATTATTTTCCTTCTTCAAAAGTTATATTACCATCTTTTTGTACCTCCTTTGATGAATATCCTTTTTCCGAATTTTTGCTAAACATGTCCATTTGAAACAAAATAATCTTGAATTGTTTAATATATGACTTTTAAATTGTCTACTCAAGGAAGTTTGCGGAATCTATTGCCCTTTCTGATCTTTTGTGCATTGCATCTGTCTCTTTTGGCATTTTCAGACCCTAAGTACCAGTAATTTATAATTCTTTTCTGTGCTTGATTTCCATCATATTGCTTTCAGGTTTGAGCTTAAATTTTCGGCAGCAAGGAGCGAGGGAGTGGTAGCTTAGCAGGTGGTGGGGGACATTAGATCTGATTGATTTCACACTATCTCATTCTTTATCCCTATATTTTTGGATTATATCCTATAGAAGCGTGGAAACTTGTTTCTTTTAATCGTACTCGATTTGTTGCTGAAACTTTAAGTACTTTCGTGCAGATATTTAAAAGCTGTCACTTCCTTTTAGGACTGAACTAGAACGGGAGGAAGTAACTTAATTGTGCAGTGACTGGACGAGGGAAGTTGTAGTTCATGGTGCATAGCGCATTGTATATTGTAGTGCCACTCCTCAACTTCAGACAGTAACTTCTACCACTTTCTTCTTTTCTTTTGGTATTTCCTTTTTAGCCAATCCTGATTTTGAGATTTCTTCCCGAGGGGCAACACCTGCTCATTATTCACTTTTCTTTATTTTTGCATTTGGATTCTGAAAAGGGCTGTTGCATTTAGCTACATAGATAAGTAGTTATGGTATTCTAGCTGCTGCCATTTTATGCGGTGTAGAAGATGGCGCTACATTCTGAGGAAGAGAAAAAAGAGGATTACCTTTTCAAGATTGTTTTGATTGGTGATTCTGCAGTCGGTAAATCTAATTTGCTTGCTAGATTTGCTAGAGATGAATTTTATCCGAACTCAAAATCGACAATTGGAGTAGAATTTCAGACCCAAAAGATGGACATAAATGGAAAGGAGGTTAAAGCGCAGATATGGGATACGGCTGGTCAAGAACGATTTCGAGCAGTTACATCTGCATATTACAGAGGTGCAGTTGGAGCTCTTCTGGTTTATGATATTAGTAGGCGCCTGACATTTGATAGCATTGGTCGGTGGCTTAATGAACTTCAGAGTAAGCAATATGCTATTAATTCATCTTTCAACAGATTCATTTTTCAACATCTTCAAATAGTGTTGTTTATTTCTGTCCATTTTTTCAGTGAAATATGCTAAAGGCGAGTCCTGGCGTAACTCGTAAAGTTGCTGCCTTTTGACCAAGAGGTTACGGATTCGAGCTGTCAGAAATGCAGGGTAAGGCCGCGTACAATAGACCCTTGTGGTCCGGCCTTTTCCCTGGACATCGTGCATAGTAGGAGCTTAGTGCACTGGGCTCCCTTTTTTTCCAGCGAAGTATGCTCTTCCTTTAATTGATTTAGCATATCTTATAATGTGTTGGACAGCTCATTCCGACATGAATGTGGTTACAATACTCGTTGGCAACAAATCCGATCTCAAAGATGCACGGGAGGTTACAACAGCAGAAGGCAAAGCCTTGGCTGAGGCAAAGGGACTATTTTTCATAGAAACTTCAGCTTTGGATTCGTCGAATGTAGCTTCTGCTTTTCAGACGGTTGTTAGGGAGATCTATAATATTCTGAGCAGGAAGGTTATTCAATCTCAAGAGCTCCAGAAAAAGGATTCGGGGCGACTAGCAAATGGTAAGACTGTGGTTTTGCAAGCTGATGGAAACCAAGAAACAGGTACAGAAACAAAGAAAGGTGGATGTTGTTCATCTTAAGCTTTAGTATGGTAAGGACATTTTCCTTCTGTGATGTAATTCAATTTCTTTTTACTGTTGAAGAAAAAGTAAAACTTTCTTTCACTGTTATAGGAAAACTTTCTTTAGAAAATGTAAATTATCTCAAGGGGAGAAGAACCTTTTTTGTTTTGGACTGTTTTTGAGTTTTGAAGTTTTGTATAATTTAATCTGTTCAGCTGCTTCTTTTCTATCTGTGTTTCTGTGATGCCCATGATGGAGGGCGGGCTGATGAGGGCGAGTCAAGCATGACTGGCTAGGTTGGCAAGCTTCTGATAAGGGCGAGGCGAGTCAAGAATGGGTGCACATGTCACTTTAGGCTAATTTCGCATCGAAATGAGAGAGTAAAGTGAAGCCTTTTATTAGGTATGACATAAGTTCACATGGTACGCGTACTTTTGGGCTCGAGGTGACGTAGCCCAAAAGACAAAGTCGTGCAGGCGTAGGCCCAAAGTGAACAATACGTGATATGGGCTTGGGTCGTGACAGTTTTGTCTTCCCTTTGTTTCTCTTTTGATTAATCTTAACAAAATTAAAGATGAGTATTCAATTGATCCACCGGATCTTAAGCTAGTTAGTGTTTGGCTATTTGAGTTTTCTGTAGGGATGTTTACTTAGATACACTATATTAGAAACTTATTAACTACTTTTCTTTATGTTCCTTAAAAATTACTTTATGTATTTATATTTACTATTTATGTACAAAATCATGATAAAAGAAGGATCCCCTAAATATAGGGATTAATTTGTAACTGTATCCCTCATTCTCGTCTATCTGCTTAATTAGGCTCCTAAAATCACAATTTTCTCAATTTCAAAAGATTTTAAAGTCATTCTCTCTTTCAAACAAATCAACCAATCTCTCTCTCACACAAATCAAATTATTATCTCTCTCTAATAGCATCATATATTTCTGTGAATCAATTAAATCAACAACCATTAAAAAGTTTCAATTATCGACAAATTCAATGACATTATCTCTGAAATTGTAGGTGGAGGATTCTACCATTGACATACCATTAAAAAGTTTCGAAACTTTAAATTAGATATCCAGATGTTACGAATTTGTGATTTCTTTGGATTGGGTGTTCCTGAAAACGATTAAAAATATTCTTTAGGGTTCATATCTCAATTTTAAGGGAGATTGGTTAAGTTTAAAATTGGTTTTAGGTGGAATTTCAGATTAAAACTCGAGAAAGAAGAAGTTTCGGAATTGTATTATGATTGTATGATAAATGTATCATACTTGTATCTGAATTGTATTTGATTCATCAATACCTAATATAATTGTGATACAATACTAATACTATTATAATTGTATCACAATTCGTACCTAAAATAATACATGATACAATGCTAATACAAGTATAATACGATATTGATTCAGTTTAAGTTTAGAATTGGTTTAAGTTGTATCGTAATTGTACAAGAATTATTTCAGGATTATATCAAATTTGTATATGAATTGCATTTGATGCATCAATACATGAAAGAATACTTGATACAACACTGATAAAATTACAATACAATCTTGTGTCAAAAATATATTAGCTTTCAGAGTAGTAACATGTACGGGTAGAAACTTTTTCGATTTTCTATAATTACTAGGATGTATCTTCAAAATTATATAGGATCGAAAATATTACCGCACAAAAAATAACAATTTCCTTGGTTCCATTTCTATGGCGAGAATGGATTCTTTTTTTGTTCAAGACTTTTTTTTGTCCATTTGTATTTTTCTTGTGACTTCTTATACCAGAAACGAGTATCTTGTATAGAGTTTTCGAAAAATTGGAAGAAATAAATTGGTGAATAATATTGGAAGAAGAAGTTACTTCAAGATTTGCGTAGAAGAAAAGGGAGGGAGGGGAGTAGAGAAAAAAAAGAATGGATATAATTCAATCCCTTAATTGAAGATGCTAATAATGAGGTAAGAGCTTTTTAAGGAGGAATACATACAATTTGTAGAAAAAAATCTAGATACCTTTTGTAAACTACAAAACCTAAAGAAATAAATAAGTTTCTAATATAGTATAGCTAGGTAAAAATCTTTTTTTTGTATCCTCTCCGTTCTAGTCATGTTCACAATGTCTAATACAAAATCATATTCGTGACAAATTAAAGGTTTCGAATCTCACACAGTCAGACTTATCTATGCACGTGCATGCAAGTCTCTAATCAAAATTAAAAGGATTTAGTTGTAGCAAGCAATTCTATTTAACAACTAGTTTGAATCGCATATATGAATTTGCTTCCATTTTTTTTCTTTCTATTCCTGATAAATCCACATTGCTTCCTAGTTTTTGGTTTTTTACTAATTGCAATAATTTTCATTGAACGTCTATCGTGTCCTATCACCTTAAATCACCATATTATCACAAATGTGGATCGTCGCATGCATGACATGATCAAACAATCTTAGTCGATCTTCTAATACGCGCATCCACCATTGCATGCGATTGTTTTGTGATCGTATTCTGAGCCTGTGAGGCTGCATTGTATCATAGCTGACTGGTAGTGGATCGGGCTGCGCGCCGCAGTGTATCATGATATTGTGCTTGGGCTGTAGGAGCCCCTCCGGAGTCTGAACCCCCACAGTGAGCACGGGTACCCAAATGGATCGGGCTACGCGCTGTAGCGGTCATATTCATGCATTGCATTGCATTTAGCTATACCTGTTACTCTGATAGCTGATATTGCTGGTTTCTGATACTGCTCATGTTGGTAATTGATACAGAATATTGATGTATAGCTTTACTTAGTGTTGTAGTGGGTTTTCTTACCTTCGCTGTCTTACCCTTGCTTATTACCACTGAGTTGGAAGTACTCACGCTACTCCCTGCACCTTGTGTGCAGATCCAGGTACATCACAGCAGAGCTGAGTCTACATCTGCTCGGAGAGCTTCACTTGGACAGTCGAGGTAGCTGCCAGCGTCCGCACAACCTGACTCTCCAATCTATCTTTACTTTCTTAGTCTATTCTACATTTGCACACAGTTGTATACACTATCACAGCTTTATATTCTGGTAGAGGCTCATGACTTATGACTCCTGATTCGGTGGGAAGTTTATACTGGTTTTGGGATGTCTAATCCCGATGTGTTGGATGTTATTTAATATTACTACTATTGTTTATGCTTAAAAAGGATAAAGTGTGAGCTGATAGCTCCGTGTTATAGTGGATTGGTCGGGCTGACCTAGCAATGTGCTGGGAGCCATCACGACCAGGTTTTGGGGTCGTGACAGATAACGTGATCGAAGGTCAATCTTAGAGAATGCACTTGCTCTCTGAAGCTGATCAAATAGGTCCTCAATACGAGGCAATGGATACTTATTCTTCACTGTTACCTTGTTCAGCTGCCTGTAATCAATGCACATTCTCATTTTGCCATATTTCTTCTTCACGAACAACACCGGTGCACCCCAAGGTGACACACTCGGCGAATGAAACCCTTATCTAAGAGATCATGAAGCTGTTCTTTCAACTCTTTTAACTCAACTGGTGCCATGCAGTAGGGAGGAATAGAAATGGACCGAGTGCCCGGCACCAAGTCAATACCGAAATCGATATCCCTGTCAGGCGGCATGCCCGGTAGGTCTGCTGGGAATACATCCTTGAAATCCCTCACAACGGGGACCGAATCAAGACTGGGTGTCTCAACCTCAACATCTCTAATGAAGGCCAAATAAGATAAACAACCCTTCCCAATCATTCGTTGGGCTTTTATGAAGGAAATCACCCTGTTGGATACATAATCAGTCACACCATGCCACTCGATCCTCGAATTAGCTGGAATAGCTAATGTGACTATCTTGGCATGACAGTCCAGAATCGCATGGTAATGAGATAACCAATCCATGCTTAGAATCACGTCGAAATCCACCATGCCCAATAGTAATAAGTCAACTCGGGTCTCCGGACCCCCAATAGTAACAAGACAGGATCGATATACCTGATCCACAATAACTGTATCACCCACCGGGGTAGACACATGCACAGGCAAGGCAAGAATACCACGGGTCATACCCAAATGATGTGCAAAATAAGAAGAAACATAGGAATAGGTGGATCCGGGATCAAATAAGACAGAAGCATCCTTGTGGCAGACGGAGATAATACCTGTGATGACTGCATCTGATGCGCTAGCGTCCCTCCTATCCGGAAGAGCATAGAAACGAGCATGACCTCCTCCAGTATGATCCTCACCCCTGGGGCAACCTCTAGCTACCTGACCACCACTCCTAGCTGATGACTGTGATGCTGAAGAAACAGGAGCAGAAGACGAGGGCTTGTCCCTCTATTGAGACCTCTTACGAAGCAACTAGGGACACTCTCTCTTGATATGTCCAAACTCACCACACTTAAAGCAACGGCTCGAAGATGGAGAAAGGGACTACTGAGGACCCCTCGCTGCAGATGAACCCTGAGCTGAAGGAGCAGGAGCAGAGCTCTGAGTTAGAAAGGCGCTCAGTGCTGGCTGGCTCTACTGACAACCCTGCTGGCCCTGATGGCCCTGATGACCCTAATGACCACGATCTGACGAAGCTCCACTAGACTCTACACGACCTAAATGAGGAGATCTGGAGGAACGATCTCTGCTGTGCTGAGACTGGCCCCTAAACGGAGCACCAATGTAACTACCTGTACCCCGAGGCCTCTTAGCCTCCCTCTCCTCACGTTCTCGACGGCGATCTGTCTCAATCTGACGAGCCGCATCAACCACCTCCTCAAAATTAACTGTTGAAGCCCTCTCTCTAGTCATCAATATGCGGATAGGATAGATGAGACCATCCACAAATCTTCTGATCCTCTCTCGATCCGCCGGAATCATCCATATGGCATGACGGGCTAGTTGTGTAAATCTCAACTCGTAATGAGTCACTAACATGTCACCCTACATCAACCACTCGAACTGACGACGCAGGTCCTCTATCTGGGACTGGGGCACATACTTCTCCAGAAATACAATGGAGAACTGCCCCAGCAGGCCTACGCCTCTCAAAATCCTTTGTGAACTGGAAGGTAGTGAAGGCAACATTGCTAGACTCGAGAATACCTGCAGTACGAAGCATACGCTGGCACTTATCAAGAAAACCCTGGGCATCCTCGCCCTCAGCACCACTGAATGTTGGAGGTTGTAGTCTCTCAAACCTCTCCAGACGATGCTGCTCATCGTCAGGCATAACTGGAACCACATGAGTAGGGGCTGGTGCAGCGGGTGCAGCTGGCTAAGCTGGAGCTGCCCTAGATGCCTGAATACCCTGAACTACCGGCTTGGGTGTGCGAGCCACGAGGGTCTGATTCCCTCCCCCTACCTGTGAGAAGCTGCTGCAGTAGAGGCTGCAACCACCTGAGCTAAGCCAGTGCATACTGATAGAATCTGGGCCAAAGTCTCCTGAAGACCCGGTATCTCAATAGAAATTGCCGGTGCCTGAACCTGAGCTGTTGGGATGCCTGCAGCTGGAACCTGATCCTGAACCTGGGCCACCGGTGCTGGAATATGACCCTGAGTCTAGTCAGCTGGTTGGTCAGCAGGTGTTGGTACTGCTGCCCAACCTCTACCACGACCACGGCCTCTGGGTGCCAGTGGTGGTCGTCTGCTATGTCCGCTAGCACGTGTTCTCGCCATCTGTGGGAGAATAGAATATGGAAAAGTTTAGTTTCACGGTAACACAAACCGCACAATATGAATCCAAGAAAAGTGAAGTTTTTCCTAAAGTTCTGTAGCCTCCCGAGGATAGATACGGACGTTTACGTACCGATCCGCGAAAGCCTACTAAACCGGCTCATGACTCGCGCGTCCTAGTAACCTAGGCTCTGATACCAACTTGTCACGACCCAAATCCGGTCGTGATGGCGCCCAACACTAAATCTAGGCCAGCCAGACCACCAACTATTTTCAAATAGAAAACAGTCCTAAAAGGACATCTCTAGAAGAATATATGAGTCAATAGATACTCCAATAATATTAATATGAATAAATACTGAGAAGTGCGAAATAGAAATAACACTCCCAAAGATCTGTGGTCATGAGTCTAGAGCCTCTAAACAAAAACCGGATAGTAATAGAAATACAGAATAAAATACTCAAGTCTGAAACATATAGTAATAACTGAATGGAAAGAGAAGCTAGGTTATGCGAACGTCGGCAGCTACCTCAGCAACACGAAATAACTCTGATAGAAGCTGGAGTGTACCTGAATCTGCACACAAAGGTGCAGAGAGTAGGGTGAGTACTAAGTACTCGGTGAGTAAAAAGTATATATTAATAGCTGAAAGCAGGAAATCTACAGAATACCACAAAGCAAAGCTAAACTACAGTCCGATACCTCCTACGAACTAGTAACAACAACAAATCACAATTTAACACAGATAATTCACAGATAAAATGCAATGCAATGCATATGACCGCTACGGCGTGTAGCCCGATCCATTTAACGTCGACGGCGCTCACTGGGGGTGTGTACAAACTCCGAAGGGGCTCCTTCAGCCCAAGCGCAATATCATATCATCTGCTGCGGCGTGCAGCCCGATCCTTATATCATCTGCCGCAGCATGCAAGCCGATCCATCCTCAGTCTACAATATGCATATGAGTCTCACAACAATTCAAATTATTTATTTCCAGGTTCTAGTTCATTAATGATGAAAATACTTAAATTTTTATTTAATTTTCCGAGAACAGGTGACTTAGCATTTCATAATAGTGATTTCAAACCAAGACTGAGATTAGTGATTAAGCAAACTAAGCTATCACATATATATCTATCCCCTAGGGCATCCGAAATCATCCCGAGACCCCAACCAAATGCACAGATATGTCATGTACAGCGTGCATTTCAACCGCATATAACACATTATTCATATCCGGGATGGACCAAGTCTCAATTCCCAATCATAATCAATCCCGCACCTGCCATGGGGTGTGAGCCACGCCTACTAGCGTCACAATGTTCTAAGCCGGGGTTTCAAACCCTCAGGCTACCATATACACTAGCTACTCACCTCTAGCCGGCTGTGGACTCGTCCGCGATACCCTTTCCCTTTAGTATTGACCTCCTCGTGCGTCGAATGTAGTCAAAACCACAGGGAATACATAGATATGGGTCAAAGAAACATAACCCAATCAAAAATACTCGAAAAGTACTATAATTCAAGAAGTTGGTAAAACCCGAGCCCCGGACCCACTTCTCTAAAAATTCTGAAAATCATAACAACTGATTCCTTGTCTCACCACGAGTGCGTACATATAAAGTTCATCAAAATCGGAGTCCGTTTGACCCCTCAACTTCCAATTTATCTTCCAAAATTCCCAAGCCCTAACCACCATGTTTTTCACTTTAATTCTCAGTTTTTGGGGCGTTTAATCTATTGTTTTGCGTTATAATAACATAATTTGGGTTTAGGAACCCTTACCTGATGATTTCCCACTGTTTCTCCTTGAAAACCCTTGCAATTCGCCTTTCACCGAAGTTAAAAGTGTGTGTTTTGAACTCTAAAATTCGATACTCTGTTTTCTTTAATTCACTGACGAGTTCCGCTTCTGCGGAAATACACTCGCTTAGGCGAGTCCGCTTCTGCGGATTTCTTGTCACTTCTGCAACTTTTACCTGATGGGCCAGGACCGATTCTGCGGTTGCTACTATGCTTCTACGGTCTCGCTTTTGCGAGTAAATGTTCGTTTCTGCGGACCAGTCCACTTCTACCAGACCGCTTCTGCGGTCAAGATCCGCTTCTATGGAGACCGCTCCTGTGGAACTAAGTCCGCTTCTGCAGAAATTTCCCCAGGCCACAAGGGCCACTTCTGCGATCACATAGTTGCATCTGCAGATGCGAAAATACCAGAAGTCAGAAATCTCAAACCTGTTATAACTTAAACATTTTCCCGTTTAACCTCCCGAAAACATCATGAGGCCCCCGGGACCTTAACCAAAAGCACAAATACATCACATTACCTCATTCAAACATGATCTTAACATAAAAACACCATCATCAACATCAAAATCACCAGTTTCTCACATATTCAAGCCTAAGTTTCTTAAAAACTTCCAAAACTAACATTCAATCCAAAACCCGACCTAAACACCTTCGAATGACATGAAATTTTGCATGTATATCCAAAATTACCTAACGGAGCTACTGCAACTCTCAGAATTTCATTCCGAGCCCCGGATCAAAATCTCACCTATCGTTCGGATTTTGCCAAAATTCAACCTTAGCCAATTCAAGCCTAAAACTACATCGGACCTCCGAATTTGATTCCGATTGCTCTCCTAAGTCATAAATCATCTCCTGAAACTAGTCAAATCATCACAATTCCATTCCGAGCTGTCTAAATCACCGATCAACATTCGGTTGATTTTTCCAAACTATTCTTCTCTTAAAGAGGTTTATTGTCTCATTTCTATTTAAATTCCATCCGTTTTGCTTCTAACTCTCCAAACACATATAAATTAGCATATTGAAGTATTAAATGAAGAAAACGGGGTGATAACTCTCATAACGACGGGTCAGGTCGTTACATTTTTCCCAACTTAAACAAACGCTCGTCCTCGAGCGTACCTAGAGTTGTACTAGAAGCAACCCAATAACTGAATGACTTTACCAAGCATATATTCGGGGTGAATACCACGTCACTCTATCTATCATAAATATATATATATATACACACACACACACACGTTATCGGGTCATGCCATTTGGGTTGAAGAACGGTGGGGCAACAAACATGAGGGCTATGACTGCTATCTTTCATGACATGATGCATCAAGAGATAGAGGTGTATGTAGATGATGTAATTATCAAGTCTCGGACTCAAAATGATCATGTGCAAGACCCGAGAAAATTCTTTGAACGGTTGCATAAGTATGATTTGAAGCTGAATCCAGCCAAATGCGCTTTTAGGGTCCCATCGGGCAAGCTCCTGGGTTTTATAGTTAGCAGGAAGGGTATCGAGTTAGATCCAACAAAGATAAAGGCTATCCGAGATCTACCCCCTCCGGGAACTAAGAAGGATGTGATGAGCTTATTGGGCAGGTTGAATTAAATCAGTTGGTTCATTGCTCAGTTTTACTACCACGTGTGAGCCCATATTTAAGCTGTTGAAGAAAAATGCAGCAATCAAATGGACAACTGAATGCCAAGAAGCTTTCGACAAAATCAAGGAATATCTGTCAATCTTCCGGTGTGCATCCCACCTGAATTAGGACGACCACTCTTCTTATATTTGACAGTGCTGGAAAACTCTTTCGGTTGTGTTTTAGGGCGGCATGATGAGACTAGCAAGAAAGAGCAAGCAATTTATTATTTGAGTAAGAAGTTCACCAGCTATGAGGTCAAGTATACTTTGTTGGAAAGAACATGTTGTGCATTGACATGGGTCGCTAAGAAGTTAAGGCACTATCTACAAGCCCATACCACCTATCTTATAACTAGGCTGGACCCTTTGAAATACATATTCCAGAAGCCGATGCCAACTGGGAGATTGGCAAAATGGCAAATCTTGCTCACTGAGTTTGACATAGTCTATGCTACTCACACTGCGATGAAGGCCCAGGGGTTAGCATATCATTTGGCAGAAAACCCGGTTGACGATGAATGTCAACTATTGAGCACGTATTTCCCAGATGAAGAAGTTAATTCGGTAGAAGTCATCACTGAAGATACATGTGCCTCGAAAATGTTTTTTGACGGAGCAGGAAATGCAAAGGGGGTAGTTATTGGGGCAATCTTGAAATCACCTGATGGTCAGCATTATCCAGCCACAGCTAGGCTCTGATTTTTCTGCACAAATAATACGACTGAGTATAAAGCCTGCATCATGGGTATGAACATGGCCATTGACCAAGAGGTTGAAGATTTATTGATAATGGGAGATTCTGACTTAATCATCCGGAAGGCACAGGGAGAGTGGGAAACCCGAGATGTAAAGCTCATTCCATATCGGCAACACGTGGATGACCTTACCAAACGCTTCAAGACAATCGCGTTCAGGTACATTCCTCGATGTCACAATGAGCTGGCTGATGTACTTGCCACTATAGCATCAATGTTACCTTACCCAGGCAATGCCCATGTTGATCCCCTGGAAATTCAAATCAAAGAAAGTCATAGTTACTGTAATGCAGTTGAGACAGAACCTAGAACTCATCCATGGTATCATGACATTAGGAGATTTTTGAAGACACAAGAATACCCTGAGTAGGCCACAATAGATCAGAAAAGAACCATTAGAAGGCAGGTACGCAGTTTCTTTTTAAGTGTTGACATTCTGTATAAAAGGACCGCAGACCTTAATCTGTTACGATGTATTGATGCTGAGGAAGCCGGAAGAATCATGTAGGAAGTACACACAGGAATGTGCGGGCCTCATATGAATGGATATGTTTTAGCAAAGAATATCCTGCGAGCGGGATATTATTGGATGACTATGGATAAGGACTGCTTCGGTTTTGTCCGAAAATGCCATCAATGCCAGGTGCATGGTGATTCAATTCATGCACCGCCAACAGAGCTTCACCCGATGTCAGCACCGTGGCCATTCGTTGCTTGGGGTATGTACGCCATTGCGCCGATTGAGCCAAAAGCTTCTAATAGGCATAGATTCACATTGGTTGCAATTGATTACTTCACAAAATGGGTTGAAGCCATCACTCTCAAGGCAATCACAAAGAAAGCTGTAGTGGACTTTGTGCATTCCAACATCATCTGCCGCTTCGGTATCCCTGCTACTATCATTACCAATAATGCTGCAAACTTGAATAGTTGTCTGATGGTAGAGGTATGTGAAAAATTCAAGATAACACACAGAAACTATACTCCTTATCGACCAAAAGCCAACTGTGCTGTTGAAGCAGCAAACAAGAACATCAAGAAGATTTTGAGAAAAATGATTCAAAGCTCTAGACAGTGGCATGAAAAGTTGCCTTTCGCATTACTTGGGTATCGGACCACAGTGCGTACATCAATTGGAGCAACCCCATATTTGTTGGTCTATCGAACTGAAGCGGTCATACCCACAGAAGTAGAAATTCCTTCGCTTCGAATAATCGTGGAAGCGGAAATTGAAGACAGTGAATGGGTTAAAACCTGGCTGGAGCAGTTATCCTTAATTGATGAAAAGCGAATGGCCGCAGTTTGCCATGGGCAGTTGTACTAACAAAGAATGGCCCGTGCCTATAACAAGAAAGTACGCCCAAAGAACTTTAAAGTAGGGCAGCTTGTGCTTAGACACATTCTCCTACATCACCAGGAAGCAAAAGGAAAGTTTGCTCCTAATTGGAAGGGTCCATACATTATCCGAAAAATATTACCAAGAGGAGCACTGTATCCGGGAGATATTGAAGGAAATGATCCTGAAACAGCAGATAATGCAGATGAAGTGAAAAGGTACTATGTATAAATCTCTTGGAGTAATGGCTTTTGTATAATTGAGATGACGAAGGCTTTCCTTCATGCTATCCCAAACACTATCAATCCTTTGTAAACCTTTTGACCCGGTTCTGTTTCTTTGGCTAACCTCTTTGGAACCCGAAAGTATTAAAAAAAAAAGAAAAAGAAAAGAAAAACAAAAACAAAAACAAAAATAAGAAACAATATTTGGCCTGAACTATGTTTTGACTTGATCCCGAAAGGGTACGTAGGCAGCCTCTCCTTGAGGTTCAGTCACACCAAAAAAAAAATCCCAATTTTCCCCAAAATTGAAACTGGGCAGATGATATGACGATTCGATTTAAATCCATCGAAATGGCTCCAAAGTTGTAATTCCACTCAAAATCCTTTTTACCCAAAGACCTTGTTCAAGTCCTTCAGATCAATTGGCAAAGGCAGGGAAGTGAAAACGTAATTGATGGAATCTACCTAAATTGAGAGAAATAAAATGAGAGAGTCTTATCGGTGAAAACCTTCGGGCTCCATAAGGCGATGGTGAGTAGAGAAACTGAAAATGAGAGAGTACGCTTAGTGAAACCTTGCAAAGAGAACTATCAAACGACGTTGAGAAGAGAAATAAGAGAGGTCGATTGGCGAAAACCCGCAAAGGGCGCTGCCGACCGAAAAGGAAAACACATCATCACTAAAAGTCCTCGTAGGATTCCCTGGTTTAAATGCAGATCAATGGGTTCATATAAAGCTGGAAAGTTTGTGTGGGTCTGGCATCCAGTCCAAGAAGCATGTCATGTTCATTTGAAGCCATGATGCATCCCAGATAAGTCTTTCTTTTCCCTCGAAATGGACGCTTCTCTTTTAACTCATTTTCTTGCCTTTTGCATACTTTTTCTTTGAATTCCTTTCGTTTAACTCTAATTCCGTAGCTATTACAAAGAAAGGGTGGTAGGACCGGCTTCACAGGGCTTCGTCTGGTCAAAGTCGAAGAAAATGCTCAGCCTCAGCGAGTGCGTCAGTCCAATCCCGATTGACCATGGGGGTCGATTGCTTCTAAAATAAAGACATTTGAAAAGAAATAAAGGCGGAGGCAAAGGTCTTAAGAGCTGAGTAAAATGAAAAGGTCAAAGCCTACACGGGCAAGTTATAATGAAATTCTGAGAGTTGAACCTGGCCGGTTTGAAAAGAGATTCACCCTCAAGGCCAAAAGTAGCAGCTTCTCAACAGAAAGGAGGCCAAAATCAAGCAATTGGGATAATCATGTCCACAAACCAACCACCGTTTCAAACTAATAAATTGTTCTTTGTTGAAAACAGGTTCTATTCAAAACAACAAAGTATGAAGCGAGTGCAATCCAAAAGAAATGAAATGTGCAATCATTGAAACAACTTTGCAGCAGGAAAGCGACAAAAAGGGAAGTTTCCCGAAACTCGTTCATGCATTTTGGCTAATTGAAAAGAATAAAATAAAAAAAATAAGAAAAGAAGGAGAAAAAGAAGTGCAACATGAAAAAAAAAATGAAAAACAAAAGAAAACAAATCATGGTAGCATAGGACCTCATTCCTTAAATATCCCGGCATAACCCGAGGATCCCCCTGGCATAACCCAAGGGGCTTTTTCTTTCCATCCCGGCATAACCCGAAGAGTCTATCGGGGAAGTTAGGAGTGAATTGAAATGAAAATGAGGCATATAGCCTTTTTGAAGGAAACTTGAATAAGGAAAGTCAACCCGGAGTTGACTATTTAGTTAGAGAGCTCGGAATCGAATTCTGATGATTCGGTTAGTTCCGGGAGGTGGATTGTGACTTAGGGGAGCGATCGGAATTGAATTTGGAGGCCCGGTGTAGTTTTAGGCTTGAATTGGCGAAGGTTGAATTTTAGCGAAATCCGGATGGTAGGTGATATTTTGATCCGGGGGTCGGAATGGAATTCCGACAATTTCTGTAGCTTTGTTATGTGATTTTGGATGTGTCCGCAAATTTTCAGGTCATTCGGACATCGTTTGATCGGGTTTTGGATTGAATGTTAGTTTTGAAAGTTTTGAAGAAACTTAGGCTTGAATCCGTGGATAATTGGTGATTTTGATGTTTAGTATGGTGTTTTTATGATTGGAACAAGTTCGTATCATGTTTTGGAGTATGTTGGTGGTTTTCGTTGGGGTCCCGGGGGTCTCGGGATGAATCCGGGGGTCCAAACGGACCATTCTTGGCCACAGAAGAGAGCCGGTTTGCTGTCATAAGTGCAGCAGAATTTTACCCTTCGCGATCGCAGAGATAGGGACGCGATCGCGTAAGGTCAAGAATAGAAGCAACGCGATCGCAGGAGCACGGACGCGATCACGTAGAGTTAACCGGGTGGTCATCGCGATCGCATGAGAATCTACGCGATCGCGTAGAAGAGAAATGGGGTCCAGGGAAAAATGTGCTACGCGATCGCAGGAATAGGGACGCGATCACGTGAGGCCGGATGGTTGTACATCGCGATCGCGTGAGGGCGAAAAGTTTGAACATCGCGATCGCGTGAATAGAGTCGCGATTGCGTAGAGCAAATGGATCTGGCAGAGAATTTAATCACAGAACAGAGGGGCTACGGGTTCATTAACCTAAAACGCCATTTTTGAGTTCTAGAGAGAGAAACTCACTGGAATTGCTGGTAATTCATCGGGGATTCGTCGGAGGTAAGTTTTGTGGCTTAATTGCATCATTTTAGCATGAAATCCTTGGTTAAATTTCTGTAAATGGAAGATTAAAGGTGGGTTTGAGCCCTAGGCCTAAATTAAAGAAAAACACTGATTTGAGTGGGCAAATGGAGTCCGATTTTGGTAAATTTTATATGCCTAGACTCGTATCGAGATGAGGATTCCGAATATGTAATTTTTGTAATTTTTCGACAAGTGTACCAAAAGTCGAGTTTTGACAACTTGTGGGTTTTGATATAAATTGGGTTATTTCGAATGAATTTCGTGAAATTAGCGTATATTGATGCATTCTCTATGATTTTGAGCAAATTTGGCACCCGAGGAGATTGATTTGCGAGGCAAGCGCAAGGCGGATTGAAGCTTCTACCGGTTCAAGGTGAGTGGTAGTAGTAAATAATGTACCGAGGGTTTGAAACCCCGTACTAGCACTTCACAGTGCTATATTGAGATGAGACGCGCGTTCTATAACGGGCGTGGTGACATTGTGATTGGGGGTTCGGACTTAGTCCTTCCCGGCTAATAGAATACTCTGTTGTATGACTGTTATGGAGACTATAACTGTACAATTGGGCTAATGGCCATGTTTGGGGCCTTGTGCTGATCTGTAGAGCATTAGGGAACCTATAGAGCTAGGTGACTCTTATATCATGTTGGAAACATACACTCAGCCGTAGCTCTAGCTGTATAGCATAATATGAGCCCGTACTAGATGTGTACATTGAGAGAGATTATCTAGGGTGGAATTCCCTGTTCTAGGCTGAGCAGACCTGAAAGGCCAAGTCTATACCGATTGAGATGAGATAGGGTCAAGGACCCACTATGAGATGTTATATTGGGCCTGAAAGGCCAATCATATATTGACTGGGATAGGGTCGAGGACCCATTATGAGGTATTATATATATATACCTATATTGGATCGGACTGCACGCCGCAGCAGTATATATATTGGATCGGACTGCACGCCGCAGTAATATACATGTAATATACATGTAATATACATGTGGGACGGACTGCACGCCGCAGTATTATTGCGCTTGAGCTGTAGGAGCCCCTTCGGAGTCTGAGTCTGCACACATTCTCAGTGAGCACTGGTGTATATTATGGGATCGGGCTGCGCGCCGCAGAAGTATAAATATATATACATATAAATATTGGATCGGACTGCACGCCGCAGTAATACATGTGTGGATCGGGCTGCACGCCGCAGTATAATAGTGCTTGGGCCTAGGGAGCCCCTCCGAAGTCTGTATACACCCCTAGTGAGCGCCGTCGACGTTAAATGGAGCGGGCTGCGCGCCGCAGCGGTATATGTATTGGAGCGGGCTGCACGCCGCGGCATTATACTTAATCATATCCTATTATCTACTTAAATACTTATACATTATAGACATAGGTATGTGTCTTTATATGTTGAGATGGCCGTACACCGTAGGGGTACGAGTGAGGGTTGGATCGGTGTAGAATCTTGTAGAGATAAACGTGGATTGGAGATTTGAGTATTACTATAGTGATGACGTACCTATGAGGGTTGCCTTAGAACTGCTAAGTGATAGCACAGGAGTTCTTACCTTCAGTTATTATTTATTATTGTTACTCACCGAGTTGAAATATACTCACCCCACTCCCCTGCACTTTCTGTGCAGATCCACAGGTGCCCGAGAGCAGTTGAGACATTGTAGCCGCTGATCCTTGTCTACTTTTGCGGAGATTACGAGGTAGCTGCCAGCGTCCGCAGAGCTTGTTTTCTCCTTCTTTATCATCTTGTTGATTTCCTACTTGCCTAGACTTGATTGTATTAGGATGCTATTCTGTAGAGGCTCGGTCTCGTGACACCACGATATGTTTGGGACCGTATTTTGTATGTTTTACGTTTCGGTTATCACCTGATATGATCATTTACTGTTTAAGTTTAATTTGATTAATAACTGGCTAGGTTAAGGGATAATATGGTCGGGCTTGCCTAGCATTGTGTTGGGCGCCATCACGACCGGGGTTTGGGTCGTGACAAGTTGGTATCGGAGCCTAGGTTAACAGGTCTCGCGAGTCATGAGCCGGTTGGTAGAGTCTCGTGGATCGGTGCGGGGACGCCTGTACTTATCCTCGGGAGGCTGCAAACCTTTTTAGGAAAAGTTTCAATTCTTGGAATTCTTGTCGTGTGATTACTTTTGACTTGATCTGAACTTTGACATTCTATTCTCTCGCAGATGGCGAGAACTCGATCATCCGGACGTGGAGGACGACCACCACTACCACCTGCTAGAGGACGTGGACGCGGTCGTGGTCGTGGCGGAGTTAGGGCAGCTGAGGCAGTGCCAGCTGACCCACAGCCCCCAGTTGCAGAGGTGCCAGTAGCACCAGATCAGGCACCAGCTGTGCCCATTGTTATTCCGGGTCTACAGGAGACCCTAGCTCAGATACTAGCAGTCTGCACTGGCCTAGCACAGGCGGTTTCAGTTACTACTGCAGCAGCTGCATCGGGGATCGGGGGTGGTCATCAGACCCCCGCAGTACGCACTCCAGAGCCAGCAGTGCAGGGCTTACAGACACCAGAGGCTCCTCCAGTTCAGCCTGTGGTTCCGGTTCAGCCAGCAGATCAGATTCAGGGGGACAGGGTCCCAGCTATGACAGATGATGAGCAGCGTCGTCTCGAGAGGTTCACCGAGGTTATCTCCTCCGGTGTTCACCGGTGCTCCGAGCAAGGACGCCCAAGGTTTTCTAGATAAGTGTCGTCGGATGCTTCGTACGGCGGGGATATTGGAGTCCGGTGGGGTATCTTTCACTACCTTTCGGTTTCGGGGGCCAGCCTTCGCTTGGTGGGAGGCTTATGAGCGCCGCGGGCCAGCCGGGCAGCACCACTATCATGGCCGGAGTTCTCCACTATGTTCTTGGAGAAATGGGTGCCTCGATCTCGGAGAGAGGAGATGCGTAGGCAGTTTGAGGGTCTCCGCAGGGGGACATGTCAGTGTCAGAGTATGAGATCAGGTTTACAGAGTTGTCCGGATATGCACCGTGGTTGGTTCATTCCGACAGAGAGAGGATTGGGCGCTTCGTGGACGGCCTCATTTATCCCATTCGTATTCCGATGACTCGGGAGAGGGTTTTGAGTCGTACATTTGAGGATGCTGTGGATATTGCTCGCGACATAGAGACAGATCATCGCAGGGAGCGGGATGAGAGGGAGGCCAAGAGGCCTCGAGGAGCAGCTAGTTCCAGTGGCACTCAGACTAGAGGCCAGAGTCAGCGGAGCCGAGGTCGTTCCTTCAGATCTTCGCAGTCGAGTCGCTCAGATCGTCGCAGATGGTTTTCTGGGTAGGGTTATCAGGGTTCGCACCAGAGCTAGCCATTTCTCAGTGCCATGCCAGCTCAGAGTTCTTCACAGGCCCCATCCGCTCAGGGTTCATCTCGGCCTAGTTCATCAGCTGGCCACTCCAGCGCCAGAGGTCCTTATCAGTCTCGGTACCCAGCACCGGGAGTTGCTACGAGTGCGGAGAGTTTGGGCACCACCGTAGGGAGTGTCCCCGTCTTGTTTCCGGATCTTATCAGCAGAGAGGGCAGCCCTCGTCATCTGGTCCTTCTACTTCAGCACCCGCCCCGCCAGCTAGGGGTGAGGGTCAGACAGCTAGGGGTCGCCCTCGAGGGGGAGGCCGATCAGGCGGACAGGCTAGATGCTATGCTTTTCAGGGCCGATCTGAGGCTGTTACTTCTGATGCTGTCATTACAGGTATTATTTCAATCTGCCACGGAGATGCCTCGGTATTGTTTGATCCCGGTTCTACTTATTCTTATGTGTCTACATATTTTGCTCCTCATTTGGGCACGACCCGAGGGAGTCTTGAGCTGCCGGTGCATGTATCTACCCCGGTAGGGGATACTATTGTTGTGGACCACGTATACCGGTCCTGTTTGGTCACTATTGGAGGTCCTGGAGACCCGAGTAGACCTGTTGCTTCTCAGCATGATTGATTTTGATGTTATATTGGGCATGGACCGGCTATCTCCATGTCATGCTATTCTGGACTGTCATGCTAAGACAGTCACTTTGGCTATGCCGGGCATTCAGAGGATCGAGTGGCGAGGCACGACTGAGTATGTACCTAGCAGGGTAATATCTTTCCTCGAGGCCCAACGAATGGTTGGGAAAGGATGTCTCTCTTATTTAGCATTTGTGCGGGAGGTCGAGGCCCAGACTCCCAGTATTGATTCTGTTCCCATTGTGCGAGACTTTCCTGATGTGTTTCCCTCGGACCTGTCGGGCATGCCGCCGGACAGGGATATTGATTTTGGTATCGATTTGGTGCCAGGCACTCGGCCTATTTCTATTCCTCCATATCGGATGGCACCAGCTGAGTTGAAGGAATTGAAGGAGCAGCTCCAGGAACTCCTAGATAAGGGGTTCATTCGGCCGAGTGTGTCGCCGTGGGGTGCACCGGTCTTGTTTGTTAAGAAGAAGGACGGATCCATGAGGATGTGTATTGACTACAGGCAGCTGAACAAAGTAACAGTGAAGAATAAGTATCCTCTGCCTCGTATTGATGATTTATTTGATCAGCTCCAGGGAGATAGGGTGTTCTCGAAGATTGATCTTCGTTCAGGCTACCATCAACTGAAGATTAGAGAGTCCGACATTATGAAGACTGCATTCAGGACCAGATATGGTCATTATGAGTTTCTTGTGATGTCGTTTGGGCTGACCAACGCCCCAGCAGCATTTATGCATCTGATGAACAGTGTGTTCATGCCTTATTTGGATTTATTTGTGATTGTGTTCATTGATGACATTCTAGTCTACTCCCGTAGTCAGGAGGAGCATGCTCAGCATTTGAGTATTGTGTTGCAGAGATTGAGAGAGGAGAAGTTGTATGCCAAGTTCTCCAAATGTGAGTTCTGGCTTGAGTCCGTGGCATTCTTGGGGCACGTGGTGTCCTGTGATAGTATTCAGGTAGACCCGAGGAAGGTCGAGGCAGTATAGAGTTGGCCCAGACCGACCTCAGTTACTGAGATCCGTAGCTTTCTGGGATTGGCAGGGTATTATCGCCGATTCGTTCAGGGGTTCTCTTCTATTGCTTCACCCTTGACTAGATTGACTCAGAAGGGTGTTCCTTTCTTATGGTCCGAGGAGTGCGAGGAGAGCTTTCAGAAGCTCAAGACAGCACTGACCACAGCACCAGTCTTGATTCTACCGACAGCTTCAGATTCTTATACTGTATATTGTGATGCCTCGGGAGTGGGCATTGGTTGTGTGTTGATGCAGGAGGGTAGGGTCATTGCTTATGCTTCTCGTCAGTTGAAGCCCCACGAGAAGAACTACCCTGTTCATGATTTGGAGCTAGCAACCATAGTTCATGCTTTGAAGATTTGGAGGCATTACCTGTATGGTGTCTCCTGTGAGGTGTTCACGGATCATCGCAGCCTTCAGCACTTATTCAGACAGAAGGACCTTAATTTGAGACAGCGGAGGTGGTTGGAGTTGCTTAAGGACTATGATATCACTATTTTGTATCATCCGGGAAAGGCCAATGTGGTGGCCGATGCCTTGAGTCGGAAGGCGGTTAGCATGGGCAGCTTAGCTTTCATCCCAGTTGGGGAGAGGCCATTTGCTTATGATGTTCGGGCCCTAGCCAATCGGCTAGTGAGATTAGATATTTCGGAGCCGAGTCGGGTGTTGGCTTGTGTTGTTTCTCGATCTTCCTTATATGATCGCATCGGGGAGCGACAGTATGATGACCCACATTTGCTTGTCCTTAAGGACAGAGTGCAGCATAATGATGTTAGAGATGTGACTATCGACAGTGATGGTGTTCTGAGGATGCAGGGCCGTATATGCGTGCCCAATGTTGATGGTTTGCGGGAGTTGATACTTGAGGAGGCACACAGTTCGCGGTACTCTATTCACCCAGGTGCCGTAAAGATGTACCAAGACTTGAGACAACACTACTGGTGGAGGAGAATGAAGATGGATATTGTTAGGCATGTAGCTAAGTGCCTCAATTGCCAGCAGGTCAAATATGAGCATCAGAGACCGGGCGGTGTTCTTCACCGTATGGTTATTCCCGAGTGGAAATGGGAGAGGATCACCATGGATTTTGTTACTGGGCTCCCTCGGACAGCGAGAAAGTTTGATTCTGTATGGGTGATTGTTGATCGGCTGACTAAGTCCGCACATTTCATCCCAGTTAGTACTACTTACTCATCGGAGCGATTGGCAGCGATCTTTATTCGGGAGATTGTCAGGTTGCATGGGGTCCCAGTGTCTATTATATCTGACAGAGGCACTCAGTTCACTTCTCAGTTTTGGAGAGCATTTCAGCGAGAGATGGGTACGAGGGTTGAGTTGAGTACAGCATTTCACCCCCAGACAGACGGGCAGTCTGAGCGTACTATTCAGATCCTGGAGGATATGTTGCAAGCATGTGTGATTGACTTTGGTGGTTCGTGGGATGAGTTCTTACCACTTGCTGAGTTTGCCTACAACAACAGCTACCAGTTGAGTATTAAGATGGCCCCGTACGAGGCATTGTATGGCAAACGGTGTAGATCTCCCGTCGGATGGTTTGAGCCTGGTGAGGATCGATTGATAGGGACTGAGTTAGTTCAGGATGCTCTGGATAGAGCAAAGTTGATCCAGGAGAGGCTTCGCACAGCACAGTCTCGCCAGAAGAGTTATGCGGACCGTAGGGTTCGAGAGTTGTCTTTCATGGTTGGTGATAGAGTATTGCTGAAGGTTTCACCCATAAAGGGTGTCATGAGGTTCGGGAGGAAAGGGAAGTTGAGTCCCAGGTACATTGGTCCTTTTGAGATACTCAGGAGAGTTGGAGAGGTGGCATATGAGTTAGCCTTGCCACCCAGCTTATCCAGCGTTCATCCGGTATTCCATGTGTCTATGCTCCGGAAGTACATCGGAGACCCATCCCATGTATTAGACTTCAGTACCATTCAGCTTGATGGTGATCTATCCTATGACGTGGAGCCTATTGCTATTTTGGGTCGCCAAGTAAGAAAGTTGAGGTCGAAGGAGATTGCATCAGTTAAGGTTCAGTGGAGAGGTCGACCCGTAGAGGAGGCTACTTGGGAGGTTGAGCAGGAGATGCGGAGCAGATACCCTCAGCTATTTGAGACTTCAGGTATGTTTCTTGACCCGCTCGAGGACGAGCGTTTGTTTAAGTTGGGGAGAATGTGACGACCCGGCCCGTCGTCACGGGAATTACCACCCCGTTATGTTGTAATTACATAATTCATGCTTTTATATCAGTGTTAGAGTCTATTGGGGAAGTTAGGAGTGAATTGAAATGAAAATGAGGCATATAGCCTTTTTGAAGGAAACTTGAATAAGGAAAGTCAACCCGGAGTTGACTATTTAGTTAGAGAGCTCGGAATCGAATTCTGATGATTCGGTTAGTTCCGGGAGGTGGATTGTGACTTAGGGGAGCGATCGGAATTGAATTTGGAGGTCCGGTGTAGTTTTAGGCTTGAATTGGCGAAGGTTGAATTTTAGCGAAATCCGGATGGTAGGTGATATTTTGATCCAGGGGTCGGAATGGAATTCCGACAATTTCTGTAGCTTCGTTATGTGATTTTGGATGTGTCTGCAAATTTTCAGGTCATTCGGACATCGTTTGATCGGGTTTTGGATTGAATGTTAGTTTTGAAAGTTTTGAAGAAACTTAGGCTTGAATTCGTGTAGAAATGGTGATTTTGATGTTTAGTGTGGTGTTTTTATGATTGGAACAAGTTCGTATCATGTTTTGGAGTATGTTGGTGGTTTTCGTTGGGGTCCCGGGGGTCTCGGGATGAATCTGGGGGTCCAAACGGACCATTCTTGGCCAAAGAAGAGAGCTGGTTTGCTGTCATAAGTGCAGCAGAATTTTACCCTTCGCGATCGTAGAGATAGGGACGCGATCGCGTAAGGTCAAGAACAGAAGCAATGCGATCGCAGGAGCACGGACGTGATCGCGTAGTGTTATCTGGGTGGTCATCGCGATCGCATGAGCATCTACGCGATCGCGTAGAAGAGAAATGGGGTCCAGGGAAAAATGTGCTACGCGATCGCAGGAAGAGGGACGCGATCGCGTGAGGCCGGATGGTTGTACATCGCGATCGCGTGAGGAGAGTCGCGATCGCGTGAGGGCGAAATGTTTGAACATCGCGATCGCGTGAGTAGAGTCGCGATCGCGTAGAGCAAATGGGTCCGGCAGAGAATTTAATCACAGAACAGAGGGGCTACGGGTTCATTAACCCAAAACGCCATTTTTGAGTTCTAGAGAGAGAAACTCACGGGAATTGCTGGTAATTCATCGGGGATTCGTCGGAGGTAAGTTTTGTGGCTTAATTGCATCATTTTAGCATGAAATCCTTGGTTAAATTTCTGTAAATGGAAGATTAAAGGTGGGTTTGAGCCCTAGGCCTAAATTAAAGAAAAACACTGATTTGAGTGGGCAAATGGAGTCCGATTTTGGTAAATTTTATATGCCTAGACTCGTATCGAGATGAGGATTCCGAATATGTGATTTTTGTAATTTTTCGACAAGTGTTCCAAAAGTCGGGTTTTGACAACTTGTGGGTTTTGATATAAATTGGGTTATTTCGAATGAATTTCGTGAAATTAGCGTATATTGATGCATTCTCTATGATTTTGAGCAGATTTGGCAACCGAGGAGATTGATTTGCGAGGCAAGCGCAAGGCGGATTGAAGCTTCTACCGGTTCGAGGTGAGTGGTAGTAGTAAATAATGTACTGAGGGTTTGAAACCCCGTACTAGCACATCACAGTGTTATATTGAGATGAGACGCGCGTTCTATAACGGGCGTGGTGACATTGTGATTGGGGGTTCGGACTTAGTCCTTCCCGGCTAATAGAATATTGTGTTGTATGACTGTTACGGAGACTATTACTGTACAATTGGGCTAATAGCCATGTTTGGGGCCTTGTGCCAATCTGTAGAGCATTAGGGAACCTATAGAGCTAGGTGACCCTTATATCATGTTGGAAACATACACTCAGCCGTAGCTCTAGCCGTATAGCATAATATGAGCCCGTACTAGATGTGTACATTGAGAGAGATTATCTAGGGTGGAATTCCCTGTTCTAGTTGAGTGGGCCTGAAAGGCCAAGTCTATATTGACTGAGACAGGGTCTAGGACCCACTGTGATATATTATATTGGGCCTGAGAGGCCAAGCACATATTGACCGGGATAGGGTCGAGGACCCATTATGAGGTATTATATACATATACCTATATTGGATCGGGCTGCACGCCGCATCAGTATATATATATTGGATCGGACTGCACGCCGCAGTAATATGCATGTAATATACATGTAATATACATGTGGGACGGACTGCACGCCGCAGTATTATTGCGCTTGGGCTGTAGGAGCCCCTTCGGAGTCTGAGTCTGCACACATTCTCAGTGAGCACTGGTGTATATTATGGGATCGGGCTGCGCGCCGCAGCAGTATAAATATATATACATATAAATATTGGATCGGACTGCACGCCGCAGTAATACATGTGTGGATCGGGCTGCACGCCGCAGTGTAATAGTGCTTGGGCCTAGGGAGCCCCTCCGAAGTCCGTATACACCCCCAGTGAGCGCCGTCGACGTTAAATGGAGCGGGCTGCGCGGCGCAGCAGTATATGTATTGGAGCGGGCTGCACGCCGCAGACATTATACTTAATCATATCCTATTATCTACTTAAATACTTATACATTATAGACATAGGTATGTGTCTTTATATGTTGAGATGGCCGTACACCGTAGGGTACGAGTGAGGGTTGGATCAGTGTAGAATCTTGTAGAGATAAACGTGGATTGGAGATTTGAGTACTACTATAGTGATGACGTACCTATGAGGGTTGCCTTAGAACTGCTAAGTGATAGCACAGGAGTTCTTACCTTCAGTTATTATTTATTATTGTTACTCACTGAGTTGAAATATACTCACCCCACTCCCCTGCACTTTCTGTGCAGATCCACAGGTGACCGAGAGCAGTTGAGACATTGTAGTCGCTGATCCTTGTCTACTTTTGCGGAGATTACGAGGTAGCTGCCGGCGTCCGCAGAGCTTATTTTCTCCTTCTTTATCATCTTGTAATTTCCTACTTGCCTAGACTTGATTGTATTAGGATGCTATTCTGTAGAGGCTCGGTCTCGTGACACCACGATATGTTTGGGACCGTATTTTGTATGTTTTACGTTTCGGTTATCACCTGATATGATCATTTACTGTTTAAGTTTAATTTGATTAATAATTGGCTGGGTTAAGGGATAATATGGTCGGGCTTGCCTAGCATTGTGTTGGGCGCCATCACGACCATTCCTTAAATATCCCGGCATAACCCGAGGATCCCCCTGGCATAACCCAAGGGGCTTTTTCTTTCCATCCCGGCATAACCCGAGGATCCCCCTAGCATAACGCAGGGGGATTTTTCTTTCCAAATTCCATCATAACCCGTGGATCTCCCTGGCATAACCCAAGGAGTTTTTTTCTTTCCATCCCGGCATAACCCGTGGATCCCCCTGGCATAACCCAAAGGGGCTTTTTCTTTCCAAATCCTGGAATAACCCGTGGATCTCCCTGGCATAACCCAAGGAGATTTTTCTTTTCAAATCCCGGCATAACCCGTGGATCTCCCTGGCATAACCCAAGGAGCCTTTTTTTTCAAATCCCGGCATAACCCGTGGATCCCCCGGCATAACCCAAAGGGATTTTTCTTTTCCAAATCCCGGCATAACCCGTGGATCTCCCTGGCATAACCCAAGGAGCATTTTCTTTTCCAAATCACGGCGTAACCCGAGGATCCCGCTGGCATAACCCAAAGGGGCTTTTTCTTTACAAATCCTGGCATAACCCGTGGATCTCCCTGGCATAACCTAAGGAGCTTTTTCTTTTCCAAATCCCGGCATAACTCGTGGATCACCATGGCATAACCCAATGAGCTTTTTATTTTTCAAATCCCGGCATAACTCGAGGATCCCCCTGGCATAACCCAAGGAGCTTTTTCTTTCCAAATCCCGGCATAACCCGTGGATCTCCCTAGCACAACCCAAGGAGCTTTTTCTTTTCCAAATCCCTGCATAACCCGAGGATCTCCCTGTTAAAATCCAAGGAGATTTTTTTCTTTCCATCCCAGCATAACCCGTGGATCCCCCTGGCATAACCCAAGGGGATTTTTCTTTCCAAATCCTGATATAACCCGAGGATCTCCCTAGCATAACCCAAGGAGCCTTTTCTTTTCCATCTCCCTGGCATAACCCAAGGAGCTTTTTCTTTTTCCGGCATAACTCAGTTATCTTTTAGCCTTCATCAAGATGCATAAGCCTGATTTAATAGCTTATAAATGTATCACAACTAACTTACGAAATTTTCCTAGTGAAAACTGGGCAGAAAATTCTGTTCATTTGTTTGTTTTGATGTCTTAAGCAGATCTTACCTCAAGGCACAAGATTCGAGATGACCAAAAGAATGAGTCTCAATCTGGAATCAAGAAAAGAAGAAAAGAACAAAAAAGAAATGAACTCAAATGTGAAGCAAGCGAGGTTGCAGAGTGTTCAAAATATGATCAAAGTCACAAGCTCCGCTGATCCCATTTCAACCCAATGCTACATGAAGAAGTAAACGCCTACAACTTATGAGCATCAAGATTCAGATCGAAGTCCGCAACAAAAACATCCAACTAGACCGGATCGAGATCTTCGATCGTTACTTTACAGGCTTCCTGTAACGACCCGACCCGTCGTTACGGGAATTTACCACTCCGTCATGTTGCAATTGCATGTTTTATGCTTTTATATCAGTGTTAGGGTCTATCGGGTGAGTTAGGAGTGAATTGGATTGAAAATGAGGCATATAGCCTTTGGGAAAGAAACTTGAATAAGGAAAGTCAACCCGGAGTTGACTATTTGGTTAGAGGGCTCGGAATCGGATTCCGATGATTCGGTTAGTTCCGGAAGGTGATTTGTGACTTAGGGGAGCGATCGGAATTGAATTTGGAGGCCCGGTGTAGAAATAGGCTTGAATTGGCTAAGGTTGAATTTTGGCGAAATCCGAACGGTAGGTGATATTTTGATCCGGGAGTCGGAATGGAATTCCGACAGTTGCAGTAGCTTCGTTAGGTGATTTTGGATGTGCCTGCAAAATTTCAGGTCATTCGGACGTCGTTTGGTCGGGTTTTGATTGAATGTGCAATTTGGAATGTTTTAAGGAATTTAGGCTTGAATTCGATGCGAATTATGAGCTTTGATGTTGTTAGACGTGTTTTGAGGATTGGAGCAAGTTCGAATAAGGTATTAAGATGTGTTGGTATGTTTGGATGAGGTCCCGGGGGCCTCGGGGTGTTTTCGGATGGTTAAACGGGAGAAAAATCATGGAAATTTCAGGTTGAGAGTTCTGGTTCTGTCATTTTCGCTCCTGCGGAAATGTGGTCGCAGGAGCGAGTCCGCAGAAGCGGATAAGGGAGCGCAGGAGCGCTTGGATCGCGGAAGCGGAAAGGAGCCCGCAGGTGCGGCACCGCTGAAGCGGATATTGAGCCGCAGAAGCGGCCAAGGGCTAAGGGGGAAGTATCGCAGAAGCGGAAGGCTAGCCGCTTAGGCGAGTCCGCAGAAGCGGACACCTAGCCGCAGAAGCGGAAATTTCCGCAGGAGCGGTCGAGGCTTCGCAGAAGCGGACGCGCAGAGGCGGTCCGTATGTCGCAGAAGCGGAAATGGCCGGCTAGGCCTGGAACCGCAGAAGCGACCCTTTGGTCGCGGATACGGAAGCATAGAAGCGGAAAATGTTCCGCAGAAGCGAAAATCGCTGTAAGTAAGTGTATCAGAAGTTAGAAAATTTCAGAAACATTTTAACATTTGGGGGTCTCGGCTTAAGGGCGATTTTGGGCGATTTTGAGGAGGAAATCAAGGGAAATCATCAGGTAATCAACTATGAACTCATATTATGATTAGTATTGATAATATCATGCAATTATATCATGAAAATGGAGGAATTTGGGGTAATTATGGAGGGTTTAGCCCTAGTCTTGGACTTTAGAAAATCAAGGTTTTGAATGGGCAAATGGAGTCCGATTTTGGTAAAATTGATATGCTTAGACTCGTATTGAGACGAGGGTTCCAGAAATGTGAATTTCGTAGATTTTCGGAATGTGGGCCCGGGGCTCGGGTTTTGACAACTTTGGGAATTTTGATGTAAATTGAGTTGTATTGATTGGGTGTCGTCCCATTGGCCTAAATTGTTGTATTTTTACTGTATTTGATCAGATTCTACGCGTACGGAGCTTGATTCTCGTGGCAAGGGCATTGCGGAATAGTCGTCGCGCGCTGTATTGAGGTGAGTAATAGATGTGGGTGATGACCAGCGGGTTCGAAACCCCGGTATACCACTTTGTGACGCCGTATAGCGGCGAGACACGCACACTCTTGAGAGTGCGGGGTCGATCATGAACTGGAGACTACATATTAGTCCAACCTGTTGATACTGTATTATTGGCTATTCTAGAGCCGTCGAACCTCCTTCTCGGATGGTTGCATATATGTATATATATATTGTGATAATGGCCACTCTTGAGCCGAGGAACCCCTTCTTGGGCGGTTGAGTATACATGTGGGCCGTGAGCCGGTTATTGGATCCCGCGAGGATCGTTATCATTGTCTTATCACATAGACATGCTAGTTTACTACTAGTCCGCAGCTATTTTTGTTATTATGCTAATTCCAATCTCTGGAACTTGGTATTACTGTTTTCTAACTGAAAAATGATAAAAGAGTTTTCAAAAACTACTTTTGAGCCTGCGAGGCTGTATCTGCATATTAGCTGACTAGTAGTGGATCGGGCTGCACGCCGCAGCGAGGTATATGTTGGATCGGACTGCGCGCCGCAAGAATATCTCTATGAGATGTGCTTGGGCTGTAGGAGCCCCTCCGGAGTCTGAACCCCCACGGTGAGCACGGGTACCCAAAATTGGAGTCGGGCTACACGCCGTAGCGGTCATATCATGCATTGCATTGCATTTAGCTACATCTGCTAGCTGTTATGCTATTTATTGGTAATTGTTGGTACAGGTATAGAGAATATTGATTCTATGACAGGGTAGCTAATTATAGCTTTACATAGTGCTTTATTGCGGATTTCTTATCTGCGCTGTCTTACCCTTGTTTATTACCACTGAGTCTGGCAGTACTCATTTTACTCCCTGCACCTTGTGTGCAGATCCAGGTACCTCTCAGCAGTGATCCAGTAGCTGTGCGAGGCGACGTTTGTGGATATTCGAGGTAGGTGCAGAGTCCGCAGGACCCGATATTCCTTCTTACTGTCTTGATTTTGTATTGACTTTTCTTTCCGCACTTGGTATCTTGTAAACCTTTATACACTCATGTTCAGTAGAGGCTCATGACTCTTGACCCTTGGTCTATGGGAGTTGATGTATTATGGGACTTGGTTTTCTGTTTTCGTTATATGTATCACTGTTATTTCGTAAATTAATATGCTTAAATGGGCTAAAGAGAGCTTCTAGCCCCGTGGTTGATGTTGATTGGTCAGGCTGGCTTAGCAATGTGTCGGGCGCCATCACGACCGGATTTGGGGTCGTGACAAGCGGTGAGGTGCCACACAGGTAAATCTAGATGATGATGGGGTAGAGTCTTGTGGATCGGTACGGGGACGCCTGTACTTATCCTCGGGAGGCTGCGAACCTTTAGGAAACACTTCACATTTCTTGGAATTCTTATCGTGCGTACTTGATTCAGCTTGAGATATAATTTTTGAAATTCCTTCCACACGTCTGTGTACGCATCGAGCGCTCAGTAATGTAATTGCCTTATGGCTTGTGATTTCCCCGAGTGAGGGGCGAGATATAATCTCTGTGAGTTCATGTTGGGCCGGTCGGGATGACTTGAGGCTGGACCTTGTTTATGACTTGAGCATTGAGGTGCTGATTTTGTGAGTGGTGGCAATAGATAATGTACTGAGGGTTTGAAACCCTGTATTTGCATTATACAGTGCTATGCTGAGATGGAATACGCGTCATGTGACGAGCGTGGTGGTATTGTGACTGGGGATTTGGACTTGATCCTTCCCAATTGATAAATTACTGTGTAAAGTGACTAAGACTGGGCTTATATCTATGTACTTGGGCTAGTAGCCATGTTTGAGGCCTTGTGCCGATCTGTAGAGTATTATGGAAGGTTTACTAATGGATGAGTTGTTAATTGTTCGACTCTTATCTAAACTGTTGTGTAGCCCCGAGCTATGGGCATGGTGAATAATTATCATATCTCGTAATTGGAAGGTAAAGTGCCTTAGGTGTAGTGGAACAAGTTTAAACTCAGGAAGACTAAAATGATTATGCTATGTGT
The DNA here is from genome assembly GCA_032618575.1 of Nicotiana noctiflora. NCBI lineage: Eukaryota > Viridiplantae > Streptophyta > Magnoliopsida > Solanales > Solanaceae > Nicotiana > Nicotiana noctiflora. The sequence goes on from JASVEL010012125.1 coordinate 159,269, forward strand.
ATCCTGGTGGAAGGTATTGTGCTGAAATGCTAAATTGAGGCGAGGTAGGTGGGTTGATTCTCATGTGTAATTGAAAGGTATTGATATGTGTTATGATTCGAGCAGATACATCGCAGGTTCAAGTATAAATTGTGATGATATAATTCGTGTAGTATTGATATTTAATGTTGTTGAAATACATTGTGATATCTTGTTGAGTTGTGGAAGTATATCTAGGATGGTTTGGTGATTCTCGGGCAGGTGGATAGGCCAATTTACAAAGGAAACTCTGCCGGAATTTTTGAAAAATTCGGGACTTAGAAAAGATTTTGTCACCTAAAGAGGGGGCGTAACTGTTGTGTGTGAATGAATGCAAGAATTGCAAAAGAGTTAATATTTCCGATGATTCGAATCTCCGCCGAAGCTTGTAAATGACTTGAGTTTAATATCATACTAACATTTCGGCATCACTTGAGTAATACCGATATGAGTGGTTGAAAGTGCTTTGATGAATGGCTTCGAGCTAAGTTGGGGAGGTTGCTATTGATTAACTGATTGCACTATTGTGTGCTATGTTGATTCTGTCTCTAAGTATGTTGGGAAATTCTCGTAAAGGTTATGGTGCTTCGTAGATCTGAAGAAATACTAGGGTATTTTGAACTGAGGTTGGTAAGGAATGCTTGGTGTATAGAAAAGAGTGATAGCTAATAGTATCCGTATGTAATCATGATCTGCAGTGTCAGAGTTCTAATAAGGCACGAGTGGTTCTGTTCAATAAGACAGTTGAATTACAGCTGAATAAGGATGACTGACGCCTGAGAATTGTTTACGGTGTTCAAGATTTTACTTGTAACAGTCAGGTGTCTCAAAATTGTGCATGTGGCTAAAGATGGTGGGTTCGTTAGAAGAGATCGGTACTTGTGTTATATTATGTGAATGATGGGATTCTATGTAATCCGTATTGGAAGGTAATGATAACGAATTCAAATCGCAAGAGGTTCTTCAAAATAAAGTATTGTAGGATGTGATCCTTCTTGGAAATTTGAGAGAGTATTCAGTGGCCTATATGTCTCAGACCGTGTGGTCTTATGTACGAGTCTCGTGTGGAATGAGTTCATGTGTTATGGTGCTACGGTAGTGGCTAATATTAAATCAAAGATGAATCAGAAAGGAAACTGGGTAAATGGAATGACTTGTTAATAAACCGAAGCGGTATGATAAAGAATACGACTAATTCCTGGTATGTGGTTGAAGTAAGGAGTCTTGCAGATATTGTGCAATAAAGCTTTTGAGTGTTGGCGGTCGTGTAACCCGATATGAGTATAATATGGGTATAAGGACTCAGTCCTGGCAGTTTAACTTATGCAATGAATGGGAAGAAATAGTTTGTGATGTGTTTTATCATGGTTTGAAGATGAGTATATTCCTATCGATATGCGAAGCATGGAATGTGTAATGAGTTTTCTTCTATATGGGATCACGAAAGTCCTTGACTAGTTGAGTGCGCCAATGTTGAGGCGGAGGAAAGGGATATGAATTTTCATGTTGTCTTAGTGTGATATGGTATACACGATGTGTTATGGAAAGTTGATAATGGTATATTCTAGGTTTTGAGATCAGTTCATAATATATGGGAAGTCAATAAAATTATTGAGCAGCGCGGACAGCTGTTGGTGATTTAAGAAAATGGTACTGCTATTCTAGTAATTTGGCAGGGTATATGGTGCAAAGGGACAAGGTAATGTAAACTGATAATATCCATGGTAGAGTGGTATTCTCTTGTTGGATCGACTAAAATAATTGAGTCGTTGATGGCATAATGAAATTTCGGAATGGCTGTCGTGGTATGAATGGACGCTTGATGTGCGTTATGTATATGTACGGTGAAATACGGAATCAGGCATAGTGATTCATATGTTATATATGTGTAGGAGACTTGAAATTCTCGTTAATCCGCCTATGGAGTAGTTGTATATCGTGTGCATCGACACCGTTTTGTGATTATTGGAAATCGGAAGCCTTAGAGGCTCTCTCTTGACTTGATAAAACGAATTCGGATTATGATACTTGATTGCTGACTGGTTGACATAAGCCAGGTCATCTAGACTAATGTGATATGGGCTATGTCGGAAAATGGCACAAATTGCGTAGCAGAGAACATCAGAGTATGCTCCAACAGAGTAGTTGTACACGGGACCAGCGGACGGCTGGTAGGCATTGCTTTGTCAGTTGGACCTTAGTGGCGGATGTTAGTGTAGAAGTATCTACCATTGATTCAGTTCCAGTATTGAGAAACGTTGTCAGATGCGTTTCATGTGGCCAAACTCGAGGCGATATATGTTTATTATGATGAGCAACTTGACTCGACGCGTATTCATTTGACGAGGGTTACTTGGATCGGGTGGCACGCCGCCACAGGTATGGTATCTAGATCGGGTGGCACGCCGCCACGGGTATGTCATTGGAGCGGGTTGCACGCCGCAACGGAATATTGTGAAAATATAGTTAGTTATATGTTACCTGGTATACAATACTTCCTCGCTTCTGAGGAAAAGTCCGTATTGAGTATCGTTTGGCGAATGACACATCGGTTGTGTCCTTTCAGGATGTGATAGCATACATTAATTGTTTCACCGTGGGTGAGGTTGATTGCTTGGGTTCAGACCTAGATCTGTGCGTGGATGACCTTTTTGAGCTTGGTAACTTGAGGTGTTTCATGAGTAATAGTGTTTGGATAGAATCATAAATTGTGGCAAGGCCACGTGATGTTATGACCTCTCGAGGAGGATTCGGGTACTTTATTTCTATAATACGAGACGCGATCTCAGTTCTATATTATGATGGCATAGAGGGATTAAATTGCAGCTCTATTTGCTGGAGACAGTTGTCATGATTTGAGCTGTCATGATTCGAGTGTGTGCAGACGTTTCTATTGGAGCCTATGTTGTGCTCGTCGTGGCTTAGGCCGGTGTTGAGGTGTCTTATTACCAGTGCGATGTGTTATAATCGAAATGGTCGTTGGAGCCAATAATGAATGTGAGTATATGTGATTTTAGTTGGTTAGAAAGGTAATACCGAGATTTGGGTCCGAAATCTATTGTGGTATCAGTTAAAAGTGAAATGGATTCATGAATGGTTGACCTGAGAGATGGGTTCGATATATCGCGTGTCTGGTTGCCGTGGGCATGATGTGGAGGTGTTGGAATAAGACTCTATCTAATGAAAGAGGTTTTCAGTTAGTATTTGGTGATTGTGGCCAGTTGTTGTGATTAGAGACTATCGTCTCGAGTGATTGGGTTGTGTGATACATCATATGATCTCACCCGGAGTGGTGAGTATGGCTTATTGCAGTGGATTCTAGTGTATCCTGAGTACAGGAATGGGATTAGCAATTGGTATATGATTTCAGAAAGTACAATGTGATTTATGGTTCAGATGGGCTGTGAAATTTTGACTATATGGTGTTTTCGGACTTGCGTGAGATAGGGTGACGTATGATCGCCCGAATATATGCTTGGTAAGGTCATTCAGCTATTGAGTTGCTTCTAGTACCACTCCGGTACGCTCGAGGACGAGCGTTTGTTTAAGTTGGGGAGAATGTAACGACCCGACCCGTCGTTACGGGAATTTACCACTCCGTCATGTTGCAATTGCATGTTTTATGCTTTTATATCAGTGTTAGGGTCTATCGGGTGAGTTAGGAGTGAATTGGATTGAAAATGAGGCATATAGCCTTTGGGAAAGAAACTTGAATAAGGAAAGTCAACCCGGAGTTGACTATTTGGTTAGAGGGCTCGGAATCGGATTCCGATGATTCGGTTAGTTCCGGAAGGTGATTTGTGACTTAGGGAGCGATCGGAATTGAATTTGGAGGCCCGGTGTAGAAATAGGCTTGAATTGGCTAAGGTTGAATTTTGGCGAAATCCGAACGGTAGGTGAGATTTTGATCCGGGAGTCGGAATGGAATTCTGACAGTTGCAGTAGCTTCGTCAGGTGATTTTGGATGTGCCTGCAAAATTTCAGGTCATTCGGACGTCGTTTGGTCGGGTTTTGATTGAATGTGCAATTTGGAATGTTTTAAGGAATTTAGGCTTGAATTCGATGCGAATTATGAGCTTTGATGTTGTTAGACGTGTTTTGAGGATTGGAGCAAGTTCGAATAAGGTATTAAGATGTGTTGGTATGTTTGGATGAGGTCCCGGGGGCCTCGGGGTGTTTTCGGATGGTTAAACGGGAGAAAAATCATGGAAATTTCAGGTTGAGAGTTCTGGTTCTGTCATTTTCGCTCCTGCGGAAATGTGGTCGCAGGAGCGAGTCCGCAGAAGCGGATAAGGGAGCGCAGAAGCGCTTGGATCGCGGAAGCGGAAAGGAGCCCGCAGGTGCGGCACCGCTGAAGCGGATATTGAGCCGCAGAAGCGGCCAAGGGCTAAGGGGGAAGTATCGCAGAAGCGGAAGGCTAGCCGCTTAGGCGAGTCCGCAGAAGCGGACACCTAGCCGCAGAAGCGGAAATTTCCGCAGGAGCGGTCGAGGCTTCGCAGAAGCGGACGCGCAGAGGCGGTCCGTATGTCGCAGAAGCGGAAATGGCCGGCTAGGCCTGGAACCGCAGAAGCGACCCTTTGGTCGCGGATACGGAAGCATAGAAGCGGAAAATGTTCCGCAGAAGCGAAAATCGCTGTAAGTAAGTGTATCAGAAGTTAGAAAATTTCAGAAACATTTTAACATTTGGGGGTCTCGGCTTAAGGGCGATTTTGGGCGATTTTGAGGAGGAAATCAAGGGAAATCATCAGGTAATCAACTATGAACTCATATTATGATTAGTATTGATAATATCATGCAATTATATCATGAAAATGGAGGAATTTGGGGTAATTATGGAGGGTTTAGCCCTAGTCTTGGACTTTAGAAAATCAAGGTTTTGAATGGGCAAATGGAGTCCGATTTTGGTAAAATTGATATGCTTAGACTCGTATTGAGACGAGGGTTCCAGAAATGTGAATTTCGTAGATTTTCGGAATGTGGGCCCGGGGCTCGGGTTTTGACAACTTTGGGAATTTTGATGTAAATTGAGTTGTATTGATTGGGTGTCGTCCCATTGGCCTAAATTGTTGTATTTTTACTGTATTTGATCAGATTCTACGCGTACGGAGCTTGATTCTCGTGGCAAGGGCATTGCGGAATAGTCGTCGCGCCGTATTGAGGTGAGTAATAGATGTGGGTGATGACCAGCGGGTTCGAAACCCCGGTATACCACTTTGTGACGCTGTATAGCGGCGAGACACGCACACTCTTGAGAGTGCGGGGTCGATCATGAACTGGAGACTATATATTAGTCCAACCTGTTGATACTGTATTATTGGCTATTCTAGAGCCGTCGAACCTCCTTCTCGGATGGTTGCATATATGTATATATATATTGTGATAATGGCCACTCTTGAGCCGAGGAACCCCTTCTTGGGCGGTTGAGTATACATGTGGGCCGTGAGCCAGTTATTGGATCCCGCGAGGATCGTTATCATTGTCTTATCACATAGACATGCTAGTTTACTACTAGTCCGCAGCTATTTTTGTTATTATGCTAATTCCAATCTCTGGAACTTGATATTACTGTTTTCCAACTGAAAAATGATAAAAGAGTTTTCAAAAACTACTTTTGAGCCTGCGAGGCTGTATCTGCATATTAGCCGACTAGTAGTGGATCGGGCTGCACGCCGCAGCGAGATATATGTTGGATCGGACTGCACGCCGCAGGGATATCTCTATGAGATGTGCTTGGGCTGTAGGAGCCCCTCCGGAGTCTGAACCCCCCACAGTGAGCACGGGTACCCAAAATTGGAGTCGGGCTACACGCCGTAGCGGTCATATCATGCATTGCATTGCATTTAGCTACATCTGCTAGCTGTTATGCTATTTATTGGTAATTGTTGGTACAGGTATAGAGAATATTGATTCTATGACAGGGTAGCTAATTATAGCTTTACATAGTGCTTTATTGCGGATTTCTTATCTCGTGTTGTCTTACCCTTGTTTATTACCACTCGGTTCTGCGAGTACTCATTTTACTCCCCGCACCTTGTGTGCAGATCCAGGTACCTCTCAGCAGTGATCCAGTAGCTGTGCGAGGCGACGTTTGTGGATATTCGAGGTAGCTGCAGAGTCCGCAGGACCCGATATTCCTTCCTACTGTCTTTTGATTTTGTATTGACATTTCTTTCCGCACTTGGTATTTTTGTAAACCTTTATACACTCATGTTCAGTAGAGGCTCATGACTCTTGACCCTTGGTCTATGGGAGTTGATGTATTATGGGACTTGGTTCCCTGTTTTCGTTAATTGTATCGCTATTGCTTCGTGATTTAATATGCTTAAATGGGCTAAAGAGAGCTTCTAGCTCTGTTGATGTTATCGATCAGTCAGGCTGGCTTAGCAACGTGCTGGGCGCCATCACGACCGGATTTGGGGTCGTGACAAGTTGGTATCAGAGCGCGTCTACAATAAACAGCTCAACAAATAGAAACATCAGCAACATCAGTGAAATCACGGCTTTCACAGTAGTCCCAACTACCAAAACTTCCAGAATTACACTGACTTGATTCCTTTATAGCTAAGGATATGTAGGCAACCTTTGAAGCAAGGTTCGGTCAAATTCTTTTCAAAAATGCTTCTCATGGAGTTTCAAACGGGCAAAAATCCTTCGTGATTGCTCATTTTATTTTTGCCCGAAAACTCTTCGTATTTTCGAGCAAAGAGGGACAGCTGTCCAATCGACCCTCGGCGCAGGGAAAAGAAAGGCAAACAAAAACAAAAACCGCATTAGTTATACCAGCATACATCGCAAAAAATTATCTAAACATAGGAGGCATAAATACCATAAATAAGCAGGTATGCATGCAATGATATTAAAACAGTAACTACTAGAAATGACTACCACAAGAGACCAAAACTTCCAGAACTATAGTGACCTGATTCCTTTATAGCCAAGGATATGTAGGCAACCTTTGAAGCAAGGTTCGGTCAGACAATTTTCAAGAAAATGCTTCTGATGGAGTTTCAAACGGGCAAAAATCCCTCAAAATTGCTCATTTTATCTTTGCCCGAAGACCCTTCGTGTCTCCGAGCAAAGAGGGGCAACTATGAGCACGTGATTTTTTCCCTATATATGAATTATTCATAAAAATTCAAACAAAATGATTTTTCTTTATTTTTACAATTTTTGTATATTTTGGTGTCATTTTTTGATAATTTTTGATTTTTTTATGTGTATTAATTTGTTGCATAATAATTTATATTTAATATATATATATATGTTTGCATTAGGAATTTAATTTCACATTTTAGTATAAAGTAGGTACAAATTCATTTTTTTCTTTGCACTTTTATTTGTTAATTGTTGCATTTGCTTTTAATAATTGATTTTAAATAATTTTAGAAGTTAAATAGTTTAATTTGGTTTGGTTTTAATTTTACAAAATCAGAAAAATTTAAAAATAAAAATACAAAATACAAAAGATGAAAATAAAAATACAAGGGTAATAAGGAAAACAATTTAAAAGAGTATCTTAATTGGAGCTACATTTGGGCCATTCTTAAAGCAAAATAACCTAGCCCATCGGTCATTTCCCATTACCAGTCAACCCAAGCCCAAATAGTGTACGACCTAGTCTAATTAAAATGCCAAACGACGTCATTTTGGTACTTTAATCGCATCCCTTGGATTTTGATCTAACGGACGATAATGTCCTAGGTTAATAGATATATAAGTGTCCAAATACCTGCCCCCTCCCTCTCCCTTTCCGTCTCCATGCATTCCATATACAGAGAATTAAAGCCACCGTCTGCCACCATTGACCGCCGCCGAAAATCGTCTCACCACAACTCCTCTTCTTCTTCCCCTTTTCAAATCCGAACATCTCTTCCTTCAAATCCTACCCGAACTACTCAAACAAGCAAAACCCTAGCGCATGCCACCACCGTGTACGGCGGTGCCGCCTCCAACACTCACCAAATTCACACCCCATGATCTCCTAGCCTCCCTCATAACGATTTTCACACCAGAATTTCTCAAGTTCGAATAGAGCTTGGGGATTTCTTGAATCTAGGGTTCATACGATTAGGCTCATTCTGGGAAATTTTCAACGGGAAGGCCTTCTCCAGTAAGTGTTCGTTATTTTTCTAACTTTGTTTCTATTAGGATAGTTTGATTTTGTCTTTTCTTGTTTCAATTGAGTTCTGGGAGTGTATTCATAAATGATTATGATATTATGTGGAGTATTGGTCGTGTTTAATTTAAATTTGTGTTAGAATTTAGTTTAATATAGATATAGGTTTGAATTCACTCCTGATTGATTGATGACTAGTCTAATTTCAATTGGTTTAATTGATGAATTGATCCTGTTAAGTTCAATTGGATTATAATTAGAGTAGTTTAGTCGATAATTGTTACCATTAATCCCTTGGTTCATTGCTTAAGTTCATTTAGTTGTTATGCTTAGTTGAGTTTGGTTATAGCTGGTAGATGTTAACCAGGGTTTGGAGTTGGAAAAACTAAGATTGGTAATTTTGAAAGGGAAGTGAGGGTACTGTTGGAATTGTAAAATGGGTTAGTAGTAATTTCAGGTCACTTTAAGGGCATTTTAGGCATAGAAAAGAGTAGTTTTATCAAGAATAGTAAATTCAAAACCAAAACAAGGGTAGTATAGGTATTGTGTAGTTAAAAGAATACCCTAGGACCTTCTAGAAGGGGGCTTTAGTGTAAGGTTTTTGCATTTTAATGCAGTAACTTGGGGAACAAGGTATAACATTAGGGTCTAATAGTCAGTTTGTGGAAATTAAAAAGGGGGAAAGTGAAATCAAGGTTCCAGAACATTCTGCCCTAACTTAGGCCTATAAAAGGTACCCAAATGCCTCGAAATACAAGTTTCAGAAGTTCTGAAAATTCCATAAACCCTCCCACCTCTTAATTTTCCCCAAAAATCCCTTTTACATTCCAGATTTTCTTTTGAACCATAAAAAATCCAAAAAAATAGAAAAAATCAGTTAAAAATCAAAAAAATACTCTTACATTGCTTAGTTTGAAGTTCTAGTCCAGTATTTGGACAAATTTGAGGCCAAATTAGTGTAATCTGGGTTCTTTTATTACTGGTGGTCATCTACAGTTTTACTGGTTGTTGAAACAACAATTTAGTTCAAAAAAATTGATCTCATTCTTTTACTGGATCGAGCTGCTTGCTATTTGAAATTGCTTAACCTTAGCTGTGCTTTGGACTGCAGTTGATCTCCTTATCCTTTTGTTATTTTGCAATTCCAGGTACACATTTGAGCCCTACTTGATGTAATTCTTACGGTTGAATTGGAATGCTATGGAAGATGACTTCCTTATTGTTTTAAACCTACTGTAATTTGATTCTCCTAGAATTTAGGTGATGTATTCAGTTAGTTTGTTAAAGGGGACTGTATTTGACAAATTTGATCAATTAATCATAGTTATTAATGCTTAAATGTGTTGATCTTTAGAACAGTTTGAAATCAAATGCAACTGTTAATGGATTTTTTTTATGAAGTATTTTAGTCCTCTTATGAGTATAAGATACATGTTGATACATAAACTATCTTCAACTTTAGATAAATTCGCATTCCAGAAACTTGAAGGTTGATACAGATTTAGGTTACACTCACATAATCTATATAGATTTAGTCTAGAATTCTCCCTTGTATTCCATCTCCTAATGTTCATTAGTAAGAAAACTGATTAGTTATTCATATTCCGTTAATTATAAATATATGGAAATCTGATAGGTTAATCAGCATGTTAATTCTTAAATAGATTAGTGATTAATGTATAAATTAATAAATGTGCAGCATTTGTATTCTTATAATAATAATTATTTAATTGTTGGACTTATAATTATTTGGGCCCTGAATAATCCCAGCATTGGCCCCGTTCCATTTGGACTGCTTCTCTCATATGGACTGGGCCCGTTTAGGCCAGTTGGATGATTTTTAATGCCTTGTCCAGCTTATGTGTTTGAATCCTTATTGGCCCAAGAATTGGTTATAAGTCTAATACCTTCCAAAAATAATTAGGAAAATTGGGGTATTAACTTACGAATATAAAATTGGGTCACGACTTAGGTAGCGGGTTCAAGCTAAAAGGGTGTTTCTCTTTTGTTTGAATTCGGACTTGAGCTCGTGATTCGAATTTGTATTTGTGAATTAATTAGCCTGTAGAGACAAATAATTCATAGAAAACTCTAGCTTACTCTTAGTTAGCCTTTAATAATAAAAATGAGACGAGACTCACCAAATCAAATGAATAATTGTGGGGCCCTCATTAATTACTTAATTAAAAATACTTAGAAACTCGGGACGGGCCGTTTAGCGAATTTCACGGCCTTACCAAAAGATAATAACACGCTAGACACTTTAGGCGCGTGTTTAATAAATTTACCTTCCTAATTCGGGTGTGTATTTCAGACAACCCAAATCCAAATCCGAAAACGTCAAATAAAGATGTGTCGAGGATCTGGGTGCATTTCAGGTGACGTGATCCAAAAATATGTTTTTAGGCGACGTTCACTTTCTTAAAAATAATTAAAAAGTGGTAAATAATTATAAAATTGCATTACAGGTTGGAGCATGTGAAAAAATTATATTTTTAGCCATTTATGATAATGTAAGCGACCGTGCTAGAACCACGGGATCCAGGGGTGCCTAACACCTTCCCTCGGGTCAACAGAATTCCTTACACAGAATTTCTGGTTCGCAGAGTCCAATTGGAAAGTCGAATAATTTTCCTCAATTTGGGATTTAAACCGGTGACTCGGGACACTAAAAGTCAATCCTTTCCCGAGTGGCGACTCTTAAAATAAATAAATAATCCCAATTTGAATAATGTCACTTTAATTGGAAAAACTCCCCTTTTATATATTTTACCCTTCGGGGTAGGGTGTGTAAAAAAAAAGGTGTGACAAGTCCGAATTCAAATAAAAGGGAAACATCCTTTTAGCTTAAACCCGCTATCTAATTCGAAACTCAATTTTATGTTTACAAATGAATTATCCTCATTCCTATAACAATAGTTGGATTTCAGCCTATTCTCTTGGGCCTCAACAATTGACCCATGACTTGTAAAAAATACATTTGGCAAAGTGATACCAATGAGTTAAGATTTCTGATTTTCTTAACAATTAACAACAAATCCAAGGTGATCACTATTCCAATCCAAATAAAGTGTCTAACTTAATATTAATAATATCCAATATCAAGTCCACCTGGATTTTATTCTTGGATTACTCCAAATGATAAGTTAAAGTCACATTTTTTGAAGTTTATTTTTTAGCAAGTGAGAGATACACACTCACACACACACAAAGAGATGGGGTAAATTTCACAAATGGTCATATAACTATGACATTTTTTCACTAAAATCATATAACTTTCTTTTCTCACACAAAAATCATAAAACTTTCACTTCTTTGCTCAAAAAATCCCAGTGACCGGGAAAGACCATTCACCGGTCATTTTTTGAATTTTTTTTTCTTCATTTTTTTCATTTTTTTCATTTTTTTGAAAAAACTGAAAATATTTTTTCTTTAAAATAAAAACTGAAAAAGTAAGATAAAACTAAATGCTTTAAAAAAACTGGAAAAAAATACTTTTTTTTGTAAAAATTGAATTATTTTTTGTAGCAACTGGAAAAAAAAAAAGACTTTACTAAATTAATGGACTATTGGTGCATTAGTTTAAAAAAACGAAAAATATTTTGCAAAATAAATAAAGTACAACAAAGATACATTTTCAAGAAATGCTAAATATTTTTTATTTTTTTAAACTAATGCATCAATAGCCCACTAATTTAGTAAAGTCTTATTCTTCTTTTTTTTTTCCAACTTTTACAAAAAATAATTCAATTTTTACAAAAAAATATTTTTTTCAGTTTTTTTAAAGCATTACTTTTGTAAAAACTAGAGAAAATATTTTTAATAAAATATTTTCATTTTTTAAAAGCTGAAAATTTTTTTCAGTTTTTTAAAGCATTTAGTTTTATCTTACTTTTTCAGTTTTTATTTTAAAGAAAAAATATTTTCAGTTTTTTCAAAAAAAATGAAAAAAATGAAAAAAAAAATGAAAAAAATGACCTGTGAATGGTCTTTCCCGGTCACTGGGATTTTTTGAGCAAAGAAATGAAAGTTTTATGATTTTTGTGTGAGAAAAGAAAGTTATATGATTTTAGTGAAAAAATGTCATAGTTATATGACCATTTGTGAAATTTACCCAAAAAATATACGTTTTTAAACTGATTTTTCGTTTGCTTACGGTAATTGAGTTAGATTATCAATCAAAAGGAAAAATGATGGTCTCAAATTTTCTACTCCAAAATTGATGCCAATTATGTATCATATTTAGTATTTCGAATAGTATTACGTGAATAGCCTATGTACCATTCCTAGTTCATTATCTATTGAACACAGGCTGTAGCACACATTTAAACCATAACAAATCCTATTTATTACTCAAAACAGCAAACTCCAGAAACACTCAAATTCTATCAATATTACCTAGTAGCATTAATATAAAACTAGAACAGAAATAATCTACATAGTTCGATTTTAACAGTCCAATACAGTACACTAATAATTCTGACAGTTTCAAATCTATTTACAATGATGATATTAACAAATAAGGAATACTAGATGAAGTATAAAACATTCACTACAAAGTTTAATAGCGAAAACATGCGGCAGACATTATTTCATCCTTCAACAGAGTATTCACACAATCTTAATTCCTATACTACCCTTAACCTTAGTTGGGTCTAGGGGATTCTTCTACCCCCAAAATTCCTATACTACCCTTAACCTTACTTTGAATTTACTATTCCTAAAGAAACTACAATTTTCCATCTCAAAATACCCTTCCAACAGTCTGAAAATTACAAACTAAGATCAGTTATACCAGATCCCTTTACCCTTGGTTAAAGCTGACTTTAGTTAATCTAACTATCAACAACGACTAAGAACTCATCAACCAAATTCACAAATGAAATATAAAAAATTGAAATTAACCATTACAAAACATATATCAACGGATTAAAAACGCAACTAAACTAATATTAAGGATCAACAAAAAATCAAAATTTAAGAACACATCAAAACATTACCAGAAACATATTAGGCATTAAAATATCGAACTAAGAAATCCTACAGATTCCTGAATTTAAACTAAATCCGAAGAAAATTAATGGAAAACATCTTATCTTGAAAAAAAAATCAGATAACAAAATCATGAATCAAACAAGTAAATAAATAAGAAAGAAGGAGAAAAATAGAATTCCTTAATTCGAGATCAGTAGACCTTCGAAATTCGTCTATAACCAACCTTAATTAGGTGTTTTCTATGAGGAAAACAACTAATTAAGGGCTATTAGAGCCAGAAAATCGAATTAATCCCATTTTGAAATTTAGGGTTCTGCCGTCACCTTTCGATTTAAGATTCGACACAAACGGAGGTGATTCGAGAAAAAATAATGAAAGAATAAGGATGAGGGAGTTAAGATAAAGAGGTGGTGTAATTTTACAACGATTTGGTTGAGTTTGTATTTTCACCAGATTTTCGATCTGAAATTCAAAGAAATCGGTGATGAATTGAGGGAAACGATTTAAAGGGTTGGAAAGAGGAAGGTTTGATGATTCCAGGGTATATTTTTAAGTGATTTGGGGCCTCACCGCCGGCGGAGGCGATTTCCGGCCGGCGGCATTAGGGTGGAAGAAGGCGGCACATGGCGGGGTTAACGCAGAGGAGGGTGGCCGGCTGAGAGAAAGGGGGGCGGTACGAGGAAGGGAAATTTTGTCTAGGGTTTTAGGGTGATTTTTAGACATTATTATTCAAAGTCTGGAATAATCGAGGGCCATCGGATTAGTAGAGATCGATGGTTGCGATTGATTTGAGGGAAACAACATCGTTTAGACGTCTTGGACCAGACTGGGTCGGAAATCTCTTTGGGCCTGGATTGGGTCTTGGGGCTGGGTGGAATTAAAGGAGGTTTGGGCTGGATTTGTTTGTGAAAATGGCAGATTTTCAGAATTAATTATGTACAATAATAAAAAAAAAATATAACAATTATGCTAGTTAATTCCAAGAAATACTAACTCCTAATTAAAAGAAAAACTAAACTAAAAAAATGTAAAAAACAATATAGAGTTAAAATGGTAAAAGGACTATTATTATTATTTCCTTTAAATGTTATTCTAAACGAATTAATCTCTAATTAATACTAACAACAAAAAAGTGCGTATTTTTGTATTTTTTGTGAATTAAAATGCACAAATAAAAATGCAAATAATTAATTCATAAAAATTCAAATAATAGAGGAAAAATTCTAATTTTAATGAATTTCTAGGAGTAAATTAAGCGTGGCAAAAATCACGTGCTCACACGTCGCCTCGTTAAAAACCTCTCCGAGAGAACCCAATTGGGACAAAACTCGGATAAGGGAAAAAGAGTACGACTCGGGGGATACTCTTTCTAGAAATGGAAATACTTGAGGTGGGAGATGTTCCAGTTGTTTTGGAGCGTTTTCTCATCCATGGTTTCTAGTCGGAATGAACCCTTGTCCACTGTTGTGGTGATTTTATAGGGTCCGTCCCAATTGGTGCCCAACTTTCCTTCGCTGGGGTCTTTGGATGCTAGTGTCTTGGCTTTTAACATGTAGTCACCTACTTTGAGCGGTCGAATTTTAGCTTTCTTGTTGTAGTATCTTTCGATCTGCTATTTTTGGGCCACCAGCCTAATGTGGGCCATCTCTCTTCTTTCTTCGGCTTCATCGAGATCTTGGAGTCGATTCGTGTCATTCTCTTCTCCTCTTTATGCGAGTACCTTAGACTCGGCTCACCGACTTTTACTGGTATGACGGCATCAGTCCCGTAGACCAGCGAATAAGGTGTTTCTCCTGTGGAGGACTTGGGGGTGGTTCTGTGTGTCCATAGCACTTCGGGCAATAGCTCGGGCCACAGTCCTTTGGCATCTTCGAGCTTCTTTTTTAATATACTCAATATAGTTTTATTGGATGACTCTGCCTGACCGTTAGCGGCAGGATGATATGGTGTTGAGAGTATTCTTTTAATACGCCATTTGTCGAAGAAATCGGTTGTTTTCTGCCCGATGAACTGTCGCCCGTTGTCACAGGTAATTTTTGTGGGGATGCCGAAGCGACGTATGATATTTTTCCAAATGAAGGCGATGACCTCTTACTCGCGAATCCGGGCGTAGGCACCTGCTTCCACCCACTTGGAGAAGTAGTCAGTTAAAACTAATAAAAAAGGACGTACCTTTCCCCGTCTGGCGGGTAGTGGTCCGATTATATCCATTCCTCACTTGACGAAGGTCCATGTCGAAGTGACTAAATGGAGGGGTTCCCTTGGTTGGTGTATCAAGGGGGCAAACTTTTGACATTTTTCGCACTGGCGGAATTACTCCGTGGCATCTTTTTTTATGGTGGGCCAGTAGTATCCAGCTTGCACCAGGCATCGTACGAGTGCTCGATTGCCTGTATGGGCGCCACAATGGCCTTCGTGAACTTCCTCCAGTACCGGTGTTTTTTGGTTGGGGCCTAGGCACTTAGCCAGGGTGGTAACGTCCAATTCTACTACTAAAAAGTAATAGACACGATCATACGCAATATAATTAAACCAACTATGAGTCGGAGTCGAATCCCACAGAGAACAATGTGTAGGCGGTTAGGAATGTAAGAAAATTATCGCTAGTTGCGCAATGCCAAACACTAAGAATTTGGGTTTTAAAAGTGTTTAAATACGGAAATGTAAACTAACCTATAAAGCAAGTAAAATGATCAATGGCTACAAGTATGGTTCCGTCGGGAATTGCATTCAAGTAACGATCCAATGTATTTCATGATTTCACAAATATGAATGAGTTTATGTTAATTAGCCACGGATAATAATTCTCAATTAGCTTCTTCCGAAGACTAACAAGACTACCTAATTGAATTATCCCTAATCACAATTAGAAGATTAAGCACACCCGATAGGCTACAAGTAGTTCAATCCTATCCCTAGATCGAATCTATAAAATGAGGGTTAACGCCTCAAGTTCTTGTTAATTAATCTTTCCCAACTCCAAATTATCTTTTCCAAAATTAATTCAAAGTAAATGGGCGAGTCCTAGAGTTAGCTATTCTCTTTAGAAACATTAAAGAACAAGAATAATTAAAGTAACAATAACTCAACTTCATAAATATAGAAAAATTATTCAATACATAAGCACAACAAGGTATTTAATCCACACTTTAAATATGAATCTTCCCATAAACAAGATTCAAGTGTTGGAAATAAATACTACACACTTAGATATACACTATAAAGCAAGGAAATGAAGAAATAAACATAAATGGATAAGAAATCCTTAACCACAAGCTTTAATCTTCAAGACCCAAGTATGTGTGGAAAACCCTAGCCTCCAAACTTGTTCTCTCTAGTCTATGAAAACTGAAAATAAGCCAAAGATCTTTTCAATGTCCGTTTGGACGAGTATAAAAATGATTTGGGGTCAAGATTTGTGAAATTCCAATATTGCCTAGAACTGAAGCTCGATTTTCGCAATTGCGAACATATGATCGCAATTGCAAACTATGCCCAGCTTGCCTAGGTTCGCATTTGCGAAGACCTCTTTGCATTTGCAAAGGTTGACTACTTCAGTTGACTTCGCATTTGCGAAGTTCTCTTTGCATTTGCGATGCTTGACTTTTTCAGTTGACTTCGCAATTGCGAAGGCCTTGTCGCATTTGCGACCACTGAGGCCACTGCCCAGATTTTCTCTCTTTTTTTGGCTCCTTTTGACTTGTTTTCACTTGGTTTCTTCACTATTACTTCTAACTCACATACAACCTATAAAACAGAAGTAAATGGCATCAAATACACGATTTTATTGCTCAAACATAGCAAAAGTATAGATTTAAAGACAAGATGAGTTGGTAAAATACCAACTCATCACACCCCCAAACTTGAACTATTGCTTGTCCTCAAGCAACACAAGCAACAAAATCTCTTCCCAAGTGGCTAACTTAACAATGCATCTACATAATGCCAAGCCAAAAAGAAAGTCTACTTTAAGCACAAATGCATGACTTCGATTGGTACCAACAATTACTCCAAGGCATATGAATTATCAAGCACTTCACATAAACTTCATTATACTTCAAGTGCTCAAACACTAATGCAAATCAAAGTAACAATCAAGTCATGACACTAAAGCTTCAATATTTGCCTCTCTATCACAATCAACTTTCTTTGGTCATTCTTTCCAATTGAAAATGGGATTAGATTCACAACTAAAATCTCATGTGCCCTCACATTTAAGAGAGGATCCCACACTCATAAATCTTAATTTCAAACAAAAATGGGATATCAAATGGAAAGAATTAACTCTCTCTCAAAAAGATGTTCAAATGCATACAAATAGTACCATAGGCTTGCCCTTCATGTATTCCTCCACTAATGTAGACAATTTGGCTCAAAATAAATTAGGACTTAAGGGTTTTAGTTTAGGCTTTTGGTTAAGGTACGGAAACATTTCGGTTAAAGTGATTCAAAACCTCCCAAAGCACTACAATATTTACAATTAAAGTCCCCTTCCTTCAAAAATATTTTCCATCATTTCTTCGCTTTTTCATTTCACACCTAGTCTTCCTTTTTTTGACAATTTCTTATCATTTTATTCTATATATTGTTTTTCTTTTCTTTCCTTTTCTCTCTCAAAAACCATGAAGGTTTCATTTTTTTTTTCTACCTTCCACCATTTTCAAGCAACTTTCACATCACAATTTTTCCAACCTTCACCCCCAAACTTAGGCTTTTAGCCTATGCTTATACTTTCAAAGTACTTAGGGAGGTAGGGTGCCAAAAGCTAGATCAATTAAGAACAAAGGATTTAAGCTTGTAATATGGTTGCCAAAGAATAAGGTTAAAGGCTCAAAATGGGTTGACTAGGGAAAATATTTAAGGGTAAGAATTTTAAGGCATGCTAGCGGTCCAAGGAAGGCCTAATATCATTTTTCAAACCAAGTTAGTCTATGATTTCGCCTTGAAGCACATTCCGGGAAAGTTCTAGACCAAAAGTACTACAAAAGAACTCACAAATAAATCTCACCACACATGGCACATGAAAACTCAAGTGGAATACAAATCCAAAATCCAATTGAAACAAATGACTCAAAGAGGTCACATATAGCATAAAGGAAGCTATTTAGTGAGTTAAAGAGCCAAAAATTGAGTCTAAAAGTCATGACATCTTTACTTCAATCATTTTTCTTTTTCAACAACTAAAAATTCATATACCAAGGTTTAAATTATATTGGTACCAAGCAAGCCACAATTAGGCCAATGGACACAAATCCTAACTCAAACCATTTATTTTTTAATTTTAACAAAAGCTACTCCTAATTACAAGACTAATTCCCTTAAGAATGTTGTCAATCTATCCATCATCGAGAAAAGTCAACAATTTTTTTTTACAATTGCCCGGTTCAAGAAGAAAATTGGCATCCTTGGAAAAAGAACCATGGTATAAAGAAAACCAAGGATATTGCCACTATCATATAACATACTATATATAAAAAAAATTAAGAAGCTAATAAAAATTAAGTAACTAAACATACTAATATCACATACTAATATAACACATGCTATAAAGATATACTAATAACAAAAATAAAAAATATCCATAATTATGCTAAAGAAGCAGTTATACAAGAAGCCACCCCCAACCAAAGATGTTGCATTGTCCCCAATGCAACAGAACATGATAGAGTAAAAATGAAGGAAAGTGCTCCCTGAATACTGCATCAACTGCTCTCCTCGCTATCTGAGTCTGAATCCTCCTCATCTCCTTCCTCCTCGGGCCACTCAACCGGAACCTTATCATCCTCCACCGCCCTGGTCGATGGTAACCGGTCCCGAGGCTTGAGGACCACCTTCCATAGCCCCCTTGACACCCCTCCACATGCGAGTGAAGAATTTATCTCATTTCTTCTCCCTTTTGACAATTTGGGTGTGGGACTTCTCCAAGTTGTGAGGTGCTCAATGTACCATGCCTTTTGGCCAGATGAGTGTACGTTTTCTCCAGTGCTTTGAGGTGATCTCCCTGCTTCTTTTGATCTTCAATGTACTTCTGAAAGTCCTTCTTTGAGACATAGGTAGGTCCCTCAGATGTCTCCCCAGGTCCCTGGGGAAGACCAGCCACTAGCTCACAAATCACTCGCATCTCCTCGCCAAGAACAACAAATGGTCCTGCTGTAGAGGATGACGGCTGACTGCTCGGATCAATCTGAGAAGAAGAGCCCAACTTTGTCTTTTTGCTCTTCACTGTGCCACCCTCTCCTCTTTTCTTCAAAGGATGTATAGGCTTCCCCGGATCTACCCAATTGTCCCCTGGAGCTTCTTCCACCCCAGCCAGTTGGCACAACTCGGTGATGAGCGATGGAAATATCAAAGAAGGGTCATTTTGAATCTGGTACTCCCTCAGTTCATTTATGAAGATCTCGCCCACATTTAGCTGGATGCCGTCAAGAATGCAAGCTATCATTTGAGCTCGAGTAACAGGGATATTCCAAATGTTTGACACATGGGAGATACGACTGCATATAATGGCAAGCCATATCTTTGCCTCCATGGTGAATTCTTTTGAGGTGATCCCAATCTTTTCAGCTGCCCATGGAACATCTGCACCCGGACATAGTTTCGGCACCAGCCACTCTCCTGAAGTACAATCTTTCTCTTTGAATGGACCCATGTCATGGTTTTGCAAGTGATATAAAGCATTGACATCTTTAGCCCCAAATCGCACTATCTTGCCTCGAATTCTCATATGTGGCTTCTTCAACCTGATAGCCGGGAGATTAGCGTAAAACTCCCTCACCCATTGCTCATTTGCATGGCAAGGTTCGAGAGCAAAGCAGTTCCATCCCATTGTTACCAGCCTTTGATGGAATTCTAGAAAGCATTCCTGGACATTGTCCATCACTATACCACTCTCTCGGAGTAACTTCTTCGAGATTAGCTCGACGTAGTATCGTTCTTAGCATTCCACTGACAGAAACCGGTATTGATCAAATGCCTGCTCTTCTTCCACAGGGCTGTCACTCGATGATCCTTCGGAGTTTGCGCTCATTGTTCAATTATAGTACCTGTCAAAAAGTGACAAAAGTGAAAACATGGCATGGCTATGAAGAATAGTGCAAAATGAAGCAAATATGCCAAAAGAATGATCGGACAGTCAAAACTCAGACTTAGAAAAAATTCCAGGTTTTCCAGATTTTCAAGTGAGCACTCTATGATATCGCATTTCCCAGGATTTCTTCGCAATTGCGAAGCCTACAGAGCTGGGAATTGTGAAACAAATCATTGTAATTGCGAAGTCTGCAGAGCTGGGAATTGCAAAGAAATCTTCGCAATTGCGAAGGACACTGATGCAGAGGTTTTCGTAATTGCTATCACCTTTTCACAATTGCAAAGTCACAAATGCGAAAAAATATTTGCAATTGCGAAGCCATCATCCCAGCTTCACTTTTTTTTAGAGAACATAGCTTAAACCGTAGAAATTCTTAATTCAAGCTATTTTTTTACTAGCCCAATCATTAATCAAGCATAGCTCATGCATCAAACTTCATAAACAACCATGAATAAAAAAATGTCGTTGGTTTGGCCAAGAATTTCATTCGGGCCTTACATCGAACATATCAAAAGCATAAAATTTTGCTTCTATTTGACAAGTAGTTGGGTACTCAGACTTCCCCAAATTTCTTAGCAACCACAAATTCACACACTCTCAACCAAGCCTCACCCAGAAATCACATGCTTTAAAGAAAACAATTTTCACAATTTTGGGGGAAAGGGGTGGCTGCCATTAGAGCCATAGGTTATAGCATAGCATGAAAATAAAAGAGAAGATGAAGAAGAGGAAGAAGGAGTGATGGGATTACACTTTTATACCTGATTATTTTCAGTGAGGAGTGAGAATTGAAGGATGTTTAGTGAAGAGAGTGAGGAAGATGAGCTTGAGAGCCTTACCCAATGTTTTGATTAATTTTGGTTCAACAATGGTATGTCGACCAATTTTTACCCCCAGAAGTTGCAATTGCAACAGACCTTTCGCAATTGCGAAGGTCACCTTTTCCTACACAGTTCACAATTGCGAACAAATGAAGGAAATTGCGATGGGTGTAGTTCGCAAATGCGAACTATGCTTCGCAAATGCGAAGCCTGCCCCTGCATTTTCCAACAGCTACTGGTTTGGCCTCTCCGGGTCATCCCGACCTGCTCAAATCAACTCCAAAAATTCTCAAACTTGGCAGATTAGTTAAAAATAATATTCTAAGCTATTCTAAAAAAGAAAATTTCAAAAATGACAAAAGTTTTGAAAAACGATGGGTTGCCTCCCACCAAGTGCCGCATTTAACGTCGTGGCACGACGCAAACAACATTAGCACTTTTGTCGCCATTTGGATGATATGAAATGGGCCCCTAGCTTGGAATCAAGCTTGTGACCACGAGCGATGGGGGTGGTAAGTTTATGCTTGAGCCAATGCTTAAAGTCTTCATTTTGCACTTCTTGGCTCTCAAATGAGGAATGTCGTTTTGTTTTCTTGCTTCCTCAAACTGTAAAATGAATGGTTGTTGTCTTTATTCCTTGCAATCCACCATTGACTCATGTAGTTCAACTCCCGTATCACTACACAATTCCAACATTGAAAAATGCTTGGAATGTGACTTCAACCCTTCACTTTGAAATTTTTCTATCTTGACAACCTCCTTCTCCCCCGAACTAGAGTCAATCTCAACCACATTTGCATTTTCACCGGTTGACTCTAATTCCATATTTTTCTCGGCATCACTCATACTCATTGAGTCGATTGGCGGATGTTCATCCATTTGTGAATGCAACCTTTGATGTGCGAAATAATTTTGGAGACTAGTCTCCAAAAGCTGTTCCAAGGCACTTTGCTCCTTGTTTCCTTCTTAAAGTAGACACTCCAACATGAGCTTGAACTCTCCACTTTGGCCATGCTCAACTTCTTCCAATTACATAGCCCTATAATTCTTACTAAAACAAGTAGAATCATCATAGTGGGGGCTGGGGAAGGAAATAACAAATAAGCACAATCATCCCAATGACCATTTTGGAAACCACACTTATCCCAAATACTCTACCCATGGGGTTGAGATTGTGCGCACAATCCACCCCCGGGAGAATTTAAACAATTTTGCCACGAGTGTGGTCCTCCACAATAAGGACAAGGATCATCAAAGTATGAAAAACTACCATCCGACCAATTTTCATTATATGATGCCATTTTTTTCAATAATATGAAAATATACAAGAAAAAAACACTAAAAATAGACCCAACGTAAGAAAAATAATTACACAAATATTCACAAGTTTGGACCAAAGCACTTTCGCTTACTTCTCAAACAACCTAAATTACGCCAAATTGTTCCCCGACAACGGCGCCATTTTTGGTAACGTCCAATTCTACCGCTAAAAAGTAATAGACACGGTCGTACGCAATATAATTAACCCAACTATGAGTCGGGGTCGAATCCCACAGAGAACAATGCGTAGGCGGTTAGGAATGTAAGAAAATTATTGCTAGTTGCGCAATACCAAACACTAAGAATTTGGGTTTTAAAAGTTTTTAAATGCGGAAATGTAAACTAACCTAGAAAGCAAGTAAAATGATCAAAGGCTACAAGTATGGTTGCGTCGGGAATTGCATTCAAGTAACGATCCAATGTATTTAATGATTTCACAAATATGAACAAGTTTATGTTAATTAGCCACGGATAATAATTCTTAATTAGCTTCTTCCGAAGACTAACAAGACTTTCTAATTGAATTATCCCTAATCACAATTAGAAGATTAAGCACACCCGATAGGCTACAAGTAGTTCAATCCTATCCCTAGGTCGAATCTATAAAATGAGGGTTAACGCCTCAAGTTCTTGTTAATTAATCTTTCCCAACTCCAAATTATCTTTTCCAAAATTAATTCAAAGTAAATGGGCGAGTCCAAGAGTTAGCTATTCTCTTTGGAAACAATAAAGAATAAGAATAATTAAAGTAACAATAACTCAACTCATAAATATAGAAAAATCATTCAATACATAAGCACAACAAGGTATTTAATCCACGCTTTAAATATAAATATTCCCATAAACAAGATTTAAGTATTGGAAATAAATACTACACACTTATATATACAATATAAAGCAAGGAAATGAAGAAATAAACATAAATGGATAAGATATCCTTAACCACAAGTTTTAATCTTCAAGACCCAAGTGTGTGTGCAAAACCCTAGCCTCCAAACTTGTTCTCTCTAGTCTATGAAGACTGAAAATAAGCCAAAGATCTTTTCAATGTCTGTTTGGACGAGTATAAAAATGATTTGGGGTCGAGATTTGTGAAATTCCAATATTGCCCAGAACTGAAGCTCGATTTTCGCAATTGCGAAAATATGATCGCAATTGCGAAAATATGATCGCAATTGCGATCTATGCCCAGCTTGCCCAGGTTCGCATTTGCGAAGACCTCTTCACATTTGCGAAGACCTCTTCGCATTTGCGAAGGTTGACTGCTTCAGTTGACTTCGCATTTGCGAAGTGCTGTTCGCATTTGCGATGCTTCACTTTTTTAGTTGACTTCACAATTGCGAAGGCCTTGTCGCATTTGCGACCACTGAGGCCACTGCCCAGATTTTCTCTCTTTTTTTGGCTCCTTTTGACTTGTTTTCACTTGGTTTCTTCACTATTATTTCTAAATCACATACAACCTGTAAAATAGAAGTAAATGGCATCAAATACATGATTTTATTGCTCAAACATAGCAAAAGTATAGATTTAAAGATAAGATGAGTTGGTAAAATACCAACTCATCACAGGGGTCCTCCAAAAGTCCTCTTGTAGAGGTCATTATTTACCATGCAGTACCTTGCTGCCTGCATGCGAAGCTTTTTTGCTTCCTTTTTATCGGGCGGTAAAGTTCCATCCTGAAAATATGATACAAATTGGTTGCGCTAGTCCCAAGTTAGATGTAAGGAGAGTACCTCAGTGTGATCGATTGCCGAGTGAAGGAGAGTGACGATGCTTTCTCTGCTTAGGCTTGTGGTGGCCGCAGCCAGCTTGGCCAGACCGTCTGCATCAGTATTGCGCGCTCTAGGAATTTGTTCGAAATGACATTCATCGAGCTGTGCCATCAACTTGTGGATTTCCGCTTGATACTTCTGCAACCTTTGTTCCTTGATCTGATAAGTCCCGGTGACTTGATTTACCATGAGTTGTGAGTTGCAGTGTAAGACGAGTCGGCAGGCCCCGTACCTGATCGCTAACTTTATACCTACAATAATGGCTTCATATTCTACCTCGTTGTTAGTCATCTCGGGGTATCATATGGACTGGCAAATGATTTCACCCGTAGGGACTTCGAGGATGAGTACCAGTCCTGATCCCGAGACATTTGCGGCCCAATCGGTGCAGAGAGCCCAGAGGTCGGTACTTGAGGCAGAATGTAGGGCTTCCTTTTCCACCTACAGCGATACTTTGGTGCTGAAATCATCCACAAAGTCGGCGAGAACTTGCGACATGATGGCAGTTCTAGGAATGTATATGATATCGTGCTCGCCTGAGCTCTATGGCCCATCTGGCGAGCCGGACTGATAGTTTGAGCTGGTGCAAGATGCTCCTCAAGGAAAAAGTGATCACTACTTTAATGGGGTGGCATTGGAAATAGGGTCTCAGCTTCCTCGAAGTCGTGACCAGTGCCAGAGCCAATTTTTCAAGGTGTGGATATCGTGTTTAGCGTCTACTAGGGTTTTGCTGATGTAATAGATAGGTGATTGCGTATCTTTTACTTCACAAACCAATACCGCCCTGACTGTGACTTCCGATACGGCCAGGTATATTAGTAAGGGTTCGCCTGGTTCCGCCTTTGACAGTAGCGGTGGTGATGATAGGTACGCTTTTAGTCCTTGTAGGGCTTTGACACATTCTTCGTTCCAATGAAATTCGTTGTCTTTTCTAAGGATGTTGAAGAATTTGTGGCATCTGTCCGAGGATCAAGATATGAAACGGGAGAGGGCAGCTATCTGACCTGTCAATTTTTGGACCTGTTTTTTACTGTTGAGCACTTCGGGTATTGAAGAGATTGCTTTGATTTGATCAGGGTTGACTTCGATGCCTCTTCGGGACACGAGAAAACCTAAAAATTTTCCTGACGCCACGTCAAAGGCGCATTACTTGGGATTCAGTTTCATCTCATACCTTTTCAGTATTTCGAAGGCCTCTTGCAAGTGGTTGATGTGATCTTCCTTTCTAGCGGACTTCACTAGCATGTCATCGATGTGAAACTCCATGGTCTTGCAGAGCTGTTTTTTGAACATCTTGGTGGCCAATCTTTGATACGTGGCCCCCGCATTTTTTAGCCCAAAGGGCATCACTTTGTAGCAGTAGGTACCCTGATGTGTGATGAACGTGGTTTTTTCTTAGTCTTCTTCAGCCATTAAGATTTGATTATAGCCGGAATATGCGTCCAAAAGGCTTAGCAGTTCATGTCCGACAGTGGCGTCGATTAGTTGGTCAATGTGCGGGAGAGGGAAGGAGTCCTTGGGGCATGCCTTGTTCAGGTCGGTGAAGTCCACACATATTCTCCATTTCTGTCATGACCTAAACCCCGATCGTGATGGCGCCCAACACAATGCTAGGCAAGCCCGACCAAGTTATCTATTAAACCAGCCGATTATTAATTACAGATGATCAATTAAACTTAAATAGCATGTTTTCATATCAAAATGATAAACGTGGAAATAGAAGCATACAAAATACGGCCCCAACCAAATCTTGGTGTCACAAGTCTGAGCCTCTACAGATGAAATATCCTATACAAACAAGTCTAGGCAAAATGAAGACAACAAATGATAAAGAAGGAGAAAACAGGTCCTGCGGACGTCCGCAGCTACCTCGAAGTCTCCACGGGATAGTAATGAATAAGCAGCTGCGGGTAGCTCAACTGCCCTCCTGAACACATGTATCTGCACATAAAGTGCAAGGGAGTGGGGTGAGTATTTTTCAACTCGGTGAGTAATAATAATAAATAACAACTGAAAAAATAAGAACACCTGTACTATCACTAAATAGTTCTAAGAATAACCTCACAGGTAAGTCATCTCTACAGTGATAAGTCCAATTCCAGTCCACAACTGTCTCATAATGATCCCACACTGACCTAGTCCTCACTCATACTACTACATCGACCTAGTTCTCACTCATACCAACACGGCGTACAGCCGATCCAATGTGTATATATATGTGTACATATGTCTATAATGCAGCGGCGCGTAGCCCGCTACGATATATATATATATATATATATAAGTATAATGTTGCGATGTGCAGCCCGCTCCAATACATATAATGCTGCGGCATGTAGCCCGCTCCATTTAACGTTGACGGCGCTCACTGGGGGTGTATAC
The DNA here is from genome assembly GCA_032618575.1 of Nicotiana noctiflora. Lineage (NCBI taxonomy): Eukaryota > Viridiplantae > Streptophyta > Magnoliopsida > Solanales > Solanaceae > Nicotiana > Nicotiana noctiflora. Next base: position 185,780 of record JASVEL010012125.1, read on the forward strand.
AGACTTCAGAGGGGCTCCCTTGACCCAAGCACTCTGATGCAGCGGCGTGCAGTCCGATCCACACAAATATTATTGCGGCGTATAGTCCGATCCAATATATATATAAATATACTTCTACGGCGTGCAGCCCGATCCCATAATATACTCCAGCGCCCACTGAGAATGTGTGCAGACTCAGACTCCGAAGGGGCTCTGATTCACGTCCAAGCAACGGTCGTAGTCAATATATTCAGGTCAAATAAGTCCAGAATAGATCCCACAAGGAATTAACCTACCAACTGCAACTTTCACAACCCAAGAACACTTCTGAAGCAAGTTCCCAAACTTTGAGTATATTTTGTGAAGGTTTTCTAACAACTAACTTTTGCAATAATTAAAAGACTTAAAAGAAAGAATTGAATATTGGGTAAAGAATATAGAGAAAGACTAAGGTATTGATTTCCCCTATTGATGGAATCCCTTCTGTTTATGCTCATACAAATTATCAATATATTCTATCAATCATGAACGCTATTTTTACCGTAATTCTCTCCCGAGCAACTAGAATAATTAACTAGTGCACTCTCCCGAGCTACCCTATCTAGCTTTAATTTGAATAGTTCACTTAAGATTGCACCCAAGGCTTCATTATTCCTAATCCCTCCTTTACGCCTAAAGTTATAGATTCCTCCAATAACCTAGGTGTGGTGTTGTTCAACAATATACCTAAATATGCACTCTTTTCCAAGTTATGCACACTAAATAGGCACAACTAATTGGGGATCCTACCAATTAACTACAACAAGAACGAAGTTGAACAAATAGAAATCTAGCTAACAATTTGTAATCACATAAACGAGAAGTTCATCACTCAATAGGTTCCATCAAAACCTTAGATAAGGAATTAGCTACTCATAATCAAAGAAACAAGAATAATAATTGAATTCATAATCAAAGAATCAATATAAAAGAAAGAAATAAGTTGAGAGAGTTCTCTCTTACTAATAATCTTGCAAAAGTAGGTAATAATACAATGCTTGCCTCTCTTGGGCGAAATCTAGGCCTATATAGAGGGTTTAGATCTTAAAAATTGAGTTTTTACAAAATTGGCCTTCATACTTGCGGTAGTTTTCGCGGTTCGTTCGCGGTCGCGAACGGGCCGCGAACAAACAACGCCTCTGATTCTCAACATGTTCCGCAAGCCTATTTTTTCGCGGTTTATTCGCGGTCGCGAATGGACCGCGAATGAACAGTGTTCCGGATTCTTCCTTCAAATTTTCATGCCAACTTCACTTTAGTTCTTCACTTGGCCTTTTTACCATCTTATGACTCCAAAATAGGTCTTTTAGTCTCCAATGGCTCATGTGTACCTATAACACACCAAAAAATACTAATAAAAGTATTTTGTCATCATAAACAATATCTATTTAACAATAAAGTGTGATTATTTAGGGCATAATTATAGTCAAATTCACCTATTATCAATACCCCACACTTAAACATTTGCTCGTCCTCGAGCAACCTTAATCACACTTTAGGCCAATTTTATTAATGTCTCCCCCAAAATATGTCACAAAAGCTATATTTCATGATTAACCTAAGATATGCACAATCTAAACCTAACCGTAAACTAACATGCCAGCACATTATTGCTTACTCTAGTTATTATTACACTTGCAAATTTACCGTTTTCCTCTTGAGTTACATGCCCTCACACAATTTATTGAGAGAAGTTCCCACACATAATCAATTTATAACATGGAACTTATAGAAATAGGAAAAATTTCACTCACTCTCAACAAAGAACATTCATATGCATATAGATACACCATAGGCTTGCCCCTAGTGTAATACTCCACTAATCGAGTTATTCAATCATAGATCAAGAGGTCTTTCAGGGTTGTAATGTTGGCTACGGGACGGGTAGGATACTTTTGGTTATAGTGGCTAACCTCCCTAAGCACTTTTCATTCTTTTTCACAACTTCCCTTTTAGTTTTCTTCCTTATGTCTCCCCTAAACATTCTTTCACTTTTATTTACTTTTAATCCCCAATTTTCTTTTGTTGGTGTAACTGGCCTTTCTATTTTAACATATATACATTGATTTTTTTTTATCATTGCTTTGCAACGCATTTACATTATTTTGCCAGTTCACCATTTTTTACCATTCATTCTTGATTTTCCCTTTTTCAACTTCCCTTCACCCCACACTTAGACTTTTGCATACTCATTACAACACAAGTGCTTCTAGGAGGTAAAGTAGAACATTATAAGATTTCGATTTTTCATGAACATTCAAGGGTTATCAAACAATAGGCTTTAAGCTCAAAGGGGTTAACTAGGATATTATGTACGGGTGAATTCATGTCTTACTGATTTATGGGGTTACACAAAGAAATGCCTCTATCATCTCTACAACCAAACAACTTCTATTTCGCTTTGCAAACACACATGGCAAGTTCTAGGTATCATGTAAAACATATAAAGTAAGTAAAATCTCACACACACATAGCATGCAACTCATTTAGAATCCGGTTTATCTACAAAGTCCTATCAATGTTGAAGCAAGCTGTATTGTGCAATTTAAGGCATATCCTAGAATCTACAGTCAAGCTTAGATAATACATTCTCAAGTTCAATTCAGTTTTGCTAATGTGCATACTTGGGGTTACATGTCAACCTTTGCCCTCTAATCCTAAAAAAGAAAAATCTACCTAACCCGGTTCAATAAAACCCTTGGAAAAGAACCGTGGTCAAAAGAAAAACCAAGGGGGAGGTGATACACTACCTAGAAAAAAGAAAATAAAAGTAAGAAAAATTCCTACATGGATTACTTCCCTCAAGAGTACTTGTCCTAAATAGTCCATCATCAGGAAGAGTACTCTACTAATATTTTTGAATTTTTCAAATTTTTTGATTTTTTTATGTTTTTATTCCGACTTAGACCCTTAAGAAACCCGTCGCCAAGTGTCCATCATCGGGCCAAGCCAGCTAATATTATTTACAACTACTATTACTATGTACAACATATACAAGATAAGTTTCCCACCCCACACTTAAAATCATGTCATGTCCTCATGACATAATATTACAAGTATAGCTCACAAGGGTGAGAAAAACTTACCTGTGACTCATTCAGAATCGGAGACGGTGGAGGGGTCGACATGACATGCTCGACCCAGTGTTCAGAACCATGCCATGAACCTGTTTTCCTTCCGAGCTTGCCTTTGTGACATCGCGTCTAAGCACGTGTGTAAACAATACACTGAGGTGCATAAGTCCGCAACCTCCTCCTCCATAGACCTAAGCATAGGTCTAGTAGACTCGGGCCTAGACATGCCCGCTCCATGATGAGCGTGCCTAGAAGGTCCAGCGGAGTCCGTGGAATGCCTGGACAAGACAACCGGCACAGGGTCATCCTCAGCATCTAAATCAATTGGGTCATTGTCTTGACCCACCCGGATTTGAGAAGCTCTTAATGGAGCTTTTGGAGGGAGATCACCATCCGTGGAAAGGACCAGAGTCCGATGGCCGAGGCACAGAGTAGTGACAAGAGACGGGTAATAGAAACCCTTGGCTTTAAGGGGTCTCCTCAGCACCATCTCGTCGCTTATCAGGCGGGCGATGTCAATGTCCCCCTGGGTGACAAAGCACCATGTTAGTAATGCCCTATTGAAGTTCCGGCTCGCAAGCTCGCCGCGGTTCGGACCCTTGGTAGTGATTTAAGTTTCAAAAATGTAGAGAAATAATTTTTCCGAAAAATGTCAAATATGCGGTCAAGAATGCGACCGCAAACCTGACATGCGGACCGCATTCTTGCCGCAAAACGTTCTAGAGAGTTGCCCAAAATCATGTCAAAAGTGCGGTCGATATGCGATCGCATGTCAAATCTGCGGTGCACTTTTGCGACCGCAGAATCAACATGCGGTCCGCATAGTGACCGCATTCCTTAACAGAACCTGCATAACTTTGAGGCCATTTTTGCGGTCACTTTGCGGACCGCATGTGGATTCTGCGGTCGCATAGTGATCGCATATTTGACCCCGGCCCAGATTTTTGTAACATTTTGACCCGATCTCTTCTTTAATATAACACCTTTCTTCTTCATTTTATCATATCATCTCACCAAAATTAGAGAGAGAGAAGAGAGGGTTTTTAGAGAGAGAAGTTCTTCATCTTCAAAGATTGTTCCAACTACTTAATTCCAAGGGATTCTAGGGCAAGGATTCAACTTCCCCAATATTTTCAAGGTAAAAACCCTAACTATTTTCTTTGATTTTCAGTTTTAATTGGGTAAAGAGAGGTTTGCATATAATAGCTTTTAAAAATAGAATTTTTACACTCATGCATGATTATTGAACTTGATTTCTAGTAAAAGAAGTGAGTAGAAGTAAGAGTCTTCAAGAACAAGGTTGGCAAGAGTAAGATAGCTTGGGTAAGCATAAAGTAGGAGGAAAAATCATCACCAGGTATGTATGGCTAATTTTGATTCTTGTGAAATCGCCTATATGTGTGAAGTTTGTTTGTTTCGTGTTAAATTGACAAATTGTGTGAAATTCTTGATGTTGTTGTTGGATATTCAAAGTTTGTTGTTGAGCTATGAGTGATGTAAAATGAGAGTTTAATTTGGCAAAAGAATTGTGAATAATGACTATGATGGCCTATATGGCACCTTGTGGAAAACAAACGAAACACTTGAGAATTGGTTTATTGTGGAAAGAGATGAAACACTTGAATTGTGGAAATATTGTAACATGGTTGTGATATTGAATTGAGAAGAAATTGAGAACATGAACCAAGGTGTAAGTTGCTTATTTGAACTTGTTGAAATTGTGTGTAGTACCTTATCTGCTGTTTGAAATTGTTGTGTTTTCAACCGTAAGGCGGGGTCGTGTTGCGCGCCGCAACGTGGTGAAATAAGGTGTGGGTTGGGGTGATAAGGGTGGCCGAGGTAATAAGGGTGGTCAGGGGCAATAAGGGTGGAAAGCGATCGAAATCGCTATTGAAAATTGATACAAAAATCAATAATGTGAAATTGTGAAAGGAGACAGCAGGAGAGTTTGCAACCTGTGGGGCACCGATTGCCCCTTTGTTTGACTACTTGTGCTTTACGTGATTGATTGGTTATTGTTAAATTGGTTGATCGTAGAAAGTGCTTTGTGTTGAGAATTATTTGAAATGAGGAAAATGTCGAAACATGGTTGGCTGGCTTAATTAATTGTTGATGTAATTCAATGGCTTGAGTTTACTTGGGACAAAGTTTGTCCATACATACCAGTACAATTCAAGTGTACTGACGTCCCTTTTGCCGGGGCGCTACATTCGTGTCATGATTGTAGGTGGATCAGTAGCAGGCACTTCAGCTCATCGGCAGTAGTATCTTTCATCCTCCACTGCCCGTTTTTGGTGAGCCCCTTTCTTCCTCGGGGCCTTGTGTGGTTCATGCCACTCGATTTAGATTTCATTTTGGTTTTGTAAGGTATAGCCGGAGCCTTGTTACCGGCAAGTATTGTATTTCCCTTTTGTATCCTAGAGGCTCTGTAGACATGTAAACTGTGGGACTCCAGGTCTTATGTATATATATTGTGTTATGTCGGGCGTTGTAAAAATTGAAATCTTGTTAATGAATCACTCGTATCGTTTTATTTGTTTAATGTGAAATCAATTATGATTAGTAATATATTTGGTTAATGAGAAACGGTCATCACAGGGGTAACGCGTGGGAATGAAAGGCACCCAGGTCCGCTTGACTGGGGCAACCCGGTCAGGCGCCGGTCATGTTCCTCGATTTGGCGGGCGATGTCAATGTCCCCCTGGGTGACAAAGCACCATGTTAGTAATGCCCTATTGAAGTTCACGTCAGTGGTGTTGCTTGAGGGCAAAAACCGGTTACATATAATTGTGAACCAGCATTTAGTAGTGTGGGTGAAGCTGTTAGAGTGGAGTATTTTGTTTCTTCTCCAGACTGGGATACCATAAACACATAAGGCCTCAATTAAGGTGTCCCAAGTGACACCAGGCATATCGTGGTAGTAATCCACGTCACCAGTAAAGGTTGGCAGTCTAAGAGCCTGCCCAATAGTTTGTACATGAGCCCAAACATACTTACCTCGGATGAAGACTTATCTGGACATCCCGTAGGGAGCATTAGCATAGAACTCCCTAACCAACATTTTGTTTATGAGGGCCGATGCATCGAACAGGAACTCTATCTCACGGCGGCGGATCTCATCGTATATTGATAACGTTCATTTCCACCGCTAAAAAGCAATAGACACGGTTTAGTAGCCTTGGCATGGAAGTCAGCTTCCGCTTCCTCGCCTCTGAATCTAGACTCGTCATAGGTCGGTTGCCTAGACGAGCTTGCTGCATGCCTTGATCTTTTAGGAGCCATAATCCTGCACAAAAGAGAAACGACCAAAAATTTCCATAATGTTAGTATATCGGTTGGCTACTCAGACTTCACCATCCGTGGACTATCACAATATTTTCTTTAGTGCTATCATCCCATAACTCCTACTATTAACCAATTATCTAACAAGTTCACCAAGTCACCTCAAGCACCCCACACTTATTTCTTGTGGCAATCTAACACGACCCAATTAAACCTACACCATCTTCAATTTTATACAACAACAAACAACTAAAAGTTGGGCAATATCTCCCCCAAAAATACAGTATCCAATTACTACAACATAAATTTGCCCACATTGGCCAACCCAATCACCAACTATATCAACCATCACATTGGTTCTCCAAAACAACAAAATTAACACAATTAACCATATTGGAGACCCAACAACACCAACAATACCAACAACCCACAACAATAATCATACTAATACTACACTACACAAACAAATTGTTTTATATAGAATCTACTACTACTAGCAATGTATTTTACAATTCTACGATTAGACTAGAATTATGTAAACTAATTACTTTTACACAAACTAAGGAGAAAAATTAGAGGAAAAAAAAGAAAGACAAAGAAGACAACTTACTAGGAAGGGGTTGAGAAATTGAGAAGATGAAGAAAAATGGTGAAGATAGGTTGTTGGAAGAAGATTGGAAGAGAGGGAGTAGAGAGAAGGAGGAGAGAATTTGGATTTTTTAGAGAGAGAGGGAGATATGGGAGAAGAGGCGGTTGATTTTGGGGGAATGATAGGGGGGTTGTGTTTTTAGGGTAATTAAAAGAAGGGGGATTAAAAGTAAAAAAAAAAAATTCTTTGTATTTCTGGTCCGCTGCAGACCTGACCGTGGTCGTTCGCTCCGTTCGCGGTCGCGAACGAACCACGAACAGTGAGAATCAGAGAGGACAATTTTTCGCGGTCCGATCGCGACCGCGAACGAACCGCGAAAAATCAGCTTCTCTGATTTTTTCGCCCAGCAGCAGCAGATTTTTTTTTGTTTTTTGCTTTTGTTTTATATAGACTAACTATAATGGTTATACTTACAACAAGTTCGTGGGTTGCCTCCGACATAGCGCTTGATTTAACATCGCGGCACGACTTAACTTAGCGTATTTCAAGGCTCGCTAGACCTTTGAGGTTCCTCTAACCATAGTTCCACCTTATCCTCGATGTCATCCATGCCAACATAAAGTTTCAACCGCTATCCATTTACTTTGAATGTGCGTGAGCCATCAATAGTTTGAATTTCCACAGCACCCGATTGTAGTGCCTCAATTACTAGAAACCGGCCTGACCATCTTGATTTTAGTTTGCCCGGGAACAACCGTAATCTTGAGTTATATAAAATCACCTTGTCCCCGGTTTTGAAGTTACGCTCTATGATATTCTGGCCATGAATCCGCTTCATCCGTTCTATATATAGTCTTGTGCTTTCGAAGGCCAGATACCGGAATTCTTCCATCTCGTGCAACCCGGTAACTCTAGATTTCCCGCTTCATTCCAACTGAGATTTAATTGTTTCAGTGCCCACCATGCTTTGTGCTCTAGTTCCACAGGTAGATGACAAGCTTTCCCAAACACCAATTTGTATGGTGACATGCCGATTGGTGTCTTGAATGTTGTCCTATATGCCCATAATGCATCATCGAGCTTCCTGGACCAGTCGGTCCTCGTGGCGTTCACTATTTTTGTTAATACACTCATTATCTCCCTGTTGGAGACTTACTCGCTGGTCTGCGGGTGATATGGAGTAGCAACCCGGTGTTTCACATCATATTTGGCCAATAATTTCTCGAATTCCCGGTTGTAAAAGTGTGTACCCCCATCACTAATGATTGCCCTTGGAGTCCCAAAATGGGTGAAAATGTTCTTCTTCAGAAATCCCACCACCACCTTAGCATCGTTGGTGGGTAATGCTACTGCTTCCACCCATTTGGACGCATAGTCTACCGCAACAAGTATGTACTTATTGTCGTATGAGCTGACAAATGGACCCATGAAGTCTATTCCCAATATGTCAAACACTTCCACTTGTTGAATTGGGTTCATTGGCATCTCATGATGCCGGGAGATGTTTCCGGTGCGTTGACATTCGTTGCATCCTTTCACCGACAACTGTGCATCCTTAAACACTGTTGGCTAATAGAAACCGGCCTCAAGTATCTTGGCGACTGTTCGCACTCGTCCAAAGTGGCCACCATATGCGGAAACATGACACGCCTGCAAAACAGAAGATTGTTTGATCTCGGGGACACATCTCCAGATCATGTTATCGAGACATATCCTAAACAAATAGGGTTCATCCCAATAATACAGCTGGCTTTCACGAAAAAATCTTTTTCTCTGGACCGATGATAGGTCATGAAGAACAATACCACTGGCCAGGTAATTTGCATAATCTGCATACCATGGCACTTCAAGGAGAGTGGTAGTGAGCAGCTGCTCGTCTTGAAAGGTTTCCAGAATTTCTCCACTCTCTTTGACAATTTCAGCTCCTTCAAGTCTGATCAGCGACTTGATTTTCGGTGCCCTTCCGGTCACGTATTTCAAGGTCGAACTCTTGTAGAAGTAGCACCCAACGAATTAGGCATGGCTTAGAGTCTTTTTTATCAATTAAGTACCTTAAAGCTGCATGGTCAGCATATACTATTACATTGGATCGTATGAGATAGGACCTGAATTTGTCGAACGCAAACACGACCCCCAGCATCTCCTTTTCCGTCATTGTGTAGTTCAGTTATGCTCCACTCAATGTTCTACTAGCATAGTAGATTGGATGCATCAGCTTCTATTTCCTTTGGCCAACCACTGCCCCCACTGCAAATCACTTGCATCGCACATTAGCTCAAATGGTTGCTCCCAGTCAGGGGCAATGATGATGGGTGCTGTGACAAAGCACTTCCAGCTCCTTAAAAGCAATCCTGCATTCATCAGAAAATAAAATGGGGTGATCTTTTTCAAGTAACTTACAGAGAGGGTTCGAGATTTTGGAGAAGTCTTTAATGAACCTCCTCTAAAAACCGGCATGTCCAACAAAGCTTCTAATGGCCTTGACGGATGTTGGTGGAGGCAACTTTGCAAAGACATCAACTTTAGCTCGGTCCACCTCAATACCTTTGCTCGAAACCCGGTGCCCCAATACTATACCTTCTTGTACCATAAAATGGCACTTCTCCCAGTTTAGCACTAAGTTTGTCTCCATGCACCGTTTCAGCACTCTTGTCAGATTGACAAGGCATTCATCGAATGAATTCCCTACCACTGAGAAATCATCCATGAACACCTCCATAATGTCTTCCACCATGTCGGTGAATATAGCCATCATGCACCTTTGGAATGTGGCAGGTGCATTGCATAGTCCGAATGGCATCCTCCTAAAGGAAAAAATGTCATATGGGCATGTGAAGGAGGTCTTCTCTCTATCCTCGGGGGCTATGGAGATTTGATTGTACCCCAGTAACCATCCAGGAAGCAAAAGTGTGACCTCCCTACCAACCAGTCAAGCATCTGATCAATGAAGGGAAGTGAGAAGTGGTCCTTGCGGGTGGCTAGATTCAACTTCCTATAGTCCATGCATATTCTCCACCCGGTGATGGTTCTTGTTGAGATCAATTCGTTGTGCTCGTTTTTCACCACCGTCATGCCACCTTTCTTTGGCACACATTGAACTGGGCTAACCCAACTACTATGAGAGATTGGGAAAATAATTCCCGCGTCTAGCCACTTTATCACTTCTTTCTTCACCACTTCCTTCATGTTTGGGTTCAACCTTCTTTGATGTTGCCTGGAAGGTTTGTGCCCCTCTTCCAGGAGAATCTTACGCATGCAGTATGGGGCTGATCCCCTTTATATCTTCCATGGTCCACCCAATGGCAGTCTTGCATTCTTTCAGTACCTGTATAAGCTTTTGAGCCTGCACATCTAGCAAACCAGATCAAATAATAACAGGTAAAGTGGAGTTAGGGCCTAGAAATTCATACCTGAGATGAGATGGTAGTGGTTTAAGCTCCAGCTTTGGTGGCTCTTCTATGGATGGCTTTGCAGGAGGGGTCTCTCTTTTCTCAAGATGTAGAGGCTCAAATTCCAACTCTCTATCCCAAAACCCCTTACCTTCTAGAGATAGCACCCACTCTGCCAGACTTTCACCATTTACCTCTTCTAAGTTCATTAGCATGCCTGAAGTGGATCTTCAGTGGTCAATTCTATATCGTCTGTCTCCACTATCAAATCAACCGCATCAATAAGAGAGCAATTCGCGAACTCAATAGGGCATCTCATGGATTTTTGCACATTGAATATGATCTCCTCATCATTCAACCTCATCTTAAGTTCCCCAGTCTCACAATCAATCAATGCTCTCCCGGTGGCTAGGAATGGCCTTCCTAAGATTACAGGAATTTCCTCGTCCACCTTGCAGTCAAGAATCACAAAATCGGCGGGAAACACGAACTTCCCCATCTGTATGAGCACATCATCTAATATACCAAATGGGCACTTAACCGTCCTGTCAGCAAGCTGTAATAACATGGAGGTAGGCCTGGCTCTCCCAATGCCTAGCCTCTTATAAATCACCAAGGGCATAAGATTAATGCTTGCCCCCAAATCACACAATGCCTTTGCAAAGGCAAAGTTTCCTATAGTGCATGGAATGGTGAAGCTACCTGGGTCAGATAGCTTTTCAGCAATGGGTTTAGAAACCACTGCACTACAAGTCTGAGTAAGAGTCACGGTGGCCAAGTCTTGGAAATCAAATTTCCGCGACATCAAGTCTTTCATCATCTTAGCATACCCGGGCATTTCTTTCAAAGCTTCAATTAAAGGAATGTTTACCTGGATTTGCTTGAGCATATCAAAGAACCTTTTGTATTGCTCTTCTTTCTAGTGCTTGGCCAACCTTTGGGGGAATGGTGCTGGAGGCCTCTTCTTCCCAATCACTTGGGACTTTTCTTTCTCTATCACCTGCTCCTCAACCGGCTGCTCTACCTAATCAGCTACTTTCTCCGTTCCCTGCTGCACATCTTTATTTTCAGCTACCGGCTGGACTGTAACTTGTGTCAACTCGGTGGACTCATCCAGTCAATGGGCACTGGAGTGAGTGTCTCAGCCTGTACGTTGCTTCTCTCTCTTTCCTGCTCAGCATCAAGATCTCTACCACTTCTCAGATTAACTGCCATCAGCTGCTTTGGGATTTGATCCTTCGGGTTTGTTTGTGTGTCTGCAGGCAATGTCCCTTGAGGACGATTGTTAAGTGACATAGAAATCTGGCCCATCTGCACTTCCATATTCTTGATAGTTGCGTCATGTGCATCTATCCTTTCATTGGTTTTGGCATTTGACCCAATTACCTGCTGCATCATAGCTTCCAACCTTGCGAACCCATCGTCATGTCTACCCCCATGCTGTGGTGGGGATGGATGATACCCCTGCTGTTGGTTGTTGAAATTCTAAGGTCTAGGATATGGAGCCATGTTGTTTGGTGGCCTCATACCTGCTGCATTATATTGTGGCTGAGGAGGCCTGTACTGCTGTGGAGCCTGCTGTCCCCAACTCTGGTTACCCTGTCGCTGCCCTCCATAATTAACCACATAGTTCATGTCTTCATGCTGGTGCTGGTGTTCTTGGTTTGCAGCCCATGGATTACCTATGGGTTGGCTAATGCAAGATGTGCATAAACCACCATTCGTAGTGTCTACAATATGAACCTGCTGCTTGACCCCTGATTCTTCCACCTTCTTCGTTAGGATGCTCATCTGTGTCAATAAAGTTGCCACATTCTCCTCTAGAGTGTTGGACGGATTCAGAGGTACAGAGTGTACCACCGGAGTGATAGGAGCATTCGTGGTCGTCCACCCAGAGTTTTGGGCCATCTTGTCAAGCAAATTTTGGCCTTCTCTCCAAGTCTTGCTCAGAAAAGCCCCACCTGCTGAAGCATCTACAATATTCTTCATACTGTCTGAAAGCCCCATGTAGAACCTTTGACCCAACATCTGCTCAGGAATCCCATGGTGAGGACACATAACAAGCATACCTTTGAATCTGCCCCAAGTTTCATGTAATGTCTCCATTGGTTTCTGCTTGAAGCTCACAATCTCATCAATTTGTTGAGTTGTCTTGTTAGGTGGATGAAACTTGTTGTGGAATTGCTTGACTAACTCATCCCAAGTTGCAATAGAGTTTATGGGGAGTGAGTTTAGCCATACCTGCGCAGCCCCTGTAACTGAGAACGGAAATAGCAATAGTCTGATGGCTTCCGGTGTCACATTCGGTTGCCTCTATGTCTTGCATATTGAGAGAAAGTTCTTCAGGTGCTGTTGTGGATCTTCAACCTGAGACCCAGAGAATAATCCCTTGTTTTGCAACAAATGTAGCATGTTGTTGGTAATCTGGAAAGACTCGGCTTGAATTGCTGGCACAATGATGGCAGTTGCCAAATTATCCGTTGTTGGTTGTGCCCAGTCAAATTGTGCACCTTCTTGCGCCTCATGCGCCTCTTGCATATTCAACCCAGATTGCTGGTTTGGGTCGTTCACATCTCCCATGTTGAAATCTAGTTTGATTGGTTGCTGAGATTGCTGAATTTGTTTGATTGCCCTGTTACGTGCCCGGAAAGTTTGCTCGAGGTCTTAGAGTCCTTCAATTAGTTCTCCAGTCCTTTCAGATTTTCTAGGCATGCAACTGAGTATCCAATTCAACAACCGTCAAAAATTTCAATGTAAAATGTAGAAAGAACCTGACTACACAAGAATCTTGTAGTTCTGTCAATGGCAATTGATAATTCCATTAATTCCCCGGCAACGACGCCAAAATTGATTCACGTCCAAGCAACGGTCGTAGTCAATATAACCTGGTCAAATAAGTCCAGAATCGACCCCACAGGGAATTAACCTACCAACTGCAACTTTCACAACCCAAGAACACTTCTGAAGCAAGTTCCCAAACTTTGAGTATATTTTTGTGAAGGTTTTCTAACAACTAACTTTTGCAAGAATTAAAAGACTTAAAAGAAAGAATTGAATATTGGGTAAAGAATATAGAGAAAGACTAAGGTATTGATTTCCCCTATTGATAGAATCCCTTCTGTTTATGCTCATACAAATTGCCAATATATTCTATCAATCTTGAACGCCATTTTTACCGTAATTCTCTCCCGAGCAACTACAATAATTTACTAGTGCACTCTCCCGAGCTACCCTAGCAAGCTTTAATTTGAATAGTTCACTTATGATTGCACCCAAGGCTTCGTTATTCCTAATCCCGCCTTTACGCCTAAAGTTATAGATTCCTCCAATAACCTAGGTGTGGTGTTGTTCAACAATATACCTAAATATGCACTCTTTTCCATGTTATGCACACTAAATAGGCATAGCTAATTGGGGATCCTACCAATTAACTAGAACAAGAACGAAGTTGAACAAATAGAAGTCTAGCTAACAATTTGTAACCACATAAACGAGAAGTTTATCACTCAATAGGTTCCATCAAAACCTTAGATAAGGAATTAGCTACTCATAATCAAAGAAACAAGAATAATAATTGAATTCATAATCAAAGAATCAATATAAAAGAAAGAAATAAGTTGAGAGAGTTCTCTCTTACTAATAATCTTGCAAAACTAGGTAATAATACAATGCTTGCCTCTCTTGGGAAAAATCTAGGCTTATATAGAGGGTTTAGGTCTTAAAAATTGAGTTTTTTCAAAATTGGCCTTCAAACTTGCGGCAGTTTTTGTGGTTCGTTCGCGGTCGCAAACGGACCGCAAACAGACAACGCCTCTGATTCTCAACATGTTCAGCGAGCCTATTTTTTTGCGGTTCATTCGCGGTCATGAATGGACCGTGAATGAACAGTGTTCCGGACTCTTCCTTCAAATTTTCATGCCAACTTCACTTTAGCTCTTCACTTTGCCTTTTTACCATCTTATGACTCCAAAATAGCTCTTTTAGTCTCCAATGGCTCATGTGTACCTATAATACACCAAAAAACACTAATAAAAGTATTTTTTCATAATAAAAAATATCAATTCAACAATAAAGTGTGATTATTTAGGGCATAATTATAGTCAAATTCACCTATTATCAGGCTCCTATAGCCCAAGCGCAATAGTACTGCGGCATGCAGTCCGATCCAACACATATAGTGCTGCGGCGTGCAGCCCGATCCAATATAGGTATATATATATATATATATATATATATATATATATATATATATATATATATAATACCTCATAATGGGTCCTCGACCCTATCCTAGTCAGTATAGACTCGGCCTTTCAAGCCCACTCAGCTAAATCAGAGAATTTCCTCCCTAGGTAGTCTCTCTTAACAGTTCACATCTAGTACAGGCCCACGATATGCTATACAGCAAATATTACGGCTGAGTGTAAGTTTCCAACATGATATAGGGTTCACCTAGCTCTACAGGCTTCCCTAGTGCTCTACAGATCGGCACAAGGCCCCAAACATGGCTACTAGCCCGATTACACGGTTATAAGCTCATTCACGATCATAATACACAATACAACTATTAGTCGGGAAGTACCAAGTCCAATCCCCTATCACAATGTCACCACTCACGTCACATGACGTGTGTCTCCTATCAACATAGCACTATAAAGTGCAAGTACGAGGTTTCAAACCCTAAGTACATTATTTACTACCACCACTCACCTCGAACCCAGTAGAAGCCTTAGCCCACCTTTCCCTTGCCTCGCAAATCAATCCCCTCAGATGCTAAATTTGCTTAAAATCAATGAGAATACATCAATATAGGGTAATTAGACACAACCCATTCGAAATAACTCAATTTGCACCAAAACCCACAAAGTTGTCAAAATCCGACTTTTGGTATGCTTCTCGAAAATTTACGAAAGTTATATTTTCGAAATCTTTATCTCAACACGAGTCCATACATATGATGTTTTCCAAAATTGGACTCCGTTTGCCCATTCAAATCGACTTTTTATCATAACCCTGGTTTAGGGCTAAATTCCCCCATTAATTCATTCAATTTCAGTCAAATAGAGGAGAATTCTAAGATAAAAACACATAATTGAACCATAAAACTTACCTCTGATGATAACCCGATGAAATCCCTGCAATTTCCTGTCAATTTCTCTCTCTAAGACTCAACAATGGTGTTTTATGAATAAAAGGTCGCGACTGGACTGTTCTGGACTTAAATTCACTGCCAGACACTTTTACCCTACGCGAACGCAATGCTACACACGCGTTTGCGTTGAACAAACGATAGCAGTCCTCATTCTTCCTCTATGCGAACGCGTGGCTTCAGCCGCGTTCGCGATGACCAACGGCCTCACACCTACGCGAATGCGGACCAGTCTTCAAGATCGCGATGCACCCCAGTCCTCACCCAATGCGTTCGCGTCCCTCGCCTCACGAACGCGAATAACAAAAAATCCTCGACTCTCCGATACACTTCGTGAACGTGTGGACACCTACGCGAATGCGAAGAACAAACGTTTGCTGCAATTTAGTGCAGTAATCAGCTGCTCACTTTGACTCTAAATGGTCCGTTTGGACCCCCGAATTCATCTTGAGGCCCCCGAGACCCCAATGAAAACCACCAACATACTCCATAACATGATTCAAGCTTGTTCCAATACTAAAAACATGCCCTTAAACACGGAAAACATCGAATCCAAGCAAATACAAGCCTAAGTTTTCATTTAAACTTCCGCAACCAACATTCAATCAAAAACCCGTCAAAACGACCTCCGATTGACCTGAAAGTTTGCAGGCACATCCAAAATCACCTAACGAAGCTACTGCAACTGTCGAAATTCCTTTCTGACTCCCGGATCAAAATCTCACATGTCGTTCGAATATCGCCAAAATTCAACTTTAGCCAATTCAAGCCTAAAACTACACTGAACCTCCAAATTCACTTCCGATCGCTCTCCTAGCTCATAAATGACCTCCCGGATCTGACCGAATCATTCTGAGCTCTCTAACTCACAAGACAACATTCAGCCGACTTTTCCCAACTATTCCTTCTTCTAAGAGACTATTTGTCTCATTCCCAATCACAATCAATCCTGATTGACTCAAACTCACCAAAATTGCACATTGTAACATTAACAAGCATATAACGGGAATAACGGAGTGATAACTCACATGATGACGGGCCGGGTCATCACATTCTCTCCAACTTAAGAAAACGCTCGACCTCGAGCGGGTTAAGAAACATACCCGGAGACTCAAATAGGTGAGGATATCTGCTCCGCATCTCCTGCTCGACCTCCCAAGTAGCCTCCTCCACGGGCCGGCCTCTCCACTGCACCTTGACTGAAGCAATGTCCTTGGACCTCAACTTTCAAACCTGCCTACCCAGAATAGCCACTGGCTTCACATCATAAGATAGATCACCATCAAGCTGAATAGTACTGAAGTCCAGCACATGAGACGGATCCCGGATATACTTCCGGAGCATAGACACATGGAATACTGGATGATCACTGGACAAACTGGGTGGCAAGGCCAGCTCATATGCCACCTCTCCAACCCTCCTGAGTATCACAAAAGGACCAATGTACCTGGGACTCAGCTTCCCCTTCTTCCCGAATCGATGACACCCTTCATGGGTGAAACCTTCAGCAATAACCTATCACCAACCATGAAAGACAACTCTCGAACCCTACGGTCTGCATAACTCTTCTGGCGAGACTGTGCTGTGCGAAGCCTCTCCTGGATCAACTTCACTCTATCCAAAGCATCCTGAACTAACTCAGTCCCTATCAATCTATCCTCACTAGGCTCAAACCATCCCACGGGAGATCTACACCGTCTTCCATACAACGCCTCGTACAGGGCCATCTGAATACTTAACTGATAATTATTGTTGTAGGAAAACTTAGCAAGTGTCAAGAACTCATCCCACGAACCACCAAAGTCAATCACACATGCTCACAACATATCCTCCCAGATCTGAATAGTGCACTCAGACTGACCGTCTGTCTGAGGATGAAATGCGGTGCTCAACTCAACCCACGTACCCAGCTCCCACTGAAATGCTCTCCAGAACTTAGAAGTGAACTGAGTGCCTCTGTCAGATATGATAGACACTGGGACCCCATGTAACCTGACAATCTCCTGAATGAAAATCACCGCTAATCGCTCCGATGAGTAAGTAGTACATACTGGGATGAAATGTACGGATTTGGTCAGCCGATCAATAATCACCCACACTAAATCAAACTTCCTTGAAGTCCGAGGGAGCCCAGTAACAAATTCCATGGTAATCCTCTCCCACTTCCACTCAGGAATCAGTATACGCGGAAGAACACCGCCCGGTCTCTGATGCTCATACTTGACCTGCTGGCAGTTGAGGCACTTGGCTACATGCCTAACAATATCCATCTTCATCCTTCTCCACCAGTAATAATGTCTCAAGTCTTCGTACATCTTCGCGGCACCTGGATGAATGGAGTAACGCGAGCTGTGAGCCTCCTCTAGTATCAACTCTCGAAGGCCATCTACATTGGGCATGCAGATACGGCCCTGCATCCTCAGAACACCATCACTGTCAATAATCACATCTCTAGCATCATTGTGTAGAACTCTGTCCTTAAGGACAAGCAAATGTGGGTCATCATACTGACGCTCCCTGATGCGTTCATATAAAGAAGACCGGGAAACAACACAAGCGAACACTCGGCTTGGCTCCGAAATATCCAACCTCACTAGCCGATTGGCTAGAGCCTGAATGTCATAAGTAAATGGCCTCTCCCCAACTGGGATATAAGCTAGGTTTCCCATACTAACCGCCTTCCAGCTCAAAGCATCGGCCACAACATTGGCCTTCCCTAGATGATACAATATAATGATGTCATAATCCTTAAGCAACTCCAGCCACCTCCGCTGTCTCAAATTAAGGTCCTTCTGTTTGAATAGATGCTGAAGACTGTGATGATCTGTATACACCTCACAAGAGACACCATACAGGTAATGTCACCAAATCAGCAATGACCCTACCCTCTTGCATCAACACACAACCAATGCAAACTCTCGAGGCATCACAATACACAGTATAAGGATCTGAAGCTGACGGCAGTATCAAGACTGGTGTTGTGGTAAGTGCTGTCTTGAGCTTCTGAGAGCTCTCCTCGCACTCATCGGACCATATGAAGGGAGCACTCTTCTAAGTCAATCTAGTCAAGGGTGAATCAATAGAAGAGAATCCCTTAACGAATCGACGATAATACCGTGCCAATCCCAGGAATCTACGAATCTCAGTAACTGAGGTCGGTCTGGGCCAACTCTGCACTGCCTCTACCTTCCTCGGATCCACCTGAATACCATCACGGGACACTATGTGTCCTAAGAATTCCACAGACTCAAGCCAGAACTCACACTTGGAGAACTTGGAATACAACTTCTCCTCCCGCAACCTCTGCAATACAACTCTAAGATGCTGAGCATGCTCCTCCTAGCTACGAGAGTACACCAGGATATCATCTATGAACACAATCACGAAAGAGTCCAAATATGGCCGAAATACACTGTTCATCATATGCATGAATACGGCTGGGGCATTGGTTAGCCCAAAGGACATCACAAGAAACTCATAGTGCCCATACCTCATCCTGAAGGCTGTCTTCATAATATCAGACTCTCTAATCTTCAGCTGGTGGTAGCCTAAACGAAGATCAATCTTCGAGAATACCCTAGCTCCTTGGAGCTGATCAAATAAATCATCAATGCAAGGCAGAGGATACTTGTTCTTCACTGTTACCCTATTCAGCTGCCTGTAGTCAATACACATCCTTATAGAGCCATCCTTCTTCTTAACAAACAAGACCGGTGCACCCTATGGTGACACACTCGGCCGAATGAACCCCTTATCTAGGAGTTCCTGGAGCTGCTCCTTCAATTCCTTCAACTCAGCTGGTGTCATAGGATATGGATGAATAGAAATAGGTTGAGTGCCTGGCACCAAATTGATCCCGAAGTCAATGTCCCTGTCCGACGGCATGCCCGTCAGGTATGAGTGAGATACATCAGGAAAGTCCCGCACAATGGGAACAGAATCAATACTGGGAGTCTCAGCTCTGACCCCCCACACAAATGCCAAATAAGAAAGACATCCCTTCCCAACCATTCGTTGGGCCTTGAGTAAAGATATTACCCTACTGGGTACAAAGTCAGTCGTGCCTCGCCACTCGATCCTCTAAATGCCCGGCATATCCAATGAGACTATCTTGGCATGACAGTCCAGAATAGCATGACATGGGGATAGCCAATCCATGCCCAATATGACATCAAAATCAATCATGCTGAGAAGCAATAGGTCCACTCGGGTCTCCAGACCCCCAATAGTGACCATACCGGATCGATATACATGGTCCACAATAATAGTGTCCCCTATCGGGGTAAATACGTGTACTGGCAATGCAAGACACCCTCGGGTCGTGCCCAAATGAGGAGCAAAATATGTAGATACATAAGAATAAGTAGAACACGGATCGAACAATACTGAGGCATCTCTGCGGCACACTGAAATAATACCTGTAATGACAGCATCAGAAGCAACGGCCTCATATCGGCCCTGAAGAGCATAGCATCTAGCCTGTTCGCCTAATCGGCCTCCCGCTCAAGGGCGACCCCTAGCTGTCTGACCCTCACCCCTAGCTGGCGGACCGGGTGCCGAAGTAGAAAGACCAGATGATGAGGGTTGCCCACTCTGCTGATATGGCCTGGAAACAAGACGGGTACACTCTTTGCGGATGTGCCCAAACTCTCCGCACTCGAAGAACCTCCCAGGTTCTGGGGGCTGAGACTGAGGAGGACCCCTAGCACTGGAGTGTCCAGCTGATGAACTAGGCCGAGAAGAAGCCTGGGCAGATGGGGCCTGTGAAGAACTCTGAGCTAGCATAGCGCTGAGAGATGGCTGGATCTGGTGCGAACCGTGATAACCCCGGCTAGAAGACCACCTACGGCGATCTGAGCGGCCCGAATGTGAAGACCTGTAAGAGCAACCTCGGCTGTGCTGACCCTTGCCTCTGGTCTGAGTGCTACTAGAACTAGCTGATCCTCGAGGCCTATTGGCCTCCCTCTCATCTCGCTCCCTGTGATGATTTGTCTCTATGTTGCAAGCGATATCTACAACATTCTTAAAAGTACGGCTCAAAACCCTCTCTCGGGTCATCAGAATACGGATGGGATAGATAAGGTCGTCCACAAAGCATCCAATCCTCTCTCTGTCGGTAGGAACCAACCACGGTGCATATCTTGACAACTCTGTAAATCTGATCTCATACTCTGATACTGACATGTCTCCCTGGCAGAGTCCCTCAAACTGCCTACGCATCTCCTTTCTTTGAGATCGAGGCACCCACTTCTCCAATAACATAGTGGAGAACTCTGGCCGTGATAGTGGTGCTATCCCTGCTGGTCTACGGCGCTCATAAGCCTCCCACCAAGCAAAGGCTGGTCCCTAGAACTGAAAGGTAGTAAAGGACACACCACTGGACTCCAAGATCCCTCCCGTATGGAGCATCCGCCGGCACTTGTCCAGAAAACCTTGGGCGTCCTCGCCCGGAGCACCAGTGAACACTGGAGGGGATAATCTGCTGAACCTCTCGAGATGACGCTGCTCGTCGTCAGTCATAGCTGGGACCCTGTCCCCCTGAACCTGATCTGCTGGCTATACTAGGACCATATGTTGAACTAGAGGAGCCTCATGTGTGTGTAAGCCCTGCACTGCTGGCTCTAGAGTGCGTGCTGCGGGGTCCTGATGACCACCCCCGGTCCCTGATGCAGCTGCTGCGGTGGTAACTGAAACTGCCTGTGCCAGGCCAGTGCAAACTGCTAATATTTGAGCCAGGGTCTCCTGTAGACCCGGAACAATGGACACAGCTGGTGCCTGAACTGGTGCTGCTGGAGCCCCTGCAACTGGAGGCTGTGGGTCAGCTGGCACTACCTCAGCTGCCCTACCTTCGCCACGACCACGGCTGCGTCCATGGCCTCTAGCAGGTGGTAATGGTGGTCATCCAACTCGTCCGAAAGCTCGAGTTCTCGCCATCTATGAGAGAATAGAATGTCAAAGTTTAGTTTGAATCAACAAAATCGCACGACAAGAATTTCAAGAATTCAAACTTTCCTAAAAGGTTTGTAGCCTCCCGAGGATAAGTATAGGCGTCCCCGTACCGATCCACGAGACTCTACTAAACCGTCTAATGACTCGCGAGACCTGTTAACCTAGGCTCTGATACCAACTTGTAACGACCTAAACCCCGGTCGTGATGGTGCCCAACACAATGCTAACCAAGCCCGACCATGTTATCCATTAAACCAGCCAATTATTAATTACGGATGATAAATTAAACTTAAATAGCATCTTTTCATATCAAAATGATAAACGTGGAAGTAGAGCATACAAAATACGGTCCCAACTAAATTGTGGTGTCACAAGTCTGAGCCTCTACAGATGAAATATCCTATACAAACAAGTCTAGGAAAAATGAAGACAACAAAATGATAAAGAAGGAGAAAATAGGTCCTACGGACGTCGGCAACTACCTCGAAGTTTCCACGGGATAGTAATAAATAAGCAGCTGCGACAACTCAACTGCTCTCAGGCACATGTGAATCTGCACAAAAAGTACAGGGAAGTGGGGTGAGTATATTTCAACTCAGTGAGTAATAATAATAAATAATAACTGAAAATAAGAACACCTGTACTATCACTAAAAAGTTCTAAGGGCAACCTCACAGGTAAGTTATCTCTACAGTGAATACCCTCATCTCCAGTCCACATCTATCTCAACAAGGTCCCACACTGACCTAGTCCTCACTCGTACCGCTACGGCGTACAGCCGATCCAATGTATATAAATGTATACATATGTCTATAATGTATATATATAGGTGTATATATATATATATATATATATATATATATTTATGTATAATGCTGCGGCGCGCAGCCCGCTCTAATATATATATACTGCTGCGGCGTGCAGCCCGCTCCAATATATAATGCTGCGGCGTGCAGCCCGTTCCATTTAACGTCGACGGCGCTCACTGGGGGTGTATACAGACTTCGGAGGGGCTCCCTCAGCCCAAGCGCTATGATGCTGCGGCGTGCAGCCCGATCCACACATGTATTACTGCGGCGTGCAGTCCGATCCAATATATATATATATATATATATATATATATATATTTATATATTTATACTGCTGCGGCGCGCAGCCCGTTGTGTGTGTGTGTGTGTGTGTGTGTGTGTCTATAATATACTCCAGCGCCCACTGAGAATGTGTGCAGACTCACACTCTGAAGGGGCTCCTACAGCCCAAGCGCAATAGTACTGCGGCATGCAGTTCGTCCCACTTGTAGATTACTACGGCGAGCAGTCCGATCCAACATATATAGTGCTGCGGCGTGTAGCCCGATCCAATATAGGTATATATATATATATATATATATATATATATATAATACCTCATAATATATATATAATACCTCATAATAGGTCCTCGACCCTATCCCAGTCAGTATAGACTCGGCCTTTCAAGCCCACTCAGCTAAATCAGAGAATTTCCTCCCTAGGTAGTCTCTCTTAACAGTTCACATCTAGTACAGGCCCACGATATGCTATACAGCAAATATTACGGCTGAGTGTAAGTTTCCAACATGATATAGGGTTCACCTAGCTCTACAGGCTTCCCTAGTGCTCTACAGATCGGCACAAGGCCCCAAACATGGCTACTAGCCCGATTACATAGTTATAAGCTCATTCACGGTCATAATACACAATACAACTATCAGTCGGGAAGTACCAAGTCCAATCCTCAATCACAATGTCACCACTCACGTCACATGACGCGTGTGTCCTATCAACAAAGCACTGTAAAGTGAAAGTACGGGGTTTCAAACCCTCAGTACATTATTTACTACCACCACTCACCTCGATCCGGTAGAAGCCCTGCGCTTGCCTAGCAAATTAATACCCTCGGATGGCAAATCTGCTTAAAATCAATGAGAATACATCAATATAGGGTAATTAGACACAACATGTCACACCTCCTTTTTACCGCACATACGTATAATGTGTTAATGTGCCGTTGTTTACTACTACACTCCGAGAAGGTATATAATAATAATCAGGGAAGGAGTTTTTCCACTTAAAGGACAGTCGGAACGGGATCAATTTATTTAATTTTTTTAGAGTCGCCACTTTGGAAAATAATGGTGTCCCAAGTCACCGGTTTAATCCCGAACCGAGGAAATTTATGACTCTGTATTACAGTCCGCGAAACTAGAAACCTGGATAAGGAATTGTGTTAGGCACTCCCGGATTCCGTGGTTTTAGCACGGTCGCTCAACTGCAATTTTTGTTTCTATCTGATTTCTTTATATATTTTAATTAGGTGCTTTTAATGTTCCGCTTTTCAATTTTAGAAGAATTGCGACGTCACGAAAATACATTTCGAGTCACACCGCAACCGGTACGCCTGTGACTTTAATGTATTTCAGTTTCGCCGAGAGTAAGATTTGGGTCACATAAATGCGCACCCGTATTTAGGAAAAGTAATTTTATTAAAGCCGTGCCTAAAGAGTCTATCGTCTTGATTAACTTTTAGAAAGACCGTGAAATTTACTAAACGGTCCTTCCGAATCTAGAATTTTCTTACCATTTATTTTTAGGGCCCCGCGATTGTGTATTTTTGCTTGGCGAAGCTCGTCTCATTATTTTAAAGGTCATACCTAGAATAGCTAGATTTTCTATTGTTTTGTTTTTGTGTCAAAAGGAAAGAAAGTCCTAATTGATATTATTAAGAAAATTTCCTTAGTCTACCAATTAAACATCAACGGGCCAAATGCCATTTTTAATCTTAAGTCCAAGGAACCCAATTTGTACACTTGGATTTCAGTATTCTCAAGCGTTGGGCCTGAGACAGGCCCAAATGGAGAGAAAAGCAAAGCTGGCCGTGTGGTTTGAGGGATCAAAATCCCTAAAAATTGAGCAAGCTATGCAATTGCTCATGAATAAACTCGCCGGAATGAGTATGCTTATTTTTTGTTTGAACATGTTGAATTTAAGACAAATCAAATTTTAGAACAAAATAGGATCAAAATTAGTAACAAATTGGCACATAAATTACTGTAAGTTGCTGCATTTTAAAAGGGTACTTGATTGACCATTTTCTCACTTTCACACACACAAACACACGGCAGTCTTAGCACTTGAATCCGATAAAAGCTTGAATTTCCAGCTTTCTAAACTTTATCATTATTTCATCATTTAATGTCCTGATTGTCAACTATGAAAACTTAATGACATAGCTGTGAAAATTTGAACTACAAGCTACGTTAATCTAACTAGATATGGCAGAATTAATAATTAATAGGAATTAAGATCTTAGACTAATTAATTAACTAATACAATTCAAAAATTTCATCAATCAAATTATTCTAATTACAAAATCAAAATCAAACTAAGAAAGTTGGAACTAATTGCTTAATGAATTCGACTTTAGCTTTTCAATTAGACATAATGAAACAATTTTAAATGAACATAACTTCAATACTTCAAATTTCAGCAACAGACTCTTCATAAATATCCAAACGGCATTTCCAGCATTTAACTCCATATCACAATTTACATAGCCTCTCTAATTGAGAAATGGATAGGAGAAATACCTAAAAAGTTGAAAATCTATTAGATCTAATTGATTACAGCAGCTAAACAGGATGCAGCAAGGAGTATTTTAGCAGTAATTCTCAGCAAATTCACAGCAACAGTGATACGAACAACAGTTAAGCCCAGGAGATGATTTTCAGAAATTTGAATTATTTCAAATCAAATCTCACTCTAAATTATTGAGCTAGCAGTTTTCACTGATTTATGACTGATTTCCTATTGTTTTTGGATTTTTGAAGATAATTTGAAGATAAAAAGAGAAGAAAAGGAATCTAAAATATTAATTTCAGATCTAGAACTTAACAAATATTTTTGGGATTTTTCTAGGGTTCCTATGTCTAAAATTCTAAAAGAGACTCTAAAAATCAGATTGAACCCCCCTTTTAATTAAGCTGAAATGCCTATTTATAGACCCCAAAATAGAGAAATCTGAATTTTATTAAAAACCCATCAATTCTTAGCTTGTTGCACAAGTTAGTGCAATTATTTTATTAAAAGTTACACTAAAACCCCTTCTAGAATACTCTACCATGTTCCATTTCCTTTGGAATTCCTATTGTGCCCTCATTTCCTTTTATTATTCACTAAAATACCTTTTGTTATGCCCAAATTGCCCTAAATCTCTATATTTATAACAACTATGCCAAATCCCTTTCCAATTGTAACATTTTCCTATTAACCTTATTACAAGTTTACGAACTTCCTTTTCCCAATTCACCCCTACTTCTTAAGGCTTATTACTTTCCTAAATTCTGTATTTTATCCTTATTTTAACCCATTTTCAGATTTGTATTTATCAAATAGCCACAACTAGTCTAATTAACCAATTGACCCTTTTAACTAATTAAAATTCAGAATCACTCAAAAATCAAAATCACACTTGCAACAGTAACCAACATTAGGCATTCTTACAAACATAGCCACTTTATGATTAATCATTCAATTAACAAGACTCAGGGGAACAGATTGATAAATTGTTGAATCTTGTTAATCAGAATATTTAATCGTAATTGAATCTATCAAGTAAGCATCTTAAGTGGATACGAAGCATGTGATTTTAATTATCGACTTATATGATTTTATAATTGGTAAAGAGCAAATTATATAATCAAACTCATAGCTATAACCAAATGACCTATCATAAACACTATCCTAATTAACTATTATCCTGCTAATTGATTTATCAGTATTCAAACCAAATCCAACAAAGCACCAGAACTAAATAACAAACCACAACGTAACTACAGAACATTTTAAGAAAATCAGAAAAGATACCAAGCTACTAAATTGATTACAGCTCTATTATACTAGTCATAAATGGAAAACTTAACTAAATTTGCAATTAACACAATCTAATATAAGAATTCCTAAACAAATTGAGCCATTTTCCAAAATAGAAAAATATTCTAATACAAGATACTTCAATCAAACAACCCGAATCTTAAAGCTATCAATCCGAATCAGTATTAGTTTTTTTTTATAAAAAAAAAACAAAGCAAACAAAAGTAGAGAAAAGGGACGAAAGGTCCAGTGATGAAACAAAAAGGAAAAAATAATCAAGAAACAAAGAAGAAGTAGAGACAGAAGCAAATTTAATCGTATGACTTCTAGTTGAGCAAAAAATAGAGAAGAAAACTAATAAACTAGTCCTAAATCTAACAAACATGCATATAACAGAGGCAAAGCGAAAGAAAACTTAGCTTTTGCCGTTTATTTTCTCTTTTCTGTTTTCCTCCTTTTTTTCTGTTTTTCTTTTCTTCGTTTTTTTTTCCTTGACAAATTCTTGATAGCTTTATCCGGCAGCCTTTGAATCTTTCTCGAACAAGCTTCGTTCTTGAATTTTTCTTTGAATGCCCGGCGGCTTTAGGACTCGATTTTGCTTTGTCACTATACGATGGTGTTAAAAGAATGGTGAGGTGACAATTTGGGGTGGTTTTTAGGGTGGCGACGCTATGGGAGGGGGTGGCGGCGCCATTAGGGTTTGTGGTTTGGAAGGGTTATGGTGAGTTTTGAAGGAGACGGTTTAGAGAAACGGGGTGAGGAGGAGATGGAGAGTCGTTTGGTATCATTTTTGGCCGGAATGGTGGCCGTCCGGCACCTCATGCGGTAGAAACCTAGGCGGCTCTTTGAAGAAGAAGATAGATGAAGTGGCATTAGGTCTAGAGAGGGAGACAAGGGCTTGTTCGGTTAGAGACAAAAGAGAAAGCCTTGTCTTTTAACATGTTGTTGTATACTAGATTATCACAGCCGTTAGATTAAAAGTTACGGACGGCTGGGATTGAATGTTATTGAAACAGTGCCATTTTTTTCAGAAGAGAGGAGGGACCGGGTGATGTTTGGGCTTGGGTCGTTGGGCTGCTGGGGATCCGTTTTTGGGCTGGGGGGTAGCTGGCAAAGACTTCCGTTTGGCTAGTATTAATTTGGCTCAAGTCTTTTTGTCTTTGTATTTTGTATTAGATCTAATTTGTATTTATTTATTTTTTGTATTTTTGTATTTCAATTTTGTTTGTATTTTCTGTATTTTTTGTATTTTTGTAATTATTTAGAACTAATTAAAACTAACTAATTACCTTCTTTTTTGGCAATTTTCAATTTTTTTTTAAAAAGCTAACTAATTTTTTTGATTTTTTCTTTAATTTGTTAAAAATGAATTAATTTCCTAAAGATGCAAATTTTTGTATTTTCATTTATCACACGCAAATAACATGCAAACAACTAACACAAAATTCACACAAAATTTAAAAAATAAGGAAAAATCATTTATTTTGAATTTTATAGGAATGACTCATGTGTAGGGTAAAAATCACGTGCTCACAGCTGCCCCTCTTTGCTCGGGGACACGAAGAGTTTCGCGTAGGCCAAATTGTAAGCCCCCAGATTTTCTTCTACGCGTTTGCAACTATATCCTCGCGAACATGATGCCCATTTCTGTCCAACCCTTCGCGAACGCGACACTGTGCACGCGAACGCGAAGGGCAAATTTTCGTCCAGTGAATTAATACCCTGTAATGACCCGACCGGTCGTTTTGAGTCCCGACGCGTCATTCAGCAGATTGAGGCCATGAACAACTTCATCTCAGGTATATTGACTTGTGTGTATGGTCAGAATTAAAATTCAGGAAGTTTGGAGTCAAATCTAAATGGAAATTCTCATTTTGAAAGCTTAAAGTTGAAGAAATGAACTAGGATTGGAAATTTGAGTAAATGACCTCGGAATTGGGATCTAAAAGTTCCAGCATGCTCGTATGATGATTTTGAACTAGGGCGTATGTCCGGATTTGGTTTTTGATAACCCGTGAGCATTTCGGCGTATATGGTGGAAGTTAGTATTTTAGAAAAATTTCATAAATTTGGGTTGGAAGGCAGTTTAGAGTTATAGATGTCCATTTGGGATTCCGAGTCTGGGAATAGATCCGTATGGTAATTTTGGAGTTGGGAAAGCGATCGGAAGTGAATTCGGATGTCCGGAGGTCATTTTGAAGTCATTTGGCTAAATATAGGAATTTGAAGGTTTATGAGAAAATTCGACTGGAAGTGAAAATTTTGATATCGGGGTCAGAATGCGATTCCGAAAGTTGGTACAAGTCCGTAATGTCGAATGTGACTTGTGTGCAAACTTTGAGTCAATTCGGATCGATTTTGGTAGGAAAAGGGACAATTAATCTCTTTAAGGAAAGCTTAAGTTGGAAAAGTCAACCCAACGTTGACTTATGAGTTAGAGGGCTTGGAACTGAATTTCGATGATTCGGTTAGTTTCGGGGGATGATTTAAGACTTAGAAGCGCAATTGGAAGTAATTTTGGAGGTCCGGTGAAGAAGTTAGCCTATTTTGGCGAAGTTGGAATTTTGGCGAAATCCGATCGATGGGTGATATTTTGATCCGGGAGTCGGAATGGAATTCCGACAGTTGCAGTAGCTTCGTAAGGTGATTTTGGATATGTCTGCACATTTTCAGGTCATTCGGACATCGTTTGGTCGGGTTTTTGATCGAAAGTGTATTTTTGGAAGTTTTTGGAAACTTAGGCCTTGATTTGATGAAAATTGATGATTTTGATGTTATTTCGGCGATTTGATCACTCGAGCGAGTTCGTGTGATGTTTTAGAGTCAATGTGCATATTTGGTTTGGAGCCCGAGGGCTCGGGAGTGTTTCGGAGGTGTCTCGGAATAATTCCGGACTTAGAAAATGGGCAGAAATTGCAATGAACAGTGTTCGCGAACAGTGCCCGTGAAACAGTGTCCGTGAATAGTGCCCGTGAAATAGTGTCCGTGAACAGTACCGTGAACAGTAATATATTTGAGGTCCGAAAATATATTGCCATTTTTGACGATTTGGAGCTCGGATAGGGCGATTTTTCGTGGGATTTTTGGAGAGAACAACGGGGTAAGTGTTCTTAACTCAATTTTGGTGGTATAACGCGAATCTATTGCAAGTTTTAGTGTTTAATTTGAGAATTTTTGTTGAAAAGGGTAGAAAACCCTCATGGATAGAAATAGTGATTTAAGGGGACAAATGAACTCCAATTTTTGTGAATTTGGTATGTACGGACTCGTGGCGAGACGAGGATTCCGGAAATATAAATTTCGAAATTTTTCGAGATGTGGGCTCGGGGCTCGGGTTTTGCCAATTTCGTGATTTTTGATATTTTTCGAGTTCTTTCGATTGGGTTATGTTCCATTAGCCTATTTTGATATATTTGTACTGATTTTGGCTAGTTTTGACGTGCGTGGATGCCGGTTCGAGGAGCTAAGGCGTCGCGGGCATGAAGCTTTTACCGGTTCGAGGTGAGTGGTGATAGTAAATAATGTACTGAGGGTTTGAAACCCCGTACTAGCACTTCACAGTGCTATATTGAGATGAGACACGCGTTCTTTGACGGGCGTAGTGACATTGTGATTGAGGGTTCGGACTTGGTCCTTCCCGGCTAATAGAATACTGTGTTGTATGACTGTTAATGAGATTATAACTGTACAATTGGGCTAATAGCCATGTTTGGGGCCTTGTGCCGATCTGTAGAGCATTAGGGAACCTATAGAGCTAGGTGACCCTTATATCGTGTTGGAAACATACACTCAGCCGTAGCTCTAGCCGTATAGCATAATATGAGCCCGTACTAGATGTGTACATTGAGAGAGATTATCTAGGGTGGAATTCCCTGTTCTAGGCTGAGCAGACCTGAAAGGCCAAGTCTATACCGATTGAGATGAGATAGGGTCAAGGACCCACTATGAGATGTTATATTGGGCCTGAAAGGCCAAGTATATACTGACTGGGATAGGGTCGAGGACCCATTATGAGGTATTATATATATATACCTATATTGGATCGATATATATATATATATATATATATACCTATATTGGATCGGGCTGCACGCCGCAGCAGTATATATATTGGATCGGACTGCACGCCGCAGTAATATACATGTAATATACATGTGGGACGGACTGCACGCCGCCGTATTATTGCGCTTGGGCTGTAGGAGCCCCTTCGGACTCTGAGTCTGCACACATTCTCAGTGAGCACTGGTGTATATTATGGGATCGGGCTGCACGCCGCAGCAGTATAGAGATATATACATATATATATATATTGGATCGGACTGCACGCCGCAGTAATATTTGTGTGGATCGTGCTGTACGCCGCAGTATTATAGTGGTTGGGCCTAGGGAGCCCCTCCGAAGTTTGTATACACCCCCAGTGAGCGCCATCGACGTTAAATGGAGCGGGCTGCGCGCCGCAGCGGTATATGTATTGGAGCGGGCTGCGCGCCGCAGCGGTATATGTATTGGAGCGGGCTGCACGCCGCAGCATTATACATATTCATATTCATATATATACTGAAATATTTATATGTTATAGACAGATGTATATGTCTCCATATATTGAGATGGCTGTATACCGTAGTGGTATGAGCGAGGATGGGGTCAGTGTGGGACCTAGATGAGATAGATGTGGACTGGAGATCAGAGTACTCATTATAGTGATGACTAACATGTGGGGGTTGCCTTAGAACTATTTAGTGATAGTATAGGAGTTCTCATTTTCAGTTATTATTTATTATTGTTACTCACTGAGTTGAAATATACTCACCCCACTCCCCTGCACTTTTTGTGCAGATATACAGGTTCAGGAGGGCAGTTGAGCTATCGCAACTGCTTTATTATCCCCATTCTGTGGAGACTTCGAGGTAGCTGCCAACGTCCGCAGTACCCGACCTCTTTCTTTTTATCATTTTGTTGTCTCCATTCTGGTTAGACTTGATTTTGTAGTAGATCTCATTTGTAGAGGCTCAGATTTGTGACGACACGATTTGGTTGGGACTATGTTCTTGAATTTCAGTTCTACACTTCTTGATTTGTTATGAAAACAGGCTAATCACGCCGATTAATCAGTATTAATTATACTTGGCTGGTTTAATTGGATAAGATGGTCGGGCTTGCCTAGCAATGTGTTGGGCGCCATCACGACCGGGGTTTGGGGTCGTGACAAGTTGGTATCAGAGCCTAGGTTAACAGGTCTCGCGAGTCATGAGCCGGTTGGTAGAGTCTCGTGGATCGGTACGGGGACGCCTGTACTTATCCTCGGGAGGCTGCAAACCTTTTAGGAAAGCTTCAAATTCTTGAAATTCTTATCATGCGTACTTGATTCAGTTTGAGGTATGATTCTTGAAATTCCTTCTACACGTTGATGTGCGCACTCGAGTGCTTAGTGATAATTTGCCTTGATGACTTAAGATTCCCCAATCGAGGGACGAGATATAATCTCTGTGAATTCATGTTGGGCCAGTCGGGAGGACTTGAGGCCGGATCTTTGTCTATGGCTTGAGCACCAAGGTACTAATTTCGCGAGCCGGTATTATGAAGTTCATACGATCAGGTATTGATCTTTATTGTGCAAATGGCAGTTTGATAATGGGAGATAAAGTGCCTTATGTGTAGTGGAACGAGTTCAAACTTAGGAAGACTAAAATGATTATGCTATGTGTATCCTGGTGGAAGGTATTGTGCTGAAATGCTAAATTGGGGAAAAGTAGGTGGGTTGATTCTCATGTGTAATTGAAAGGTATTTGATATGTGTTATGATTCGAGCAGGTGCAGCGCATGTCCATGTATCATTTTTGATAATATAACTTGTATAGTATTGAGATTAATGTTGTTGATATACATTGCGATGTCTTGTTGAGTTATGGTTGTATTGTTAGAATGGTTTGGTGATTCTCTGGCAGGTGGTTAGGCCAAATTACAAAGGAAACTCTGCCGAAATATTTGGAAAATTTGGGACTTAGAAAGATTTCTGTCACCTAAAGAGAGTGGGCTTATTGGTGGTGTGTGTATAAATGCAAGAATTGCAGAACGGTTAAGGTCTCTGATGATTCGAGTCTCTGTCAAGGCTTGTAAATGACTTGAGTTTAATCTCATTGTAACATTTCGGCATCACTTGAATAATAATGATATGAGTGGTTAAAAGTGCTTTGATGAATGGCTTCGAGCCAAGTTGGGGAGGTTGCTATTAAATAACTAATTGCACGGTTGTGTGCTATGTGGGCACTGTCTTTAAGTATGTTGGGAAAATTATGACAAGGGTATGGTGCTTCGTAGATGTGAAGAAATACTAGGGTGTTTTGAACTGCTGTTGGTAAAGAATGTTCATGGTATAGAAAAGAAAGATAGCGAATTGTACCTGTAAGTAATCATGTTCTGCGATGTCGGAGTTCTAACAAAACACGAGTGGTTCTACTCAATAGGACAGTTGAATTACAGCTGAATAAGGGTGAATGATGTCCGAGAATGGTTTTGCAGTGTTCAAGATTTTGCTTGTAACAGTCAGGTGCCTTAAGATTGTGTATGTGGCTAAAGATGGCGGTTTCGTTAGAAAAGATCAAGGCTTGTGTTATATTATGTGAATGATGGGATTCTATGTAGTATTGGGAAGTAATGATAACAAATTCAAAAAATCGCTGGAAGTTCTTCAAAATAAAGTATTGTAGAAGGTGGTACTCGGGGAAACATTTGAGAGAGTATTCGGCGGCCCGTGAGCCTTAGACCGTGTGGTCTTGTGTATGAGTCTTGTGTGGTAAAAAGGGTTGAGGCATTGTCGTGCTATAGTAAAGACTGATATGAAATTAAAGATGAATCAGAAAGGAAACTGGGTAAATGGAACAACTTGTTAATAAACCAGAATGGTATGAAAAGGAATACGATTAATTCCTGGTATGTGGTTGAAGTAATGAGTCTTGCGGATATTGTGCAGCAAAGCTCTTGAGTGCTGGCAGTTGTGTAACTTGATATGGGTATAAGGACCCAGTCCTGGCAGTTTAACTTATGCAATGTAAATTAGGAGAAAGAGTTTATGATGTGTTTTACCGTGGTTTGAAAATGAGTGCATTTTTCCTGTTGATATGCAAGGCTTGGAATGGGTAATGAGTTTTCTCTATATGGGATCATGAAAGTCCTTGACTAGTTGAGTGCGCCGATGTTTGCGGCGGAGGAAAGGGATATGAATTTCCATGTTGTCTTAGTGTGATATGGTATACGCGATGTGTTATGGAAAGTTGATAATGGCATATTCAAGGTTTTGAGATCAGTTCATAATATATGGGAAGTCAATAAAATTATTGAGCAGCGCGGACAGCTGCAGGTGATTTAAGAATCAATCTTCCTGGTGATTTAGGAGAATGGTACTGCTATACTAGTATTTCGGCAGAGTCTATGGTCAAAAGGGCCAGGTAAAATAAACTGATAATATCTAGCGATATGGTGGTATACTCCCGTTGGATCGACTGTAATAATTGAGTCGTTGATGACATAGTGAAATTTATGAATGGCTTTCGTGGTATGAATGGACGCTTGAGGCGCGTTATGCAATCGCACGGTGAAGTACGGAATCAGGCATAGTGATTCCTGTGTTATGTATGTGTTGGAGACTAGAAGTTCTCGTAACCCGCCTACGCAGCGGTGGTATATCGTGTGTATCGGCACAGTGTAGCGGTTATCGGAAATTGGAAGCTCTAGTGGCTATCTTGTTACCCGATATGTTGAATTTGAAAGATATATGATTGTAGACTGGTTGTCATAAGCCAGGTTGTCTAGACTAATGTGATATGGACTATGTCGGAAAATGCCACAAATAGCGTTGCATAGTGCATCAGATTAAGTTCCAGCAGGGTAGTTGTACCCTAGGACCAGCGGACGACTAGTAGGTATTACTTTGTCAGTTCTGCCTTTGTGGTGGATGTCAGTGTAATCTACCATTGATTCAACTCCAGTATTGAGGAACTTTGTCGGATGTGTTTCATGTGGCCGAGCTTGAGGCTATATATATATGTTTGTTGCAATGATCAACTTGACTCGATGTGCATTTTCCTTGCTAGATGTATTCGTGGATCGGGTGGCACGCCGCCACAGGTATAGTATTTGGATCGGGTGGCACGCCGCCACATGTATGGTATCAGGATCGGGTGGCACGCCGCCATAGGTATGGTATCTGGATCGGGTGGCACGCCGCCACGGGTATGTTATTGGAACCGGTTGCACGCCGCAACAGTGTGATGTGGGAAATATAGCTTCCTATATGTACCTTGTATACAATACTTCCTCTCTTCTAAGGAATAGTCCGTATTGGATATCGCTCGGGGAATAGCACATCGGTTGTGCCCATACAGGATTCGATAGCATATACTAAATGTATCACCGCGTGTGATTGATTGCTTGAGTTCGGACCTAAATATGTGTGTGGCTGACCGTTTTGAGCATTGCGACTTGAGGTGCTCCATGAGTAATAGTGTTTGGATAGAATCATGAGTTGTGGCAAGGCCACATGATGTTATGACCTTTCGAGGAGGATTCAGGTACTCTAATTCTATGATGTGAGACGAGATCTCAGTTATGTGTTGTGATGGTATTGAAGAATTTGAATTATAGCTCTTTATGTGAGTCGGTTGTCATGATTCGAGTGTGTTCAGATCATTTCTTATTGGAGCCCGTGTTTTGCTCGTCGTGGCTTAGGCCGATGAGGAGGTGTCATATTACCACTGTGGTGTGTTATAATCGAAATGATCGTTGGAGTCATTAATGAGTGCGAACATACACGATTTCAGCTAGATAGAAAGGTAATATCGAGGTTTGGCTCCAAAATCCGTTGTAATATCAGTCAAAAGAGAAATGGCTTCATAAATGGTGGATCTAAGGAATTGTCACGGGTTAGACCGTATTTTATTTATCGTTGGCGGTATATGAAAGTGTTGGAATAAGACTTCAACTAATAAGAGGTTTCCATCGGTATTTGGGTATTGTAGGCAACTGTAGTAATAAAGAATGTTATTGTGGTCATATGAGTAAAGTTATGCGAAGTGTAAATTCAACAAAGTTATGCATTAATGTTTGGGTACAACGTGTGGAGATTGATATGGTGGTCGAATGATGGAAACGGACTTGGCAGGAAATTCAGGGTGTTGGAATTTGGCCTAATGGCTTATTCGCTTGAATAAAGAATTATATCTACAAAATTATATAGCTAATGTGCTCAACTAAGTAGTGGTAGCACGGGAAGGTGCATGATGTGTTAAACAAGTTATTTGAGACTACATCATTGTAGTTCTCGGCACGTTCGAGGACGAACGTATGTTTAAGTGGGGGAGATTGTAACGACCCGACCGATCGTTTTGAGTCCCGACGCGTCATTCTGCAGATTAAGGTCTTGAACAGCTTCGTCTCAGGTATATTGACTTGTGTGTACGGTCAGAATTAAAATTCGGGAAGTTTGGAGTCAAATCTAAATGGAAATTCTCATTTTGAAAGCTTAAAGTTGAAGAAATGAACTAGGATTGGAAATTTGAGTAAATGACCTCGGAATTGGGATCTAAAAGTTCCAGCATGCTCGTATGATGATTTTGAACTAGGGCGTATGTCCGGATTTGGTTTTTGATAACCCGTGAGCATTTCGGCGTATATGGTGGAAGTTAGTATTTTAGAAAAATTTCATAAATTTGGGTTGGAAGGCATTTTAGAGTTATAGATGTCCATTTGGGATTCCGAGTCTGGGAATAGATCCGTATGGTGATTTTGGAGTTGGGAAAGCGATCGGAAGTGAATTCGGATGTCCGGAGGTCATTTTGAAGTCATTTGGCTAAATATAGGAATTTGAAGGTTTATGAGAAAATTCGACCGGAAGTGAAAATTTTGATATCGGGGTCAGGAAATGCGATTTCGAAAGTTGGTACAA
Organism: Nicotiana noctiflora; assembly: GCA_032618575.1. Classification (NCBI taxonomy): domain Eukaryota; kingdom Viridiplantae; phylum Streptophyta; class Magnoliopsida; order Solanales; family Solanaceae; genus Nicotiana; species Nicotiana noctiflora. The sequence goes on from JASVEL010012125.1 coordinate 222,059, forward strand.
GTCCGTAATGTCGAATGTGACTTGTGTGCAAACTTTGAGTCAATTCGGATCGATTTTGGTAGGAAAAGGGACAATTAATCTCTTTAAGGAAAGCTTAAGTTGGAAAAGTCAACCCAACGTTGACTTATGAGTTAGAGGGCTCGGATTTGAATTCGGATGATTCGGTTAGTTTCGGGGGATGATTTAAGACTTAGAAGCACAATTGGAAGTAATTTTGGAGGTCCGGTGAAAAAGTTAGCTTATTTTGGCGAAGTTGGAATTTTGGCAAAATCTGATCGATGGGTGATATTTTGATCCGGGAGTCGGAATGGAATTCTGACAGTTGCAGTAGCTTCGTTAGGTGATTTTGGATATGTCCGCAAATTTTCAGGTCATTCGGACATCGTTTGGTCGGGTTTTTGATCGAAAGTGTATTTTTGGAAGTTTTTGGAAACTTAGGCCTTGATTTGATGAAAATTGATGATTTTGATGTTATTTCGGCGATTTGATCACTCGAGCGAGTTCGTGTGATGTTTTAGAGTCAATGTGCATATTTGTTTTGGAGCCCCGAGGGCTCGGGAGTGTTTCGGAGGTGTCTCGAAATAATTCCGGACTTAGAAAATGGGCAGAAAATGCAGAAAAATCTGTGTCAGTAAATAGTATCCATGAACAGTGTCGGTGAATAGTATCCATGAACAGTGTCCGTGAACATTGTACGTGAACAGTGTCAGTGAATAGTGCCGTACATAATATATTTGAGGTCCGAAAATATATTGCCATTTTTGACGATTTGGAGCTCGGATAGGGCGATTTTTCGTGGGATTTTTGGATAGAACAACGGGGTAAGTGTTCTTAACTCAATTTTGGTGGTATAACTCGAATCTATTGCAAGTTTTAGTGTTTAATTTGAGAATTTTTGTTGAAAAGGGTAGAAAACCCTCATGGATAGAAATAGTGATTTAAGGGGACAAATGAACTCCAATTTTTGTGAATTTGGTATGTACGGACTCGTGGCGAGACGAGGATTCCGGAAATATAAATTTCGAAATTTTTCGAGATGTGGGCCCGGGGCTCGGGTTTTGCCAATTTCATGATTTTTGATATTTTTCGAGTTCTTTCGATTGGGTTATGTTCCATTAGCCTATTTTGATATATTTGTACTGATTTTGGCTAGTTTTGACGTGCGTGGATGCCGGTTCGAGGAGCTAAGGCGTCGCGGGCATGAAGCTTCTCTACCGGTTCGAGGTGAGTGGTAGTAGTAAACAATGTACTTAGGGTTTGAAACCCGGTACTAGCACTTTACAGTGCTATATTGAGATGAGACACGCGTTCTCTGACGGGCATAGTGACATTGTGATTGAGGGTTTGGACTTGGTCCTTCCCGGCTAATAGAATACTATGTTGTATGACTGTTAATGAGATTATAGCTGTACAATTGGGCTAATAGCCATGTTTGGGGCCTTGTGCCGATCTGTAGAGCATTAGGGAACCTATAGAGCTAGGTGACCCTTATATCGTGTTGGAAACATACACTCGGCCGTAGCTCTAGCTGTATAGCATAATATGAGCCCGTACTAGATGTGTACATTGAGAGAGATTATCTAGGGTGGAATTCCCTGTTCTAGGCTGAGCAGACCTGAAAGGCCAAGTCTATACCGATTGAGATGAGATAGGGTCAAGGACCACTGTGATATATTATATTGGGCCTGAGAGGCCAAGTATATACTGACTGGAATAGGGTCGAGGACCCGTTATGAGGTATTATATATATATATATATATATATATATATATATATATATATATATATATATATATATATATATATATATATATATATATACCTATATTGGATCGGGCCGCACGCGCGCGGCGGTATATATATTGGATCGGACCGCACGCCGCGTAATATACATGTAATATACATGTGGGACGGATCGCACGCCGCGTGTTATTGCGCTTGGGCTGTAGGAGCCCCTTCGGAGTACGAGTCTGCACACATTCTCGGTGAGCACCGGTGTATATGACTGGGATCGGGCTGCACACCGCAGCGATATAGAGATATATACATATATATATTGGATCGGACCGCACGCCGCAGTAATATTTGTGTGGATCGTGCTGTACGCCGCAGTATTATAGTGCTTGGACCTAGGGAGCCCCTCCGAAGTCCTGTATACACCCCCGGTGAGCGCCGTCGACGTTAAATGGAGCGTGGGCGCGCGCCGCGGTGGTATATGTATTGGAGCGGGCTGCGCGCGCGCGCGGTATATGTATTGGAGCGGGGCGCACGCGCCGCGACATTATACTTATTCATATTCATATATATACTGAAATATTTATATGTTATAGACGGATGTATATGTCTCCATATATTGAGATGGTGTCTGTATACCGTAGTGGTACGAGCGAGGATGGGGTCGGTGTGGGACCTAGATGAGATAAATGTGGACTGGAGATCAGAGTACTCATTATAGTGATGACTAACATGTGGGGGTTGTCTTAGAACTGTTTAGTGATAGTATAGGAGTTCTCATTTTCAGTTATTATTTATTATTATTACTCACTGAGTTGAAATATAATCACCCCACTCCCCTGCACTTTTTGTGCAGATATACAGGTTCAGGAGGGCAGTTGAGCTATCGCAATTGCTTTATTATCCCCATTCTGTGGAGACTTCGAGGTAGCTGCCAACGTCCGCAGTACCTGACCTCTTTCTTTTTATCATTTTGTTGTCTCCATTATGGTTAGACTTGATTTTGTAGTAGATCTCATTTGTAGAGGCTCAGACTTGTGACGCCACGATTTGGTTGGGACTGTGTTCTTGTATTTCAGTTCTACACTTCTTGATTTGTTATGAAAACAGGCTAATCACGCCGATTAATCAGTATTAATTATACTTGGCTGGTTTAATTGGATAAGATGGTCGTGCTTGCCTAGCAATGTGTTGGGCGCCATCACGACCGGGGTTTGGGGTCGTGACAACTACCAAGGACCGTGATCTCACTGTTGTTGCTGTTGTTACTGCCGTCACTGCTGACTGACCCCTTATTACACCATGGTAAAAATAAAGAAGCTAGCCTAAGCTACGGCCTATGAATTACAAAAGAAAATCCTATCTATGTCTTCCAACTTGTTTTTGTATTTTCTTGATCTTGTATCTTGTGTTCTTCCCAACGGCATTCTTGTTATTGCCTTCATCTTGCATCTTCTCTTAAACGACATTCTTGTTATTGCCTTGACTTGTATATTCTCTTTCACCGGCATTCTTGTTATTGCCTTGACTTGTTCAACTTCTTCGATATGAAGTATTCGTCCATTCTCCAGGTGGACCCCTGCTTGTGACAAAATAAACAACCAAAGAAAGATTTTTCTGCCCAATATGGTGACTGGGCACAACATGTTATTGAATGTGAGAATTTAATTTTTTCTTGTTTTTTCTTTTTAAATGCGGACATGTATTAAATGAAAATGCAGAAAAATATTCCTTTGTTATATAGGTGGGTGCCTGAACAGAAATTAAAGTTGCAGAAAAGTATTCCCTTATTATCCAGGTGGGCGCCTGATGCAGAAATTAAAAATGCATGAAAAGCAGTGCAGAAAAGTATTCGCTCGTTAGATAGGTGGGTGCCTGGACAAAAATTGAAAATGCATGAAATGCAGTGCAGAAAAGTATTCCCTCGTTAGATAGGTGGACGCCTGGACAGAAATTGAAAATGCATGAGATGCAGTGCAGAAAAGTATTCCCTCATTAGATAGGTGGGCGCCTGGACAGAAATTGAAAATGCATGAAATGCAGTGCAGAAAAGTATTCCCTCGTTAGATAGGTGGGCGCCTGGACAGAAATTGAAAATGCATGAAATGCAGTGCAGAAAAGTATTCCCTCGTTAGATAGGTGGGCGCCTGGACAGAAATTGAAAATGCATGAAATGCAGTGCAGAAAAGTATTCCCTCGTTAGATAGGTGGGCGCCTGGACAGAAATTAAAAATGCATGAAATGCAGTGCAGAAAAGTATTCCCTTGTTAGATAGGTGGGCGCCTGGACAGAAATTAAAAATGCATGAAATGCAGTGCAGAAAAGTATTCCCTTGTTAAATAGGTGGGCGCCTCAACAGGAATTAAAAATACATGAAATGCAGTGCTGAAAAGTATTCCCTTGTTAGATAGGTGGGCGCCTGAACAAGAATTAAAAATGCATGAAATTAAAAACTTTTGTGTTACCTTGTGACTGAAGGTTATCTTAGGTGAAAAATTCATCGGACTAAGACATTTAATCTTAGGAGAAAGTTTCAACAGACTAAGATTTTGATTCTCATTGGACTATGTCCATTTCAATGTAATCTCAGGAGGATTATCCATCGGACTGAGTTTATGACTCCAGGAGATAATTCTTCGAACTGGGTCTATTTTTCTGTGTTTTCTCCGGAGGAATATCCATCGGACTAAAATTATGACTCCAGGAGATAATTCATCAGACTGGGTCCATTTTCAATTCAGACTTTCTTAAGTCTTTCAATTTCAAAAATCTTTCCTTTCTTTTTCGAATTCTTACCTTTCTTTCTTTTTCCAACTTCTGATTTTCCTTTCAAATTATGCCTTTCCTTTTCTTTTCAATTACACCTTTGTTTTTTTTTTCAACTTCTATTTTCATTTCAAATTGACTTCTGTCTTTCCTTTGTTTACAACTTACATTATCCCTTTATCTTTGGTGAAAAATTCATCAGACTAAGATTTCCATCTTAGGAGAAAGTTTCAACAGACTAAGATTCTTTCCTTTCATCTGAGGTGAAAAATTCATCAGACCAAGAATTTTGTCTTCGGAGAAAGATTCAACAGACTAAGATTTTATCCTCTTATCTTAGGTGAAAAATTCATCGGACTAAGACCCTTGTCTTAGGAGAAAGTTTCAACAGACTAAGATTTTATACTCTTATCTTAGGTGAAAAATTCATCGGACTAAGACCCTTGTCTTAGGAGAAAGTTTCAACAGACTAAGATTTTATCCTTTCCGACACTTGTTTCATTTACCTTCCGACTTGAATTGTTCAACTCCGAAACAATTGTATTTACCTTCATGCTCTTCGGATGACTATCCGATTTCAAGAAAAATGACAGAAAAATTTTATTCTGCCCCAGTTTGACAATATCTTTTGCTCCTGTTTCAAAGCAAAGAAAAATCTGTTAGTTTAAAAGTGCGGTGGTTGGTTGTGGCCTTGATGGCGATTGATTTCCACTTGAGTGCCTTACCTGTTCACCGACTATCCATTTTCACTTCTTCTTTGTTCAAAACCGTCTTTCTTACGGCATGTATGTTACTCCTTTCTTGACGGATCCCACAAAATCCAATCTTGAAGTCTATGATTCCTTTGATGACTTCATTTGACAACCTCGGATGTTTCTTGACCGACTCCTTACTTTGTCAAAATATACTCCGATATTTCCATTTATTATATTTTCCCTAATTGGCTCTTTGCCGACCTTTGTGTCTTGCATGAATCCCAAACATTTTTATTGTTGCCCGCTTCATTGCACATGTTGCTCTATTGGCTTAAAGCACTTTCCTTGTCTTTTCTTGACTTACGACAATTGTCGTGTTGGCCAAATCCCATCTTGTGTAATTGGAAAGCTTGGTGGCAAATTTTGAAATTATTTCTATACTTGTTATGACCCGATAGACTCAATAAGAGGGAGGGTAAAACAAGGTATGAAGAATAAAGAGAAAGGAAAATACAATTCCTAACAAGAAACCTATAGAAGAATGACCTATCGGATGTGAATACCGACTCTAGCGTCCTTGACATGCACTTCAGCCTTCTCTGTATAGCAAATCTGATGTTCAACTCTTGTTGCAAGTTCTGCCGTGAAACTGGTCTTCAGTACTCCATTTCCTTGATTTGATTCAAAATCCTTAGTCGACTTGTAGTGCCCATAGGGTTTTCACCATCAAGCCTCTCTCCTTTTTGATTTTTCTTTCTCTCAACTCACTGTCGCCTTACGGTGCCCGTGAGGGTTTTCACCGATAAGACTCTCTCATTTTAATTTCTCTCATCTTGGAGTCCCGTGGTAGTTCTCATCATCTTTCTCGAATTCTTCATTCTCCTTTGTTCGGACTTGAGTGTTGCCCTTGATGTGATTCACCTTTGCTCGTTTGACTCGGCATTTCTTGAAGATTGATCGGAAGGTCTTGCTTTGGACCGTAATGCAGGCTTTTGGATGGGGTTTAGAAAGAAGGATATAAAGGCTCAAAATATTTCAACGTGGGATAAAGATTACAACTTTCGGAATATTATTTATTCAACAACCATAACTCATGCCTCAGTTTCCTTTTTGTGGGATTTTTTTTTTGGATTTTTTCTTTTATTGTGACTGAACCTCAGTGAGGCTGCCTACGTACCCTTTTGGGATCAAGTCAAAACGTAGTTCGGACCATATGATCGCTTCCTTGTTGCGATTTGACTTCTCCCGATTTTCTTCTTTTCTTTGCATTTTTCTTTCTTTTTCTTTTCTTTCCTTTTTTTCTTTTCTTTCCTTTTTTTCTTTTCTCTTTTTCTTTTCTTCTTTTTTTTTCTTTTCTATTTCTCCACTTGATTTCCCCGCTCAATCCTCGATTTTTGTTGTTGATTCCGAAAGAGGGATATGAAAGAAAATATAATAAGGCTCAAAGGGATAACAATGGATAAAGTGTTTGGATAGCCGAATAAAATGCCTTCGTCATTCCAATCTTCAAAACCTACCAAGTACAAGCTACACAGTTAAGCACCTTAGATTGATTCACATATTTGTCTTCTGTATTTGATGATTCTCAGTGCCATTGGGCAACAATCTCGATACCACGAAGGGTTCCTTTAGCCTTGGGGTACTTTTGCCTTTGGCTTTAAACCGATGAAGCATGATGCATTTCCAAGGCATTTCTTTATGTTATGTTTTCCTCAGTATTCACTTGATTCGGACTTCACAGTATTCCAATATGTTTTTATTTCTTCTGAGTATCATTACATCTTCAACATTGTTTCATTGCTAAATTGACCTTTAAAATCAAGCCGGGAATTATGTGCATGTCATGTTGCTAAAATCAGTATGAGAAGAATGGTAAAGTAATTAGAAATGGAATGACTAGAAATGACGGGAAATGGAGAGTTGTATTAGACTGATGGGTTGAAACAACAAGAAGAACAACAAAATGAACAGACTAGACTAGAATTACAAACCTAGATGGCACTAAACAATTTTTATTACTAAACAAAGCAAAGATAGAAGGGTTTTGACTCTCAAGACAACGTCCGGATTACAACCCTGAAATAACCCAGGCAACAGAGATGACACCAAAATATACCACCAAAACTCCAAGAGATGGAGCGCCTTCCCAATTGACAAGAATGGCATCTTAGCCGCTGAATTCTGCATTAATGTCGCCAAAATCACTTTCTGTTTCAATATCTTCAACTTCAGTTGACGATTTCTCAAGAAGATTCTCCTCACCCATGTCACCGGGAATCATTCCCACAAAATATTCTCTGTCATGTGCAGGTAAAGGATTCTGTGTTGTGAGCACGTGATTTTTGCCCTATATGAGAATTACATATTCCCTGAAACTTTCAGTTGGTTTCTTTTTCAGTTTAGAAAGGGAAATGCGGTTTGGGGTGACGTTAATATTGTATTGAAACTGTTTGACAAAGGCCCGTGCCATGTCATCCCAAACGTACCAACCAGATGCGTCTTGATCCCAAAACCATTCAGATGTTACTCCCGAGAGGCTTTCCCCAAAATAAGCCATAAGCAATTCTTCATTTCTTCCCACACCTCTCAATTGGTTGCAATACCTTTTCAGGTGGGCTATGGGATTTCCACGTCCATCATACTTTTCAAATTTGGGAACCTTGAAACCAGGCGGCAAGTGGACATCGGGAAACATACATAGATCTCTGAAGGCAACACTCTTTTGACCTACCACTTCTTGCGTGTTTTTCAGCCATTGTTCTAATCTCTTCAATCTTTGGGCCATTTCTTCCTGTACCTTCTTTCGGGTAGGCTTCTCAATGTTTGTAGGAAGATCAAACGAGTATGAGTGGTACTCGGGAGAGTGGTACTGTTCTTGTTGTATAGCAAATTGTGACTCATGAGAAAGTTGTCCCTGGCCATTGGACCATGCTTGACGCATTTTGGTCATTTGTTGTTTCACTGTTCTATTTTCCTCAACCACAGCAGACCCTTGTTGAACTTTCTGACCCCGAGTCTCTTGCGCACTTGTAACAACTCCGATGTCGGTTATCATTTTCCTTGAATCTTGCTTTCCAATTTACCACAACCAACCACCTCAACTTTCTGGATTAACAAAACGAAACCACCGGGTTAGCGTTAAGGTATTCCGCTTATTGATTTCCTTTGTTTTTCTGCTATTTTCTTTTCTTTTTCCTTTTTGTGGTTTTTTCATTTTTTCCTTTTTTTTTCTTTTTATAGTTTTTTCATTTTTTTTTTGGGTTATGGATATGGTTGAATCCTTTGTGGATTGCCTACGTATCATGACCCCGCATGAATCAGACCGAGCGTAGTTCTTGCAAATTAATGCAAGAAATAAAGAGATGTTTATTCGATTTTTTTTTGTTTTCTCATTTTGAAGAAAAATTGTAAAAGCCGACTCCAGCTACAACCTGAAGAAAAACTTTCACACCTTGTGCCAGAGATTTCTACAAGAATAAGAATATTTTTAGCGCCAATTATGACTATTTCTACAAAATTAGCCATGTAATGGCTTATTTGGCAAAATGGCTATTTTGCAAAATTTATTTAAGAAAAGATGAACTTGAAAATTTTTTTTATCCCGTGGCTCATGGGGCATCGTTCGGCATCACCATAAACCAACACAAGACTATTTTTTCATAAATTGGCCATGTAATGGCTTATTTAGACAAAGTGGCTCTTTTTTGTAAAATTTTATTTAAGAAGATGCAAATTCAAAATTTTTATCCTGGGGCCTATGGGGCATCGTTCAGCACCGACACAGGCCAACACAAGACTGAGGAAGTTAAAATGCAAAAATGTGGTTATTTCAGCAAAATTCTGGCCATGTAATGGCTTATTTGATAAAGTGGTTATTTTTGTAAAGTTGAGTGATGACTCAAACTTGATTTTGCGGATACGGCCTTTCGACATTTCCGCGAGGGAATATTTCAAGGCTGTGCCCAAAAATTATTTACAAATGACTCAAAGTGGTTATTCTTGCAAACACGGCCTTCCGGCGTCCTTTTGCGGGACATTTGGCTTGCTTTTAAACAAGAATAGCATCACCCAACTTATTTATAACAAAAATAAAAATTTTGACATTTTTTGGTTATTTTTGCAAATGAGGTGTGAACCCGAACTTGATTTTGCGAATACGGCTTTTTAACATTTCCACATGGAATATTTCAAGGCTGTGCCCGCAAATTATTAAAAAAGTTCAGGGTTGGATCCCCAGCAGAGTCGCCAGAGCTGTCACACCTCCCTTTTTTACTACCCCACATAAGCATAAATATAAATACGCTTGTAAGGTATACCCCGACGCTCAAATATCCGAAACGGATAAAAATAACGTAAGGGAAGGAGTTTTTCCAATTAAAGGACAATCGGTTCGGGATTTTATTGAGATTAATCAGAGTCGCCACTTGGGAATGATAATGGTGTCCCAAGTCACCGGTTAATCCCGAATCCGAGGAATTTTGACTCTTAAAAATGTCTGCGAAGCAAAGATCCGGATAAGGAACTCTGTTAACCCGAGAGAAGGTGTTAGGCATTCCCGGGTTCCGTGGTTTTAGCACGGTCGCTCAATTGTCGTTCTCGACTCTTGTTTGACTCAATTACAGATTTTTAAACAACATGTAATGCTTTTTACATTAGGTATTATTTTTAAGGAATTTGCGACATCGCGAAAACACGCCTTGAGTCATACCGCAACCAGTACGCCTATGACTTTTGGTGTATTTCGGCTTTGCCGAGATTTGGATTTGAGTCGCACCAAGTGCACACTCGTTCATAGGAAAGTACGTTAAATCGTGCCCTAAATAACGTCTATCGACTTTTAAGATCTTTTGGGAGAGGCTATGGAATTCACTACTAACCTTCCCGAATCTATTATATTAAACCATTACTAAATGGGGGCCCCGGTGTTTATTATTCGTTATGCGAGGCTCGTCCCAATTATTTTATTAAAGTCCGATCCTATTTGTTCAACTATATTTGCTATACATTATTTTTGCCTTAATCGATTTCTAGTATTAAACATTCCAGGCCCGTTATTTCTATTGTTTGTTGGGCCTGGATTCTTCAAACGTCTAAACAGACCCGTAAAGGGCCGGCCCAAGTCTCAAAGCCCAGACGGTCTTCGAGCCCTCAATCAGTGGACTAAGCAATTTCGTAGGACAATTCAGGCCCAGCGTTACACAGGGCCCAATCCAGATAAAAAGAATAAAGGCAAGAATAGAAAATGTAAAATCCACAGTACACATGATTAAGGAATCAAATGCTTTTATTAATCAGAAAGAGAAAAATCAATACACGAGGGTACTAATTCTAATCAAATATCTATATACATGATTGCTTATTAAACTAGTCATCTTCAATTCTGACTTTCACTAATGAATTTTGTGGTCATTTTGATTATTTACTAATTGAGAGACTGTGAAGCTAACTATATGTAAAGATATAAAACTATTTAAAAGGTAAGATGAGTAGTTTATGACCATATTGTTAACCTACTAATTTCAATACAGATTTAAGCCTATTTGATAGTTTCTAAACACGTTGATTACACGAACAGGATTCGTAATTTTAATTACTGGATTGTAATAACCTGAATATCCATATTTAAATGATTCAATGCTTAGACACAACTATTCCCCTGATTTTATTAAGATTAAACTCCTACTTGTGTTCATGTACAAATCCACGACAAGTATAGTTAACTATGTGATTTTATTTTTACGAAAAGCTTACGGTGAAAGATTAATTAGTGATTTTTGAAGAAAAGTGATATGCTAACTTATATTTTAGGTGTTTTACCTAATTAAACTCGGTGATATGCTACTTCTACGATTATACTACTACTACTACTAGCTATTATATGATTTTTGTTTGGTCTTTCTATTTTTAGCTACTACATACTACTACAATGTATAAATCACAAACTTAAACCAATAATATCAAACTATAACTACATGACAGCATATAATAATCTAAATCTTCATCTTTATTTGATCAAAGTCACCAGTACAGCTTCAGTTGTAAGAAAAATGTACCTGGTATTGAAAAGAAGGGGAAGATGGAAAATCAACAGTCGGTGAAAGTACAACAACAACAACAGTAACAACCAACAGTAGCTTCAACACCTCAATCCCGAAAATCCCAGCAATACGGAGAAAAACAAAAACCAGTAAAAAATAGAAAAGAAAAATATATTCCATATTTTCTCTTTGTTTTGTCTTTCTAGCTTTGAACTCTTTTCAATTCTCAAAAGAAACTCTCAAAAATTGAATTTTTCGCCATGTATACTTCTGTGTCCAGAATGTATATCGAGTGTATACTACAGCAGGAAATTTTTTTATTTTTACTTCTCTTCCTATTTTTCCTCTCTTTTTTCCACCTTTTTTTCATAAATCCTCTCTTCTATTTATAGGCAAGAATTTCAAAAATTTTCAGATTTTTTATTAAAAAGAAAATATTTTTTTAATTTAAAGAAAACCCACTAATCCATGTTTTCCTCTCCTTGTTTTCTTCCTTGATTTCCTTGCCCCCCACTACTTTATGTCATGTAATTATGATTATTTTTTGCTAAAAAAAATCTGAAATTTTCTTCTTGGGCCAAGGGGTTTTGGGTTAGGTAAGGTTTCTTAGGATTGGGCTTGTAACTTAATTTGCAAGATGGCCCAATCCAAATTTTTTCCATTTTGTTCTTCTCCATTATTCAACTTCCTAATTAATAAAGCCCAAAATACTAAGATTAATTTATAAAAACTAAAATTATCTTGAAATACTAATCTCATAATAATAATTGTCACCTAATTTTAAATGGTAATTAAAATACAATCACACAATTTGGACATTAAAGGCTAAAATGCAAAAAATGCCTATTTTTGTGATTTTCATTTTTGTAAGATAAAATTAATTACTCCTAATTGTAGAATTAAATCCTAAATGCAAATGCGATATATATATATATATATATATATATATATATATATATATATATATATATATATATATATATATATATATATATATATTGTCATTATTTTTTAAAAATGACACTAAATTCACAACAATTGCAAACAACACAAAATTCTTTTATTTTGAATTTTTGGGAGTAATTCTCATATAGGGCAAAAATCACGTGCTCACAGATGCCCCTCTTTGCGCGTAAACACGAAGAGTTTCTGTGCAAAGACAAGTGAGCGGATACGAGCGATTTTTTCCCTTTTGAGCACTCCGTGAGAAGCATTTTTTTTTTCAAAATTTTGACCGAACCTTTGCTTCAAGAGGTTTCCTACATATCCTCTGGCTAAAAGGGAATCAGGTCAATGTAGTTCGGAAAATTTTGGTAGCCGGGACTACCAATGAAACTGCGATTTTTTGCTGTTACTGTTGCTGCTGTTGCGGTTACTGCTTGCTGACCTCCTTATTACACCGGGGGGGGGGGTAAATGTAAAATGAAGAAGCTATTCTAAGCTATGATCCTACAATTACAATTGTTCCTAATCCAGCTTTTGCTCTTCTTCCCTTTCCGGTGATGCCAGAATCTTCCTTTTTTGTTGATTTTCTTGTTTTTTCTTGATGACTCTCTTTTTTGTTGATTTTCTTGTTTTTTCTTGATCTCGAGCTGAACCTCGCTCAAAACAAAACAACAAACTACCTCTTTTTTTTTTTCTCGCCCCAACGTGGGCTTTTAGCTATATAAACCATGATGTGCGTAAATATATTCCCGTATTTGAAGCGTGGGCGCCTAACGTAAATTAAACGTGCAATGCAAATGCGAAATATATTCCCGTATTTGAAGGTGGGCACCGAACATAAATTAAATGTGCAATGCGATGCGTAAAAGTATTCCCGTATTCGAGGGGTGGGCACCTACCGGAATTTAAACGTGCAATGCGATGCAGAGAAAGTATTCCCGTATTCGAAGGCGGGCACCTAACGGAATTTAAACGTGCAATGCGATGCAGAAAAGTATTCCCGTATTTGAAGGTGGGCGCCTAACGTAAATTAAACGTGCAATGCGATGCAGAAAAGTATTCCCGTATTCGGAGGTGGGCACCTAACTGAATTTAAACGTGCAATGCGAAATGCGGAAAATATTCCCGTATTTGAAGGTGGGCGCCTAACGTAAATTAAACGTGCAATGCGATGCGTAAAATATTACCGTATTTGAAGGTGGGCGCCTACCGTAAATGAAACGTGCAATGCGATGCGAAAAATATTCCCGTATTCGAAGGCGGGCGCCTAACCGAATTTAAACGTGCAATGAGATGCGAAAAATATTCCCGAATTTGAAGGTGGGCGCCTAACAGAATTGAAACGTGCAATGCGATGCGAAAAGTATTCCCGTATTTGAAGGTGGGCGCCTAACGAATTGAAACGTGCAATGCGATGCAGAAAATATTCCCGTATTAGAAGGTGGGCGCCTAACCGAATTTAAACGTGCAATGCGATGCGAAAATATTCCCGTATTTGAGGTGGGCGCCTAACAGAATTTAAACGTGCAATGCGATGCAGAAAAGTATTCCCGTATTTGAAGGTGGGCGCCTAACCGAATTGAAACGTGCAATGCGATGCAGAAAATATTCCCGTATTGAAGGTGGGCGCCTAACAGAAATTTAAACGTGCAATGCGATGCGAAAAGTATTCCCGTATTTGAAGGTGGGCGCCTAACGGAATTGAAACGTGCAATGCGATGCGAAAATATTCCCGTATTGAAGGTGGGCGCCTAACGAAATTGAAATGTGCAATGCGATGCGAAAAGTATTCCCGTATTTGAGCGTGGGCGCCTACCGGAATTTAGACGTGCAATGCGAATGCGAAAAATATTCCCGTATTTGAAGGTGGGCGCCTAACATAAATTTAAACGTGCAATGCGAATGCAGAAAATATTCCCGTATTTGAAGGCGGGCGCCTAACAGAAATTTAAACGTGCAATGCGAATGCGGAAAATATTCCCGTATTTGAAGGTGGGCGCCTAACCGAATTTAAACGTGCAATGCGATGCTGAAAAATATTCCCGTATTCGAAGGTGGGCGCCTAACGGAATTTAAACGTGCAATGCGATGCGTAAAATATTCCCGTATTTGAAGGTGGGCGCCTAACGTAATTTAAACGTGCAATGCGAATGTAGAAAATATTCCCGTATTTGAGGTGGGCGCCTACCGTAATTTAAACGTGCAATGCAAATGCGTAAAATATTCCCGTATTTGAAGCGGGGCGCCTAACAGAAGTTTAAACGTGCAATGCGGATGCGAAAAATATTCCCGTATTTGAAGGTGGGCGCCAACCGTAATTTAAACGTGCAATGCGATGCGTAAAATATTCCCGTATTTGAAGGTGGGCGCCTACCGTAATTTAAACGTGCAATGCGAATGCGAGAAAATATTCCCGTATTTGAAGGTGGGCGCCTAACAGTAATTTAAACGTGCAATGCAAATGCAGAAAATATTCCCGTATTTGAAGGCGGGCGCCTAACGAAGTTTAAACGTGCAATGCGGATGCGTAAAAATATTTCCGTATTTGAAGCTGGGCGCCTACCGTAATTTAAACGTGCAATGCGATGCGTAAAATATTCCCGTATTTGAAGGCGGGCGCCTAACGGAATTTAAACGTGCAATGCGAATGCGTAAAATATTCCCGTATTTGAAGGCGGGCGCCTAACATAATTTAAACGTGCAATGCAAATGCGTAAAATATTCCCGTATTTGAAGGCGGGCGCCAACGGAATTTAAACGTGCAATGCGATGCGTAAAATATTCCCGTATTTGAAGGTGGGCGCCTAACGTAATTTAAACGTGCAATGCGAATGCGTAAAATATTCCCGTATTTGAAGCGGGGCGCCTAACAGAAATTTAAACGTGCAATGCGAATGCAGAAATATTCCCGTGAGGACCGGGGAGTGGATTTTAAAAGATGTTACCTTCCTCTTTTTGGTATTTTCTTTTACCAACTTATCTCTCGCCTGTGAATTTCTCCACTTATTCGGCATACTTTCTCTTTTTGGTATTTTAAATTTTCCACATTGGTCACATTCACTTTAAAGTGATTAGTGACAATTTGTTCCTCCATGAAACAAAATTTATTAGATATAAACTGCTGGCAACTGGCATCTGCCGTCCCCACTTCTTATTGCTTCCTTTGTTTTTGCTTTCTCATGTTGCATGGCTTTTGACTTCTCGTCCCTTGCAGACTCTTTTTTGTATTTTTCTCATTTCTCCATTTTTGTTTTGTTTTCTTTTCCTTTGGCCATGTTTGCCAAGCTTCTTTATTTCTTTCCCCAATCTTCCATCCTTTCTGATCAGTGTTATTTCAACTTCCGTTATCAGGAGCTGGTAGTTAGCTCTCAAAAAGGTAAACAATGAAATGCAGAAAAATGAAAGAAAGGTAAGGGTATTTTGGAGAGATGACAGAACTTATCTGGGTATTTGCTGGCTGATTCCGCTGACCATGCCATGTATTTAAACTCCGACCCAGTTCGTTCCAATCATTATTCTGACTCTGAATTGTCTTTGACCCAAACCGATACTCTTTTTTGTTGCCTTTTCTCTTTTCCGATAGTCCTCACGATCGCCTTACGGTGCCTCGAAAGGTTTTCACCAATAAGACTCTCTCATTTATTCTCTCAACCTCACAATCGTCTCACAGTGCCGGCTAAGGTTTTCACTGATGAGACTCTCTCATTTTTTTTCTCTCAACCTCACAATCGCCTCACAGTGCCGGCTAAGGTTTTCACTGATGAGACTCTCTCATTTTTATATTTTCTTTTTCATTTTTTCCTTTTGTATTTTGTTTTCTGTACCACGGGTATTATCCGATGCTTCGCTCCTCCTTCGTTGTATTTGTTATCATTTCAAAATTGATCGGAAGGTCTTTCTTTGGACTGTAACGTGGCTTTTGGATGGGTTAAGAAAGAAAGATATAAAGGCTCAAAATTTCAACGAGGGTTAAAAATATTTACAACTCTCGGAATTATTAAACATAACTTCTCCCCCAGTTTCAATATGTGGGGAATTTTTGGATTTTTCCTTTATTGTGACCGAACCTCAGAGAGGCTGCCTACGTACCCTTTCGGGATCAAGTCAGACGTAGTTCATCCAACTTCATAAGTTAGATGGATTTCTTTTTGACTTTTTCCCGATTTTTGTCTTTTTTCTTTTTTTTTCATTCATTTTTTTTTCATCATCATTTTTTTTTTCATTTCATTTTTTTTTTCATTTTCCATCATTTCATTTTTTATTCTGGCAATTTCGATCTTGTTGCACCAGAGCGATTCCGAGAGAGGGATATGAAAGAATATATTCATTAAGGCTCAAAGGGGTTATCAATGGATAAAGTGTTTAGATAGAGAATAAAATGCCTTCGTCATTTCAATTCCAAAATCACAACAAAATACAAAGCACATAATTTAAAACGAGTCATACATAGTATCTTTTGACCGCATCTGAATTGATAGCAGTCTCTACGCACTTTCCTTCAACATCTGTTAAATATAATACCCCATTGGACAACACCCGCGATACCACAAACGGTCCCTGCCAATTTGGCGCAAATTTGCCCTTTGCCTCAGCCCAATACGGTAAGATACGCCTCAATACGAGTTGTCCGAATTCAAACTTTGGCTCTATCGGACCAATAACATCTATGCCCCTGTTTCAAAGCAAAGAAAAATATGTTAGTTTAAATGCGGTGGTTGGTTGTGGCCTTGAACTTTGATGGCGACTGCTTTCCACTCGAGTGCCTTGCCTGTTCACCGACTATCCATTTTTACTTCTTCTTTGTTCAAAATCCACCTCTCTTTAGGTATGTATATTGTTCCTTTCTTGACGGATCCCACAAACTTCGATCTCGATTCATTTGATGACTCCACTTGACAACCTTGGGTGTTTCTTGACTGACTCTTAGAAGATATACCCCCTCTCTGTTCGAACCCCGTACTTCCATTTGTTATATTTTCCCTGAGTTGGCACTTTGCCGACCCTTGTGTCTTGCATGATCCTCATTGCACATGTTGCTCTTGTGGGCTTAAATCACTGGCCTTGTCATTCCCTGACCTACGACAATTGTCGTGTTGGCTAAATCACATCTTGTGCAATTGGAGAGCTTGGTGGCAAATTTTGAAATCATTTCTATACTTGTTATGACCTGACCGACTCGATAAGAAGGAGGGTAAAACAAAGTGTGAAGAATAAAGAGAAAGGAAAATACAATTCCTAACAAGAAACCTACAGACGAATGACCTAACGGATTTTGAATACCGACTCTAGCGACCTTGACATGCACTTTTGGCCTTCTCCGTATAGCAAAGTTGATGTTCAACTCTTGTTGCAAAGTTCTGCCGTGAAACCGGTCTTCAATACTTCATTTCTTTGATCTGATCCTTATTCGACTTGCAGCGCCCGTAGGGTTTTCGCCAACAAGCCTCTCTCATTTGATCTTTCTTTCTCTCAACTCACCGTCGCCTTACGGTGCCCGTGCGGGTTTTCACCGATAAGACTCTCTCATTTTGACTTCTCTCATCTTGGAGTCTCGTGGTGGTTTGAGTTCTTCATTCTCCTTTGTTCGGACTGGAGTGTTGCCCCTGATCTGATTGACCTTTGTTCGCTTGACTCGGCATTTCTTGAAGATTGATCGGAAGGTCTTCCTTTGGACCGTAATGTAGGCTTTTGGTTGGGATAAAGGCTCAAAATATTTCATCGTAGGATAAAATTACAACTTTCGGAATCTTTATTCTTTCAACAACCATAACTTCTGCCCCAGTTTCCTTCTTGGGGGATTTTTTTTAGATTTTCGGATTTTTCATTTATTGTGACTGAACCTCAAAGAGGCTGCCTACGTACCCTTTCGGGATCAAGTCAGACGTAGTTCAGACTATGTTATTAATTAATGAATTTCTTTTGACTTTTCCCGGTTTTTTTCTTTTCTTTTCCTTTTTCTTTTCTTTTCTCCTCTTTTTCTCTTTTTTTTTCTTTTCTGTATTTTTTTGTTTCTCGCTTAATCCTCAATTTTTGTTGTTGATTCCGAAAGAGGGATATGAAAGAAAATATAATAAGGCTCGAAGGGATAACAATGGATGAAGTGTTTGGATAGCCGAATAAAATGCCTTCGTCATTCCAATCTTCAAAGCCTACCAAGTACAAACTATCTTTCGACCAAATCACATATTTGCCTTCTGTTTTTGACGATTCTCAATGCCATTGGGCAACAATTTCGATACCACGGATGGTTCCTTTAGTCTTGGGGTACTTTTGCCTTTGGCTTTAAACCGATGAAGCATGATGCATTTCCAAGGCATTTCTTTATGTTACGCTTTCCCCAATGTTCACTTGATTCCAGTTTCACAGTATTCCAATATGTTTTTATTTTTTCGAGTATCATTACATCTTCAATATTGTTTCATTGACTTTTAAAAACCAGGCTTAGAATTATGTGCATGTCATGTTACTAAAGTCAGTATGAGAAGAAATACAAAGTGATCAGAAATGGAATGACTAGGAATGATGGGAAACAGAGAGTTGTATTAAACTGATGGGTTGAAACAACAAGACGAACAACAAAACGAACAGACTAGACTAGAATTACAAACCTAGACAGCACTAAACAAATTTACTAAACAAAGCAAAGTGGAAAGATAGAAGGGTTTTGACTCTCAAGACAACGTCCGGATTACAACCCTGAAATAACCCGGGCAAAAGAGATGACACCAAAATATACCACCAAAACTCCAAGAGACGGAGCGCTTTCCCAATTGACAAGCATGGCATCCTGGCCACTGAATTTTGCATTAAGATCGCTTTCTATTTCAATGTTCTCGGCTTCCAAAGAAAAATCTCCTCACCCTCGTCATCGGGCATCGTCCCCACAAAATGCGCAACGCCACATACAGGTAGAGGATTCTGTGTAATGTTTGGGGTTTCGGGAGTCTGTACTTCAATTCTCCTCTCATCGATAAGATCTTGAATGGCATTCTTCAATTGCCAACACTTTTCAGTATCATGACCCAATGTTCCCGAACAGTATTCACATCTGACAGAAGAATCAAGATTTTTCGGGGGTGGGTTTGGAACTTTTGGTGCGACTGGTCTTAACATCCCCAACTCTTTCAACCTATGATAAAGGCTGGTATATGATTCTCCGATAGGGGTGAAAGCCTTTTTTCGCTTCAGCAACCTCTCCTCCCTAAACGCCTTGTTTGGCCTGAAACCTGACCCAGGGGGTTTCCGGTATGTTTGCGGGGGTCGGTAGGCTTTTTGTGGAATTGGGTACATGGAAGGTGAAGTACGATTTTGGGTGCCTCTGGGAGAGTAGTGGGGTTGGGGATGGAAGTAGTGTTGGGAAAGCATAGCTGGGGGACGAGTAATCGAGCTACTCGAGTGGCTAGAAAGGCTGCGATAGGCAGGTATATTTGGCATCGGGTTCAGTGTAAGGACCGGGTCCATGAAACTAGGTGGTGGCGGGGGTGGTGCTTTTCCATCCTTCCATGCCCGATACATTCCAACCACATGTTGTCTTAATATTTTGACTTCTTCTCCTAACATGTGGTTCCGTTCAACCAGCTGTTGGCGGGAACCGGTACCAACCCACTCGGTCTTGAGATTCTCTGCCATTTCTTGCATGTTTTTCATCCGTTGTTCTAATCTCTTCAATCTTTGGGCCATTTCTTCCTGTACATTCTTTCGGGTAAGCTTCTCAACGTTTGCAGGAAGGTCAAACGAGTACGAGTGGTACTCGGGAGAGTGGTACTGCTCTTGCTGTATAGCAGATTGTGACTCATGAGAAGGCTGTCCTTGGCCATTGACCCATACTTGACGCATTTGGGTCATTTGTTGGTTCAATGCTCTGTTTTCTTCAACCACAAGTAGACCCTTGTTGAATTTTCTGACCCTGAGTCTCTTGAGCACTCGTAACAGCTTCGATGCCCGTTATCATTTTCCTTGGATCTTGCTTTCCAATTTACCACAACCAACCACCTCGACTTTCTGGATCAACAAAACGAAACCACCGGGTTAGCGTTAAGGTATTCCACTTATTGATTTCCTTTGTTTTTTTTTTTTTTTTTTTTTTTTTATTTCTCTTTTCTTTTTTCCTTTTTGTGGTTTTTTTTTTTTTTGGTTATGGACATGGTCGAATCCTACGTGGATTGCCTACGTATCATGACCCCGCACGAATCATACCGAGCGTAGTTCTTGCAAATTAATGCAAGAAATAAAGAGATGTTTATTCGATTTTTTTTTTTTGATTTTTTTTTTTTTTTTTTTTTTGAAGGAAAATTATAGAAGCCGACTCCAACTACAAACTTACACCTTGTGCCGGAGATTTCTATAAGAATATATATTTTTTGGTGTCCATTATGACTATTTTCTACAAAATTGGCCATATAATGGCTTATTTGACAAAATGACTATTTTTGCAATATTTATAAAAGAAAGATAAACTTGAAAATTTTTTTTTTATCATGTGGTTCATGGGGCATCGTTCGGCATCACCATAAACCAACATAAGACTATTTTTCATAAATTGGCCATGTAATGGCTTATTTAGACAAAGTGGCTCTTTTTGCAAAATTTTATTTAAGAAAAATACAAATTCAAAATTCCTCATCCTGGGACCTATGGGGCATCGTTCAGCACCGACACAGGCCAACACAAGATTGAGGAAGTTAAAATGCCAAATGTGGCTATTTATGCAAACACGGGCCATGTAATGGCTTATTTGATAAATTGAATATTTTTGAAAAGTTGAGCAATGACTCAAACTTAATTTTGCGGATACAACCTTTCAACATTTCTGCGAGGGAACATTTCAAGGCTATGCCCGCAAATTATTTAAAATGACTCAAAGTGGCTATTCTTGCAAAAACGGCCTTCCGGTGTCTTTTTGAGGGACATTCGGCATATTTTGAGCAAGAATAGCATCACCCGACTTATTTATAACAAAATAAAAAATTTGACATTTTTTTTGGTTATTTTTGCAAAAAAGGGTATGAACCCGGACTTGATTTTGCGGCTATGGCCTTGCAACATTTCCACAAGGAATATTTCAAGGTTGTGCCCGCAAATTATTAAAAAATGATTCAAAGTGGCTATTTTTGCAAAAAACAGCCTTCCGGCGTCCTTTCGGAACATTCGGCTATTTTCAAAAACAACGTCACTTCGATTTTATTGACAAAATTAAACACACATTTTTTTTTTTGTTTGAAAGGGGTGGTTGGACCCGATGAGGGTTGCCTACGTATCCCACCTAATGGCGAGAATCAAACCTGCGTAGTTCGGTCAGATTAATCGACCAATTTATTTCAACAACAAAACCATTTTTTCAATTTTTTTTTTTTTTTGATACCCATTTTCACTAACTCTTATTTCTCTCTTTTTTTTTTTTTTCAACAATTTTTCTACCCTCGGGATTTTCGCCGGTCCGCATAATGATCAAGGACAATTAAAAATGCAACACATAATATGCTCGGTCTTAATTACCGGGTCACCTGTCCTAGACGGACCCAACCCCTGTGTTGAGTCCCCTAAGTCAAATATGATGCAAATAAACGTCCTAGACCTAGGTTCAATATCCTGAAGTTTTCATATGGTGCTAGACCGTGTACCCGAGCGGACAACTCGGATCGAGGAGGGGGCTACGTACCGGTGACCCGCGGAGTCAATCGGCTTTGTAACTTGTCCGGCCTCTTTTTCTTATTTTTGGTATCGACACTAACAGAAAGGGGAGTCTCAACCAGTAAGCACATCCCCAGAGATAAGAAGAGAAGGGTTTTCGGCACAGTTTTATATATACAGTTCACGCAATATCAAAGCGGTAATCATATAGCACATTAATCAAAACATATAATGAAGTCAAACAATAACGCGAACGGCAATTCTAAAGAGCTCGAGTTCTTAAACCCTGAAACCGAAGTTCGGGGTTGGGATCCCCAGCAGAGTCGCCAGAGCTGTCACACCTCCCTTTTTACTACCCCACATAAGCATAAATATAAATACGCTCGTAAGGTATACCCCGACGCTCAAATATCCGAAACGGATAAAAATAACGTAAGGGAAGGAGTTTTTCCAATTAAAGGACAATCGGTTCGGGATTTTATCGAGATTAATCAGAGTCGCCACTTGGGAATGATAATGGTGTCCCAAGTCACCGGTTAATCCCGAATCCGAGGAATTTGACTCTTCAAAATGTCTGCGAAGCAAAGATCCAGATAAGGAACTCTGTTAACCCGGGAGAAGGTGTTAGGCATTCCTGGGTTCCGTGGTTTTAGCACGGTCGCTCAATTGTCGTTCACGACTCTTGTTTGACTCAATTACATATTTTTAAACAACATGTAATGCTTTTTACATTAGGTATTATTTTTAAGGAATTTGCGACATCGCGAAAACACGCCTTGAGTCATACCGCAACCAGTACGCCTATGACTTTTGGTGTATTTCGGCTTTGCCGAGATTTGGATTTGAGTCGCACCAAGTGCACACTCGTTCATAGGAAAGTACGTTAAATCGTGCCCTAAATAACGTCTATCGACTTTTAAGATCTTTTGGGAGAGGCTATGGAATTCACTACTAACCTTCCCGAATCTATTATATTAAACCATTACTAAATGGGGGCCCCGGTGTTTATTATTCGTTATGCGAGGCTCGTCCCAATTATTTTATTAAAGTCCGATCCTATTTGTTCAACTATATTTGCTATACATTATTTTTGCCTTAATCGATTTCTAGTATTAAACATTCCAGGCCCGTTATTTCTATTGTTTGTTGGGCCTGGATTCTTCAAACGTCTAAACAGACCCGTAAAGGGCCGGCCCAAGTCTCAAAGCCCAGACGGTCTTCGAGCCCTCAATCAGTGGACTAAGCAATTTCGTAGGACAATTCAGGCCCAGCGTTACACAGGGCCCAATCCAGATAAAAAGAATAAAGGCAAGAATAGAAAATGTAAAATCCACAGTACACATGATTAAGGAATCAAATGCTTTTATTAATCAGAAAGAGAAAAATCAATACACGAGGGTACTAATTCTAATCAAATATCTATATACATGATTGCTTATTAAACTAGTCATCTTCAATTCTGACTTTCACTAATGAATTTTGTGGTCATTTTGATTATTTACTAATTGAGAGACTGTGAAGCTAACTATATGTAAAGATATAAAACTATTTAAAAGGTAAGATGAGTAGTTTATGACCATATTGTTAACCTACTAATTTCAATACAGATTTAAGCCTATTTGATAGTTTCTAAACACGTTGATTACACGAACATGATTCGTAATTTTAATTACTGGATTGTAATAACCTGAATATCCATATTTAAATGATTCAATGCTTAGACACAACTATTCCCCTGATTTTATTAAGATTAAACTCCTACTTGTGTTCATGTACAAATCCACGACAATATAGTTAACTATGTGATTTTATTTTTACGAAAAGCTTACGGTGAAAGATTAATTAGTGATTTTTGAAGAAAAGTTGATATGCTAACTTATATTTTAGGTGTTTTACCTAATTAAACTCGGTGATATGCTACTTCTACGATTATACTACTACTACTACTAGCTATTATATGATTTTTGTTTGGTCTTTCTATTTTTAGCTACTACATACTACTACAATGTATAAATCACAAACTTAAACCAATAATATCAAACTATAACTACATGACAGCATATAATAATCTAAATCTTCATCTTTATTTGATCAAAGTCACCAGTACAGCTTCAGTTGTAAGAAAAATGTACCTGGTATTGAAAAGAAGGGGAAGATGGAAAATCAACAGGCCGGTAAAAGTACAGCAACAACAACAGTAACAACCAGCAGTAGCTTCAACACCTCAATCCCGAAAATCCCAGCAATACGGAGAAAAACAAAAACCAGTAAAAAATAGAAAAGAAAAATATATTCCATATTTTCTCTTTGTTTTGTCTTTCTAGCTTTGAACTCTTTTCAATTCTCAAAAGAAACTCTCAAAAATTGAATTTTTCGCCATGTATACTTCTGTGTCCAGAATGTATATCGAGTGTATACTACAGCAGGAAATTTTTTTATTTTTACTTCTCTTCCTATTTTTCCTCTCTTTTTTCCACCTTTTTTTCATAAATCCTCTCTTCTATTTATAGGCAAGAATTTCAAAAATTTTCAGATTTTTTATTAAAAAGAAAATATTTTTTTAATTTAAAGAAAACCCACTAATCCATGTTTTCCTCTCCTTGTTTTCTTCCTTGATTTCCTTGCCCCCCACTACTTTATGTCATGTAATTATGATTATTTTTTGCTAAAAAAATCTGAAATTTGCTTCTTGGGCCAAGGGGTTTTGGGTTAGGTAAGGTTTCTTAGGATTGGGCTTGTAACTTAATTTGCAAGATGGCCCAATCCAAATTTTTTCCATTTTGTTCTTCTCCATTATTCAACTTCCTAATTAATAAAGCCCAAAATACTAAGATTAATTTATAAAAACTAAAATTATCTTGAAATACTAATCTCATAATAATAATTGTCACCTAATTTTAAATGGTAATTAAAATACAATCACACAATTTGGACATTAAAGGCTAAAATGCAAAAGATGCCTATTTTTGTGATTTTCATTTTTGTAAGATAAAATTAATTACTCCTAATTGTAGAATTAAATCCTAAATGCAAATGCGATATATATATATATATATATATATATATATATATATATATATATATATATATATATATATATATATATATATATATATATATATATATATATATATATATATATATATATATATATATATTGTCATTATTTTTTAAAAATGACACTAAATTCACAACAATTGCAAACAACACAAAATTCTTTTATTTTGAATTTTTGGGAGTAATTCTCATATAGGGCAAAAATCACGTGCTCACAGCTGCGTCCTTTCAGAACATTCGGCTATTTGCAAAAAATGGTATCACTTTGATTTTATTGACAAAATTAAACACACATTTTTTTTGATATTTTTTTTAAAAAGGATGGCCTTTCAACATTTCCACAAGGGTATTTAAAGGCTATTATTCAAAAGGAAAAGATTTTAAAGTGGCCATTTTTGCAAAAACAGCCTTCCGGCGTCCTTTCGGAACATTCGGCTATTTTCAAAAAACAGCATCACTTTCGATTTATTGAAAACTAAACACACATTTTTTTTTGATTTTTTTGAAATGGGTGATTGGACCCGATGAGGGTTGCCTACGTATCCCACCTAATGGCGAGAATCAAACCTGCGTAGTTCGGTCAGATTGTTTTATGACCAATTATTTCAACAGAATTGTTCCACCTATTTTCAAATTTTCTTTTCAAATTTTCGACACCGTTTTGTCAATATTTCGTTATTTTTCTTATTCTAAAATTTTCTCTCTTTTTGTTTTTGAGGAATTTAACCGATCCACATAATAATCCAGGACAAATAAATACAACATGTAATATGCTCGGTCTTTGCTTACCGCGTCACCTGTCCTAGACGGACTCAACCCCTATGTTGAATCCCCTAAGTCAGATATAATGCAAATAAACGTCATAGACCTAGGTTCAATATCCTGATGTTTTCAATGGTACTAGACCGTGTACCCGAGCGGACAACTCGGATCGAGGAGGGGGTTACGTATCGGTGACCCGCAGAGTCAATCGACTTTGTAACTTTTCCGGCCTCTTTTTCTTATTTTTGGTATTGACACTAACGGAAAGGGGAGTCTCAACCAGTAAGCACATCCCCGGAGGTAAGAAGAGAAGGGTTTTCGGCATAGTTTTATATATACAGTTCACGTAATATCAAAGCGGTAAACATGTAGCACGTTAATAAAAACATATAATGAAATCAGATATAAGAAAAAACAGCAATTTAAATGAGCTCGAATTCTTAAACCCTGAACCGAAGTTCTGGGTTACTTATCCCCAGCAAAGTCGCCATAGCTGTCACACCTCCTTTTTTACACACGTAAATGATGTGCCGCTGTTTATTACTACACCCCCAGAAAGGGATATAATAATAATCGGTGAAGGAGTTTTTCCACTTAAAGGACAGTCGGAACGGGATCAATTTATTTAATTTTTTCAGAGTCGCCACTTGGGAAAATAATGGTGTCCCAAGTCACCGGTATAATCCCGAACCGAGGAAATTTATGACTCTGTAATACAGTCTGCGAAACTAGAAACCTGGATAAGGAATTCTGTTAACCCGGGAGAAGGTGTTAGGCATTCCCGGATTCCGTGGGTTTAGAACGGTCGCTCAACTGCAATTTTTGTTTCTATCTGATTTCTTTATATATTTTAATTAGGTGCTTTTAATGTTCCGCTTTTCAATTTTAGAAGAATTGCGACGTCACGAAAACACATTTCGAGTCACACCGCAACCGGTACGCCTGTGACTTTAATGTATTTCAGTTTCGCCGAGAGTAAGATTTGGGTCACATAAATGCGCACCCGTATTTAGGAAAAGTAATTTTATTAAAGCCGTGCCTAAAGAGTCTATCGTCTTGATTAACTTTTGGAAAGACCGTGAAATTTACTAAACGGTCCTTCCGAATCTAGAATTTTATTACCATTTATTTTGAGGGCCCCGCGATTTGTGTATTTTTGCTTGGCGAAGCTCGTCTCATTATTTTAAAGGTCATACCTACAATAGCTAGATTTTCTATTGTTTTGTTTTGTGTCAAAAGGAAAGAAAGTCCTAATTGATATTATTAAGAAAATTGCCTTAGTCTACCAATTAAACATCAACGGGCCAAATGCCATTTTTAATCTTAAGTCCAAGGAACCCAATTTGTACACTTGGATTTCAGTATTCTCAAGCGCTGGGCCTGAGACAGGCCCAAATGGAGAGAAAAGCAAAGCTGGCCATGTGGTTTGATGGATCAAAATCCCTAAAAATTGAGCAAGCTATGCAATTGCTCATGAATCAACTCGCCGGAATGAGTATGCTTATTTTTTGTTTGAACATGTTGAATTTAAGACAAATCAAATTTTAGAACAAAATAGGATCAAAATTAGTAACAAATTGGCACATAAATTACTGTAAGTTGCTGCATTTTAAAAGGGTACTTGATTGACCATTTTCTCACTTTCACACACACAAACACACGGCAGTCTTAGCACTTGAATCCGATAAAAGCTTGAATTTCCAGCTTTCTAAACTTTATCATTATTTCATCATTTAATGTCCTGATTGTCAACTATGAAAACTTAATGACATAGCTATGAAAATTTGAACTACAAGCTACGTTAATCTAACTAGATATGGCAGAATTAATCATTAATAGGAATTAAGATCTTAGACTAATTAATTAACTAATACAATTCAAAAATTTCATCAATCAAATTATTCTAATTACAAAATCAAAATCAAACTAAGAAAGTTGGAACTAATTGCTCAATGAATTCGACTTTAGCTTTTCAATTAGACATAATGCAACAATTTTAAATGAACATATCTTCAATACTTCAAATTTCAGCAACAGACTCTTCATAAATATCCAAACGGCATTTCCAGCATTTAACTCCATATCACAATTTACATAGCCTCTCTAATTGAGAAATGGATAGGAGAAATACCTGAAAAGTTGAAAATCTATTAGATCTAATTGATTACAGTAGCTAAACAGGAGTATTTCAGCAGTAATTCTCAGCAAATTCACAGCAACAGTGAGACGAACAGCAGTTAAGCCCAGGAGATGATTTTCAGAATTTTGAATTATTTCAAATCAAATCTCACTCTAAATTATTGAGCTAGCAGTTTTCACTGATTTATGACTGATTTCCTATTGTTTTTGGATTTTTGAAGATAATTTGAAGATAAAAAGAGAAGAAAAGGAATCTGAAATATTAATTTCAGATCTAGAACTTAACAAATATTTTTGGGATTTTTCTAGGGTTCCTATGGCTAAAATTCTAAAAGAGACT
Organism: Nicotiana noctiflora; assembly: GCA_032618575.1. Classification (NCBI taxonomy): domain Eukaryota; kingdom Viridiplantae; phylum Streptophyta; class Magnoliopsida; order Solanales; family Solanaceae; genus Nicotiana; species Nicotiana noctiflora. Next base: position 250,165 of record JASVEL010012125.1, read on the forward strand.
CTAAAAATCAGATTGAACCCCCCTTTTAATTAAGCTGAAAATGCCTATTTATAGACCCAAAATAGAGAAATCTGAATTTTATTAAAAATCCATCAATTCTTAGCTTGTTGCACAAGTTAGTGCAATTATTTTATTGAAAGTTACACTAAAACCCCTTCTAGAATACTCAACCATGTTCCATTTCCTTTGGAATTCCTATTGTGCCCTCATTTCCTTTTATTATTCACTAAAATACCTTTTGTTATGCCCAAATTGCCTTAAAAGCTCTATATTTATAACAACTATGCCAATTCCCTTTCCAATTGCACCCTTTTTCCTTTTAACCTTATTACAAATTTACCAACTTCCTTTTCCCAATTCACCCCTACTTCTTAAGGCTTATTACTTTCCTAAATTCTGTATTTTATCCTTATTTTAACCCAGTTTCAGATTTGTATTTATCAAATAGCCACAACTAGTCTAATTAACCAAATATCTTACTAACCATGAATGATTTCACATTAAACAAATAAAACCATACGAGTGATTCATTAACAAGTTTGCAGTTTTTTTACAACGCCCGTCATAACATAATACATACATAAGACTGGAATCCCACAGTTTACATGCCTATGGAGCCTCTAGGATACAAAAAAAGGGAATACAATACTTGCCGGTAACAAGGCTCCGGCTATACCTTGCAAAACCAAAATGAAATCTAAACAAAAGTGGCATGAACCACACGGGGCCCCGAGGAAGAAAGGGGCTCACCAAAACGGGCAGTGGAAGGTGAAGGATACTACTGCCGATGAGCTGAAGTGCCTGCTACTGATCCACCTACAATCATAATACGAATGTAGCGTCCCCGGCAAAAGGGACGTCAGTACACTTGAATTGTACTGGTATGTATGGACAAACTTTGTCCCAAGTAAACTCAAGCCATTAAATTACATCAAAACTAATCAAGCCAGCCAACCATGTTTTCCACCTTTTTCTCATTTCAGATAAGCCTCAACATAAGCACATTCAAGGTCAACAAATAGAACAACAACCAATTAACAACATAAATTGCAAGTAGTCAAACATAGGGGCAATCAGTGCCCCCCAGGTTGCAAACTCTCCTGCCGTCTCCTTTCACAATTTCACATCATTGATTTTTGTATCAATTTTCAATAGCGATTTCGATCGCTTTCCATCCTTATTGCCCCTGACCACCCTTATTACCTCGGCCACCCTTATCACCCCAACCCACACCTTATTTCCTCACGTTGCGGCGCGCAACACGACCCCGCCTTACAGTTTAAAACACAACAAGTTCAAACAAGCAGATAAGGTACTACACACAATTTCAACAAGTTCAAATAAGCAACTTGCACATTGTTTCATGTTCTCAATTACTTATCAAGCTAATATCACAACCAAGTTACAATATTTCCATAATCAAGAATATTCACAAAAGTATGTTCAACAATTTTCCACAATTCAAGTGTTTCATCTCTTTCCACAATAAACCAATTCTCGAGTGTTTCGTTTCCTTTCCACAAAGTGCCATATAGGCCATCATAAGTATTATTCACAATTCTTTACCCAATTCAACTCTCATTTAACTTTCGGTTCATATTCTATACCACATCACTCATATTTCAACAACTTTGAGAATTTCACACAATTTGTCAAATTAACATTAACCAAGCAATTTTCACACATATAGGCGATTTCACAAGAATCAAAATTAGCCATACATACCTGTGATGAGTTTTCTTCCTACTTTATGCTTACCCAAGATATCCTACTCTTGCCAACCTTGTTCTTGAAGACTCTTACTTCTACTCACTTCTTTTTACTAGAAATCAAGTTCAATAATCATGCACGAGTGTAAAAATTCTATTTTCAAAAGCTATTATATGCAAACCTCTCTTTACTCAATTTAAAACTGAAAATCAAAGAAAATAGTTAGGGTTTTTACCTTGAAAAGATTGGGGAAGTTGAATCCTTGCCCTAGGATCCCTTGGAATTAAGATGATTGGAACAATCTTTGAAGATGAAAGATTTCTCTCTCTAAAAACCCTCTCTTCTCTCTCTAATTTTGGTAAGATGATATGAGAAAATGAGGGTGAAAGGTGTTATATTAAAGAAGAGATCGGGTCAAAATATTACAAAAATCTGGGCCGGGGTCAATTATGCGGTGCACTATGCGACCGCAGGATCAACATGCGGTCCGCAGAGTGACCGCAAAATGGCCTCAAAATTACGCAGGTTCTGTTACAGAATACGGCCAGAATGCGGTCCGCATGCTTGATCTGCGGTCGCAAAGTGCACCGCAGATTTGACATGCGATCGCATATCGACCGCACTTTCAACACGATTTTGGGAAACTCTCTGGAATGATTTGCGGCAAGAATGCGGTCCGCATGTCAGGTTTGCGATCGCATTCTTGACCGCATATTGGACATTTTTCGGAAAAATTAATTCTCTACATTTTTGAAACTTAAATCACTACCAAGGGTCCGAACCGCGGCGAGCTTAAAGAATTCTACGCATACCTATTCTCTTATAACCTTATTACAATTTTACCAACTTCCTTTTTCCAATTAATCCCTACTTCTTAAGGCTTATTACCTTCCTAAATTCTGTATTTTATCCTTATTTTAACCAATTTTCAGACTTGGATTTATCAAATAGCCACAACTAGTCTAATTAACCAATTGACCCTTTTAACTAATCAAAATTCAGAATCACTCAAAAATCAAAATCACACTTGCAACAGTAACCAACATTAGGCATTCTTACAAACATAGCCACTTTATGATTAATCATTCAATTAACAAGACTCAGGGGAACAGATTGATAAATTGTTGAATCTTGTTAATCAAAATATTTAATCGTAATTGAATCTATCAAGTAAGCACCTTAAGTGGATACGAAGCATGTGATTTTAATTATCGACTTATATAATTTTATAATTGTTAAAGAGCAAATTATATAATCAAACTCACAGCTATAACCAAATGACCTATCATAAACACTATCCTAATTAACTATTATCCTGCTAATTGATTTATCAGTATTCAAACCAAATCCAACAAAGCACCAGAACTAAATAACAAACCACAACGTAACTACAGAACATTTTAAGAAAATCAGAAAAGATACCAAGCTACTAAATTGATTACACCTCTATTATACTAGTCAGAAATGGAAAACTTAACTAAATTTGCAATTAACACAATCTAATATAAGAATTCCTAAATAAATTGAGCCATTTCCCAAAACAGAAAAATATTCCAATACAAGATACTTCAATCAAACAACCCGAATCTTAAAGCTATCAATCCGAATCAGTATTAGTTTTTTTTTATTTTATAAAAAAAAACAAAGCAAACAAAAATAGAGAAAAGGGACGAAAGGTCCAGTGATGAAACAACAAGGAAAAAATAATCAAGAAACAAAGAAAAAGTAGAGACAGAAGCAAATTTAATCGTATGACTTCTAGTTGAGCAAAAAATAGAGAAGAAAACTAATAAACTAGTCCTAAATCTAACAAACATGCATATAACAGAGGCAAAGCGAAAGAAAACTTAGCTTTTGCCGTTTATTTTCTCTTTTCTGTTTTCCTCCTTTTTTTCTGTTTTTCTTTTCTTCGTTTTTTTTTCCTTGACAAATTCTTGATAGCTTTATCCGGCAGCCTTTGAATCTTTCTCGAACAAGCTTCGTTCTTGAATTTTTATTTGAATGTCCGGCGGCTTAAGGACTCGATTTTGCTTTGTCACTGTACGAGGGTGTTAAAAGAAGGGTGAGGTGACAATTTGGGGTGGTTTTTAGGGTGGCGGCGCTATGGGAGGGGGTGGCGGCGCCATTAAAGTTTGTGGTTTGGAAGGGTTATGGTGAGTTTTGAAGGAGACGGTTTAGAGAACGGGGTGAGGAGGAGATGGAGAGTCGTTTGGTATCATTTTTGGCCGGAATGGTGGCCGGCCGGCGCCTCATGCGGCGGAAACCTAGGCGGCTGTTTGAAGAAGAAGATAGATGAAGCGGCATTAGGTTTAGAGAGGGAGACAAGGGCTTGTTCGGTTAGAGACAAAAGAGAAAGCCTTGTCGTTTAACATGTTGTTGTATACTAGATTATCACAGCCGTTGGATTAAAAGTTACGAACGGCTGGGATTGAATGTTATTGAAACGGTGCCGTTTTTTTCAGAAGAGAGGAGGGACCGGGTGATGTTTGGGCCTGGGTCATTGGGCTGCTGGGGATCTGTTTTTGGAATGGGGGGTAGCTGGCTAAGACTTCCGTTTGGGCTAGTATTAATTTGGCCCAAGTCTTTTTGTCTTTGTATTTTGTATTAGATCTTATTTGTATGTATTTTTTTTTTGTATTTTTGTATTTCTATTTTGTTTGTATTTTCTGTATTTTTTCTATTTTTGTAATTATTTAGAACTAATTAAAACTAACTAATTACCTTCTTTTTTGGCAATTTTAAATTTTTTAAAAAGCTAAATAATTTTTTTTTCTTTAATTTGTTAAAAAAATGAATTAATTTCCTAAAGATGCAAATTTTTGTATTTTCATTTATCACACGCAAATAACATGCAAACAACTAACACAAAATTCACACAAAATTTAAAAAATAAGGAAAAATCATTTATTTTGAATTTTATAGGAATGACTCATGTGTAGGGTAAAAATCACGTGCTCACACAACCCATTCGAAATAACTCAATTTGCACCAAAACCCACAAAGTTGTCAAAATCTGACTTTTGGTACGCTTCTCAAAAAATTAGAAAAGTTATATTTTCGAAAGCCTTATATCAACATGAGTCCATACATATAAAGTTTTCCAAAATCGGACTCCGTTTGCCCATTCAAATCGATATTTTATCATAACCCTGGCTTAGGGCTAAATTCCCCCATTAATTCATTCAATTTCAGTGAAATAGAGGAGGATTCTAAGATAAAAACACATAATTGAACCATAAAACTTACTTCCGATGATAACACGATGAAATCCCAGCAATTTCCCATCAATTTCTCTCTCTAAGACTCAACAATGGTGTTTTATGAATGAAAGGCCGTGACTGGACTGTTCTGGACTTAAATTCACTGCCAGACACTTTTACCCTATGCGAACGCGATGCAACGCACGCGTTCGCGATGATAAAACGACAGCAGTCCTCATTCTTCCTCTACGCGAACGCGTGGCTTCAGCCGCATTCGCGATGACCAACTGCCTCACACCTACACGAATACGGACCAGTCATCGCGACCGCGATGCACCCCAGTCCTCACCCTACGCGTTCGCGTCCATCGCCTCACGAACGCGAATAACAAAAAATTCTCGATTCTCCGATACACTTCGCGAACGCGTGGACATCTACGCGAACGCGAAGAACATACGTCTGTTGCAATTTAGTGCAGCAATCAGTTTCTAAATTCCAAATGCCCGGAAAAAGGTTCGAATTCACCCCGAGGCCCCCGGGAGACCAACGAAAACAACCAACATACTCCATAACACGATAAAAACTTGTTCCAATCCTAAAAACACGCCCTTAAACACGGAAAACATCGAATCCAAGCGAATTCAAGCCTAAGATTCAACTCAAACTTCCGAAACTAACATTCAATCAAAAACCCGACCAAACGACGTCCGAATGACATGAAAATTTGCAGACACATTAAAAATCACCTAACGGAGCTACTGTAACTGTTGGAATTCCATTCCAACTCCCAGATCAAAATCTCACTTGTCGTTCGGATATCCCCAAAATTCAGCTTTAGCCAATTCAAGCCTAAAACTACACCGGAGCTCCAAATTCACTTCTGATCGCTCTCCTAGCTCATAAATTACCTCCCGAAGCTGACCGAATCATCAGAATTTGATTTAGAGCTCTCTAACTCACAAGTCAACATCCAGCACTGACTTTTCCCAACAATTCCTTCTTCTAAGAGACTATTTGTCTCATTCCCAACCACACTCAATCCAGATTGACTCAAACTCACCAAACATGCAAATTGTAACATTAACAAGCATATAACGGGGATAACGGGGTGATAACTCACATGATGACGGGCCGGGTCATCACAATTTCCCGTTCTTCTTTTTGACCATCACTACATTGGCGACCCACTGTGGGTACTTTGACTCTCTGATAGAGCTGTTGGCAAGTAATTTGTCCACTTATTTGCGGACTATTTGTCATACCAGTGGATGTAACAGATCGATGTTCAGTTTGTGGATAGCGATGTTTGGCGAGATCCCTGGCATGTCTGCATGGGAAAAAGCAAATATGTATGCATGGTCAGTTAAAAATTCACGATACATACTTGGGTTGGTGAGCCCGTGGCCGATGTATGCTTTCTTTTCGGGGTTGTGGCGATCTAGCTAGGTCCTCGATCATTGATTTTCAGGCTTCCACAATGTCCGGGTCTCCGATGGTGTTGGTCATCGGGTCCATTTTGGTCCCCGACATGGCTAATTGCAATGCTTCTGCGCTTGCTCCTTTCAGCTGTTGGGTGTGGGCGTATTCCTGTGTTATCTTGTAACACTCTTGCGCTGTGCGTGGCTTTCCTTTGATGCTAAGTATGCCCCATGGGGTAGGGAACTTGACCACCTGGTATAAACTTGAGGGGACTGGCCGCATGGCATGTATCCATGGGCGTCTGATGATAACATTATATGTCATTTCTTGGTCCATTACATGAAATATCGTCTCAAATGTGACCCTCCCCACCCTCTCCACCCCCCCCATAAGGATGGGCAAAATCACTTCTCCCGATGTACGTTCCACTACATTGTTGTAACCAGTTAGAGTTATACAACGGGGTATTATCTTATCCTCGAGTCCCATCTGTAAAAGGACTCTTGGATGGATGATGCAGGTGCCACTTCCATCATCGATCATGACTTTCCTGACGTCCGTATCAACAATACAAAAAGTGATAACTAAAGCGTCATAATGGGGAAAACACAAACCGTCGGCATCAGACTTTCGAAGGTGATACTCCATTCGAGGTCATCGTACCGTTCGTGGGAGATGGTTCACTTTAGCCTCTGTGTGTTGGTGAATTTAACATGGTTGATAGCGACGTTGGTGCCATTTTCGACAATCATGTTTACTGTCCGTGTCGGGGAGGGAGGATTTGGTGGCCCGCGGGACTATTCTCGCCCGCGTACAAAATTGGCTTTTCCCTTGTCGCTAAGCAGCTCCTTTAGGTATCCTTGGTTTAGCATTCTGATGACTTCCTGTTGTAAGCCTATGAAATATTTGGTTATGTGTCCCCGCTCTTGGTGGAATTCGTATATGACATTTGATTTCCTCGTGGCGGGATCTGATTTCATTTTCTGAGGCCACTGCACCTTGGTGCCAAGCTTTTCCAGTGCGTACACTATCTCTGAAGGAGAGACACAAAAGTTATGTGACGAAAGAATAGGGGGCGTACCTCTTTTGTTTCTGAGCGGGGCGAGATGTCATTGCAATACGTCTGTATGACGAGGGGGCGGATGGGGTGACCTCATGTATGGCTGATGCCATTCTTTAGGTGGGGGGGGGAGGGTGGTTCCCGGTGTCCTTCGTGACGTCGATCTTTTCTTGTGTCTGATTATATGGTTGTCAGTCGTTGGGTCATCTCGTTGAGATCGTCTTCATCCGCTCGTACCTCGGCGCAGTAGGCGTTCTGGATCTCGTCCCACGCTGTTGGAGGATACTTTATGAGACGGTTTAGTAGCTTCTTGGTTGCTCTGGAACCGTCTCTGCTGAGTCCATTTTGGAAGGCGGCTACCGCCATGCCTTCCGACATGTTTGGCAGGCTCATCCTCACCCCGTTGAATCTAGCGAGGAATTCCCTGAGGCCCTCGCCCATGGTTTGTCTGACGGCAAAGATTTCGTTCACCCATGCCTCTGCCTTCTTTGCACCAGCGTGTGCGGTAACAAACTTGTCCGCCATTTCTTCGAAGGTGGAGATTGCTTTGGCGGGTAGTTGAGAGTATCATGTTAGGGCCCCCTCGATTAGCATCTCGTCGAACTTCTTCAGCAGGACACATGGTACCTATTCTTTCAACAGGTAGTTACCTTTTACGGTGGTGACATAGTGGATGAGGTGATCCTCGGGGTCGGTTGTCCCATTGTATACCCTCAGATAAGGAGGCATCTTGAAAGTTTTCGGGATGGTGTAAGGGGCGGCTTCCTGGGAGTAGGGTTGTTCTAGAACCTTCCCACGTCACGTTTGGGTAGCAGTTTAGGCGCTCCGGGGATCTTGTTGACCCTATCCTGATGCTCTTTCATTTGGTCGCGGAGGGCCTTGTTTTCACTCTCCATTTCTTCCATTTTTCTCAGAATGGATGCTAGTGTGTCATCGTGGATTTACGTCTCGATGGATTGGTTGTTGGTTTGCATTTTCTCTTGCTCGTCCGTTGTGGTAGCAATACTCGTCGTTGGTACTGCTTTCGCGTGGCTTTGTGGTGATTTTTCCACAAAGCCGCTCAGGGTACTCGTCCACCATTCTTCCAGTAACTTTCTAATCGCCGGGGTGCTTTTTTTGCAGCAGATATGGAAGCTTCTTTGTCCTGCAAGGTCGCAATGTTCCCGGACGGGGAAGGTGCTGGCACGGTATCAGGGGGGTGGTGTTGATGGTAGCGCTACCACTGACCTCGTTCAGGGAGCTCAGGAGATTGGTGGTGACTTCCATTATAGCTTTGGACCTGGTGTTGTTTTCGGCCATTTCGGGGTTTTCGTGGGAGATAGATGATGTGGTTATCTGATCTTTTGGGTGTATACTATAGGTTTGATTCTCGAAATCCCAAAGACAGCGCCAAATTGTTTGACTCAAAAGCTATCGATTACTTTATAAGTTAGGGACAATCAAAAGTTGTGAAGAGGTAAATCGTAATCAACTATAATAAATTCCGAAGATATTTGTATAATTTTTATGTTGCAAATCCTGATAAGAATATGGCAAGGTTATGTGAACTATCAATGATAATCACTGGGGAGATAAAGAAAGAATAAATAATACAGAGAGATTGATAGAGAGAGAGATAATCAGAAGTTGTATTATTACAAAATAACACTTGGTCTTACAATAAGGAAAACCTCTCTTTATATAAAAGAAAGGTTCTTTCGTCAAAAGCATAATTCATTTAAGGGCCGCTGACGTCCTAAAAATATAAAAAGGAGGAGGGAACAGAGCGTCCGTATGTGCGAATCGACGCTACGCCTTTGTTGTTAAAGACGCACCCTCGACGCCATGTAGGCGTGAGGAGAGATATTCTTGGCCTTTACCAGGCGTGAGCGTGGGATGAGACGTGCTCGGCTCTTATTAGTTATATCCGATTCAATCCCATACGGAAATGATTGTTATAAGGCAGCATACTTCTTCCCCGACTGATCTGTTGTCTTGAAATTTGTACAACTTTTTTCATTGCGTATGCAATTGTTTGGGTTCTTACAACTGATTCATACTTTGCTTGAGTGGTTGATCAGTGGAATATTTTTGAACTTTTAGAAGTTGATACCATATATAGCTCTAATACTATAGTTTCCTTGTATAGAATGAGCTTTGATCCTTTTTCGGCGGCACCTCTATAATAATGTTTCTTTCCTTATGAGTTCGAACACTTAAATAGTACTGATTCTTTCCATGTAAATCCCAGTCTTCACCTTGTTCTTGCCTTTTCTTAAATTCCACAAAGGCACAAAGTTTTAGCTAGGACTGGTTAGGGATTTCTCTTACACAGATTTTGAGGTTTTAGCTAGTTCATATGGTTTGCTTGAACTTCTTGTTCCACCGTGTATTTGCTCTAAATCCATTAGTTCTCCTTTTTGTTAGTTAGTTTTATAGTACAGTCAAACTTCTCTATAACATCCTTATTTGATCTAATATTTTTGAATTTATAGTGAAATATTGTTATAGAGAACGTACTATAACATAACATAAAAAAATTATTTCGAGAAAAACTTAATTTTATAGTGAATGACTATTATACAGGGATATTGTTATAAAGAAGTCTGAATGTATTTAATTGATTAATTAAAAAGTCTATTTGTAACGTATAGAGTTAGAGAAGAAAAATGCACAATGAACCAATAGGAGGAGAATAAGTAAAACTAAAACTTCATATAATGACAAGTGTCAAAACCAAAATCTTACAAATGTCAAATTCTAGGACAAATCTCCTATAAAATTGGTGATTCAAAAAAAAAAATTAAAATAGAAAATAAGTTCAAAGATTTAAACCTTCCTGTTCACTTAATATCAAAACTGAATCTCACGTTCAGTTTTTTAAATTTCAAATTTCTTTACTTTTTAAAAAATAAATATTTCTTATTATAAATAAATTAACTGATTTTAGATATACGTTTTTTCATGTTTAACTTTTTAAAAATAAATTATTTCTCTATTTTGTGAATTTTTTTGTTATTTTGGCTTGAATCATCTATATATATCTATCTATATATATTTATTTATATAAAAAAAAAAGATAAGCAAGGCTATATTATTGTGTCAAGTGTTAAAACAGAAAATGAACATGTATCCAATTTTAGGACAAACCTCCAATTAATTTAGAGGTTCAATTTTTTTTTGTAAATGTTAAGGACACTTTTTTTCCAAAATTCAAATTAAAATTTTAAAACAATAGCTTCTTTGCACAACTAAATGACACGAGTATTCTCTCTAAAAAGAAAATTAATTTTATATTATTATTTACAAGAAACAAAATAAAAAAATAAAAAATAAAAAGCTACCCATTCAAATTGGGGAGTACTTTTAATTTAGAGTTTCAAAATAATTGAAAATATAAAATAGGTTAATAGGTACTCCTATATATATTATATATAAAGAAACGGTAGTTTCTACTTTTTTGAAACAATAGTTTTTTGTTTTTATAAAGGAGCAATTGGCACGCCATTTATGTCTATTTGCCCTAATCATCCTCCAAATTTGGCCCTTCAATCCCACGATTTCAACTCCCCACCCACGATTTCAACTCCTCACGGATTTCAACTCCTCACCCACGATTTCTAACACCTCGCCCACGAATTCTTCTCCGTTGGATTCCAATAACATCATATCACAATTTTATCAAATCATTTCTACTTTAAGTATATATCGTGTGTGAATGTCAAACAACAATTTTGGACTACAAGAATTAATTAGTATGATTTGTATATTTATTAGTTAGAAGAGAAACAAATTTTACTTTCCATTCTTTAGCCCTGAACGTCGGAGATTAAGGACAAGATCAGTACAACTGCTGAAACAAGGTGTCATAATCTGTATTTGAGTGATAACTGAAGGTATCCATATAACTGCTCTCTAAGATTCTCTTCAACTCTAACCATTTTTTTGCTCCGATCAACACTCTGCTATGCCGACTTTCTACCTCCTTTACGGGCGCCTTTCAGCCGCAAAGAGACTCATAGGTTCATTGCTCATGTATCTTTCTATTTTTTGTTTAGATTAACATTCAACAGTAATACTAGCATGTTTTTGTCTTCGTGTGGTGGAAGTGTGTCTTATCTTAAATCAAAACTTAAAATTGTCTCATAATTTAAGTATGTGTCTGAATCCAACAATCGTTTAACCAAAACCTATCATTTGTTGAATTCAAAGGTGAGAAGAAATTAATACAAACTCCGGTCATGTTTCGGGATATGCAAGGTCGCAACCCTTGGCCCAACAAATCTGGTTTATTGTACGATCCTGCAAGGACACACGGCTAAGGTAGATGCTTTCACTATTTTGTGATTTTTTTCAAGCATTGTATGTATTTGCACTTTATTTTTCTTATTTTGATCCAATAATTGTCTCTATTTGCACATTTGTATTTTATCCCAACAAGAATAAAAATAAATTCATGCTTTATATGTCCCAATTTTTCTAACACTCTTTTCATCTGGGACATATAAAGTGTTTGATCCATAAATTTGACAACTTAAACTGGAATTATTGAACTTGATAGATTTTGTCTTTTAATGTTATATATCTTATGAAATTAAATTTTTTACTATAACTGTATTATCACTCTATGATAAATAATCTAATTAACTTCTTGCGCTTCTCATTCTGTCGAACAGAATCATGTAAAAAGGGTAGATAATGCAATAGTATCAAGCATCTTCAGTTAGAAACTTACTTAAAAAAACCTTCTTCGCTTCTAGCATCTCACGCTTGTGGGATAATTTTATTTGATGTGCATTTTATACTTGCGTCGGAGCTTGAAGGATATATGTCGAAGCACTTTTACTTTCAATATATAATATACTTTTTGGGAAAGTTTGTTAGATGGAAAAAGTGCTTCCATAAGCTCAAAACCTTAGAAAGTTTTCTCCAGATAGACGTGCATGAAAAACAAAAATGCTTTAGGAGGTCAAGAATTTATACAATTTATTTTTACATTAACCCATTGATTAAGAGGGAGAACATTGAGCATGTTTTTTCCATCATCTTCCATCATCTGCTTCAGGATATGAGGCGTCAAATAAAACTATCAAATAAAACTAGGGAGACAATAGTAATACCTATTGTGCCACAACTAAAGGCCATAGTGAGGTTGAGCTACTGCTCGACTTTTAGATTGAGACCCTTTATGGGAAATATAAGAATACTCTTTTTTTCATTATCTATGTTTATTTTCTTTTGAATTTGAGACAAATTATTCTTCATCTGTACATGAGACATAAGATGAAAGTTTCATTTAATGCTTTTGCCATGAAGTTTTCATGTTGAAGTAATCTAATATATTATTTTATTTTTGCTAATAAATAGAGAACTTCTTATTGCCTTACAGCTAGGTAATATTGTTGTCTGTCTTTGTTGATACCCGGTTTTACACTATAGCATACTCTTATTAGTGGGTTTTAAGTTAGATACTCAATTTAGCAGCTAAGGTGGCCAATATTAAAGAGGAAAGAGGAATAAATATTTTACCGATCAATTCATATAATAGTTCGTAATATACATCTATTTCTACATGTAATAAATTTTACTTTAAGTATGCAACAGAGAGCTTTGTTCCTCGACTGTAAAGGAACAAGTAGCTTTTGATAAAGTTGCCACATCAATAATTGACACATGATCTTTATGAAAATTAGTGTTCTTATTGTATGTATTTCATCTAGGACGTAAAATTGATATATAGATTCTCATATTATGTATTTTTAGGATCTTGGTTATCTATATGAGTTTTCGTTTATATTGTCAACCAACATGATTAACTTGCTAATGTGTTCATATACTATGATCTAAAATACATCACAACATAAGGTAATGCCTTAGTTACTGTGATTATACATATCTTTAATTGTTCTTTATTTTTGCTGATCATAACATGAGATAAAAACTATATATGTATTTTCAAGTGAACTAATCTTTTTAAAGCCAAGTACTTCTATTGTAGTGCTTCAGTATGATGTAATATCTGTTGAAAATCTGTAGTTCCTGGAAATTATTCTATAGAAAAAACCCGATTAAATTTATCTATTATTCTTTTGAATGTGGTTGCGAAATGTAGTCTGCAATTTATCTATGTTTCTACTTTCTTTCTCCCCTATTTCTTTTTCTGAAATGATCTGCGCATCGCGTGCACAATGAACCAATAGGAGGAGAATAAGTAAAACTAAAACTTCAAAATCTCAACGTGTAAGTATAGTAGTTAATAATTCATAGAATAAAAATGCTTTACTAACGTTCTTCTCATCTGTCTAAATATTGGTGATTTTTAAATTATATAATACTTGTGCTAGTGAGAATTAATAGGTATCTGACTGTTATGAACCCTAATTCACAACACAAAGTAAACGAGGGAAAAGATAGGTTTAATTTATAAACTCAAAGATTCAACTTACAATAACATAAACTAGAACTAAGAAAGAGATTCATAAAAGAAGGATATAGAGAGTCGAGGAAGAACATAAAAAAATAGTCCATAGGAACAGGAAGAAGCTAGAAGAACGGAGACAGAGAGGGAACAAAGTTCCCAACAATACTCATAATCCCAAAATCGCGACCACCATTCTTTTTTATAGAATTGTTGTTGGGCTCATTGATCAACTCGGATTCCAAGTTAGCCTGCCTATATTGCTTGTTTGGCCCAATAGCTTTTCTCAGCCCAATAGCTATTTGTGTGTTGAAATCCTTATTGGAATTGGGTTGATTCGTAACACTGACAGATTAATCGAAATACATGCAAGTAGAGACAGATTCAGGATTTTAACCTTATGAGTTTCTACCATAATTTTAGATTAATACGTAATAATAACTGGATTCACAGTTAGATATTTACAAATATTTAGTGAATTTTATAATATAAATACAGAATATTGGCCAGGACACAAATAGTGTTCTTAAAAAATGCTTTTAACTATGATATTCTTTTTCACAGCAGTTCTGATCCAATGAACTAGAAGTATACTTTCTAATGTATATGAAAAGCTATGACCTTGGTTTTAGCAGTTACAACTCCCCAACAACTGTAACCCTAAATACAAAGAAACTCAAGCTTGGTATCCAAAGCAACACTACTCCCTCGGGATTACTTGTTACCGTGTCTTTATACGCTCCTTAATAAAATATTAATTAAAAAATAATTTTAATAAATTATCCTTGTTTATTTCTCAATATGCCTTAGTACCCCCCTAAACTATTTGAGAATTATTACTTTCCTCCCTAAACTATCTCTGGTTCGAATTACCCTCCTGCACTAGAATAAGTGAATTTAAAAACCCCCCGGAGCTGCCACATAGCACAAGAAGTGATCTCAAATGGGGTATGGCGCGTGAGGCTGGTTAGAAATGGCCACATAACCAGCCCTAACGGTAAAAGAGCCACAAGCAACGGCTATTATTTCACTTCTTCCTCTTTATAAGCTCCACCATTGAAGCATAATTATTGCTATTTCTTTGTGTAATACTCTTGATTTTCTTCTTTAATTGTTAAATTTCTTAGTGATTTTTTGCAGGTTAAAGGTTGTAAGGCTTGTAAATTTTTTGAGTGGTATGAACACCGGAATTTCCAAAACAAGCTAATATTGTTATTTTGGGTTTGTTGAAGAAGAGAAATAAACAAGAGCATGAGCTAAAGTGGGGAAGAACATTGAAGATTAGTCTATGTATTAGTGTAGTATGCAATGTGATGTTGTATTTTGGTTGGTGTCCAATTTAATCTAGCTTTAGTTGGTATCTATGTATTTGATAAATAGTTGAATGAATAGAAATCTGGTATCAAAAATCTATCAATTTAAGTCATTCACAAAATCTTGTATAGATATCTTAAGGTTATTTGTCTGTGTGGAGTACAAATTGTCCACATGTACCGCGCGTGTATACACTTAACTAGGTGTAGGCAGCTAGGGATTACTTGTTACCGTGTCTTTATACGCTCCTTAATAAAATATTAATTAAAAAATAATTTTAATAAATTATCCTTGTTTATTTCTCAATATATTAGTATTACTCTTGCTTTTATTATATTATTCTCTCTCCACATTAATTAGAGTAAGATTTAAGGTGAATCTTTCTAATCATAATGCTTTCTTGATTTTCTTAAATGACAAGTATTTTAAACGAATTGCTTTTATTAACCATGACAACTAAAAATGATCCGATAGAATATTTATTACTGGAATTCCAAAAGTTTATGTGAGCCAAGTATATTCTCCAAATCTTAACCAACGCGAAATTCCCAGCTATTTCTTTTTAAACCATTGAAACATGTAACAGATATATATCATTGCTTGAAGCTAGCTCAAATGTTATATCAAACCAACCAATTTACACGTTTTTCCCCATCTTTTTCGTTCTATATAAATTAAATCATTTCCTTCTTTTCCTTTCCATTAAAACACAAACAAAAATCTTTCAAGAGAAAGAAGAAGGGAAAAGAAAGAAAACAAATAAAAAAATATACATATTCATCTTTCTTTTGCCTTCCTCTCCTTTCAATCAAAACACAAAGAAAAAATTTTATTTATTTTTTGTGTTTTGCAAAAATGGCCAGCAGGAAATTGGTTACCTTAATGGTGATCTTTTGCTTGTTGGTGGCCACAGATGCAACAATAAAAGTCACAAATGCACCTGAAAAAAGCAATGTGAATTACTCTTTGCCACAATGTTATTATGAATGTTTGCAAATTAGAGTTTTCACATTGACTGAATGCCAAAGAGAATGCAGAAAGGCTTGTAAAAAAATTCAACAATAATATCTAGCGTGGCGTCAAATGGGGCACATATGAGAGAGGATATCAACATATTTGAACAATTTTTTATGTATCATTTTTGCAAAGGTAGATTTTTCCAATATATAAATAACTTCTTTCCTTGATTTTTTTTTTTGTGTTTTTTTGTGTGTGTATCCTTGTAAATGATATCGTATATAAATATTTAGTATCGACATTGTTTTGTTTTAAGTTAAATGAAAGAAATATTTTTGAGTTCGACACGTGAAATCAGCCACTAATAATTGCATTAAGTTAGAGTGTCCACCACCATCACGCCCCAAAAGGTGCTGCCCGTTGAACACCAAATATTTTGTGCACTGCAATTTTTTTTTTTTTTTTTGGTTAAGGCTAGGATACGAAGAAAAGGATTCACTTCTTGAATTCTAAGTAAAATAATGGTTACATACTTACATTAATCGGTTGGCCAACATTATCACGATCTTGAACTATCGAAACAAGAAGATAGAAGCACCGATATTCAATTCACAGTACAATTATGAAATTAGTTGCGGTGCGCGCAAGCTGTTCCGGATACCATGGTTAAATTAAAAAAAAAACAAATAAGTCTAGAAAAATGTGGGACAACACAAAGTTCTATTTCAATGAAGGGCAGCCTTGGCGTAACCGCGTAAGTAGTAAAGTTGTTGCCATGTGACAAGGAGATCATAGATTTGAACCGTAGAAACAGCCTCTACCGAATACAATATACCATTATGGTCAGAACCTTCCCCGGACTCCTCACATAGCGGTAGCTTAGTGCACCAGGCTGCGTTTTCTTAGTATTTTCCTTCCAATGTTGACATGTACAAGACTAAGATTTCATTGTCCTATCTTTCTTAAATTAAAAAAGGGTTAACAATACACTGTTCTAGCCTTCTGAAAAGGTAACATCTCAAGATCATGAAGGAATGATTTACAGCTTTAGACAAAAATTGCAAAAACATTCATCTCCAAGCAGAAGTAGTAGCTAAAGCTCTGTTCTTCCATCCAAGATAAAGCGCGCCCTTGCTCTCCGCAATCCTATAATTCGAGCTATAGTCCTTCAACATGTCGCTGATAGCTTCACCAACCGATGGACTCAAGGGGCATGGCGTAAATCCAGCCATCTTAAGTCTCATACTCCACTTGCCGAAAAGTTCATGTCTTTCCACTCTGTCGGCGCCCTCACATGCTATAATGTTCACAACATCTCGAGCCACGCAATGCTCCTCTGCACTGATCCGCTGCTTATCATCCCTCGGGCGACCTGCATCAATTGACTCGAACATTGCTGTATAGTAGTCCAGAGTTTCACGGAATCTTGGAACGAAAGCAGCAGTGTTGGTGTTAGATTCTTGCTCGACAAGGGTAACGATTTTTGGGGACAAGCTCTTAACCAGTCTTAACAGGCGGTCGCGATGGTTTGCAGTGCTTACACTCTCATCGGGCATGTGGTGCAGAATGTAAGGAAAGTTAACTGCCAAGGCTTCTCCATGTCTAATATAAAGATTTTCTAGCTCAACCTCAGAGCCCGATATTGCAGCAGCATGGAATTCAAAAGGCACTCGGCATGATTCAGCGACTTTTGCTAGCCTTTCACCAACTAGCTGAAGTCCTCCACCACGTGCATGAGCTGATTGGGAATCATCAACACCTGTGATGCGGATGGATGGGGGTCCACCAGGCCGACGAGCAAGATTCTGAATAAGGAACATCCATTGACTTCCCTGTGCAATTTGAAAATCAATTACATGGATTCTCTTCTCGTTCGTCATGGCTTCATCGATCACGACGTTGGTGGATGTGTAAGCGAATTTGTAGTAAGGGCAGATGTGATAGAGGACTTGCATGTAAGATAACAATTCTGAATTAGTTGGTTCTTTACACTTCAGCTTTTTGTATATGATACTTCCTGATGAAAACATTCTTGCCCTAATCCCTTCCAACATATACGCACTCAACCGTTGCATAGGTTCCCCCGAAACGGATACCTTTGGCTCTAGGACATTCATCAGAACTTCTGCGGCCGGGAAATAAGCATCCGATACTGCTTCAGCACAGGCGAGGAGCAGCTCTTTCACATCCAAGCTCGACGCGATTTCCAATACTCGATTCCACTTTGTTAGGGAGGAAGGTTCAGAGACCACATCATTAAAAGAGCAACTGCTGCTGTCATCAATATCGGATTCAGGGCCTAGCAACTTATTTGCCATCTCACTTAACACACCATCAACTCCCGAACACCCGCTCAAAGGTGAACCGTAAGTGTTGTCCGAGGAATGATGCTGATCTGAAATGGTTGACTGAGAATATTGGGGAGAGAAGGGACTCCAGTTGGAAGAGCCGCTTAGTGCAGGAGGCGAATCGTAGATGACATATCCGGCAGCAGGCAAGGAGTCCAGAGTGAAGAACTGTTCGTTCTGCGACTGAAGAGAGAACTGTGTCCCTGAGCTGCTAGTATCATTGGAATTGTTGTTAAAAACATAGTAAGGACTATAATATTGCTCAACTTTCTCCATCGGTCTCTGGGATGCTTGAATCTGCGAATAAGTTATAGACTCACTTCGAACTGGCTATGATACTTTCGGATAAATTCACGGTACTGTTTCAGAGCAAAGGTATCTCTGATTTGATAAAGTACACACTTAGTGAAGGAGGTGCGTTAGCGATCTGCAGATGTCTCTTAGTTAGTAGTCACAACATTTCAGCAGACATGCCGAATGTCAAAACCAACAAAAATCTGCCAATAAATAAAATCATGATCAGTTACTTGAAATCTTGATTAACTGGAAATTGGTAAAATGCAGTAAACGCAACAGGAGATTTTTCATAAAAGAACAAAGAACTAAATGTAAATTGAATCAGAGTCGATGCAGGTCTGATCAATATGTGACGCTCTAAACCAAAAGTAGCAGTCCGAAAAGGGCTATGCCAAGACAAAGAAAATATCCACATCCTTTTATCACAGGGGATCGATGACAAAAAAGTACAGGAAGCTATTATCATTCATATTGGCCCAAATACCATGAAGACAAAGGACAGTTCATCAAATCAGAACATCCAACTACAGCTCTCAAACTCCACAGTGATTTATATTTCACAAACTGTGGCCATCCCTTCACCGGGCGCGGAGCTAGAAGGTCAGGAGGGTCGGTGTTAATGAAAGGCTAGAGGTTTGGAGACAGACCCTCGAGTCTAAGGGGTTCAAACTAAGCAGGTCAAAGACAGAATATCTGGAGTGCAAGTTTAGCACCGAGTCGAGCGAAGTGGGAGGGAGCGTGATGATTGGATCTCAGGCTATAGCCAAGAAGGATAGTTTTAGATACCTTGGATCGGTGATCCAGGGGGACGGGGAAATAGACGGGGATGTCACTCACCGTATAGCGGCGGGATGGTCGAAGTGGAGGCTTGCTTCAGGAGTCTTGTGTGATAAGAAAGTGCCACAGAAAACTAATAAGAACGTGATAATTTAAGAGGTTTCAAAGTTTCACTCTTTCATTAATGTAAATATTTAAATTTCAGAAATAGAATCTTGAAAGAATACAATAAATAAATAATAAATTTGAGAAATAAGATAATGCTTTAAAGGATTAGGGACGCCCATAGAGGATAGGGACGCCCGTAGAGGATTAGTTTGTGTTCTCTTGTGGTAGTCAGTTGTGGTAGTTACTGTTTTAATATCATTGCATACATATCTGCTTATTGATGGTATTTATGCCTCTTATGTTTAGATAATTTTTTGCGATGTATGCTGGTATAACTAATGCGGTTTTTGTTTTTGTTTTTGTTTGCCTTACTTTTCAATGCGCCGAGGGTCGATTGGAAACAGCCTCTCTGACCATGAAGACAAAGGACAGTTCATCAAATCAGAACATCCAACTACAGCTCTCAAACTCCACAGTGATTTATATTTCACAAACTGTGGCCATCCCTTCACCGGGCGCGGAGCTAGAAGGTCAGGTACCAATTCGGCAGAGCCCAATAGATTTAGTCCAAACTTTGTATTTGTATTAATAAATGCACTAAATATATATATAAAAGTAAAAGTCAGAGCCCAGTAAACTTTGTCCAAACTTTGTTTTTCTTTTTCTTTTCCGAGCCGAGTGTCGATTGGAAACAGCGTCTCTGCCCTTTCGGGTAGGGTTAAGGCCTGCGTACATATTATCCTCCCACACCCCACCTTGGGGGATTATACTGGGTAGTTGTTGTTGTTGTTGTTGTTGTTAAAGTCAGATCCCAGTAATTACTAACACCTGATATCGCTATCATAGAATTTAGAAACCATAAAGTTCAAATTCTGGCTTCGCCTTTACCCTTCACCAAGATACTATACCTATACTGCCATGAACTGAAGTAAACAGGACGAAACAATACACACGCACACAGTGGAAGAAAAAAACAGCTCTTTACACCTTAATTATGTACTAAACAGGAATGTGTAATTAGTCAGCCATATAGGACATCTCGACATATCAAGGAAAGAACAAAAAAAAGAAGAAAAAAAGACAGTAATTAATGATATTGTGTTTGCATACCTAATTGAGGGAAGACACATTTGATAAAAAGAAAAAATGTAAACAACTCATATCAAGAAAGGAACAAGGAAAGACAGCTAATTGCACTAAAAGATTAATATAATCTGTAACTACTAAATGAAGTAATAAACAAAGAACTAATTTCAGTGGCAGGCTTACCAAATACTCATAAACTTATCAAAAAGTAAACAAAAAATTAAATTCAAAAACTCATTGCTCATTAGTCATTCCCTTCATAGGCTTAGAAATGGAAAAAACTACAAAAAAGAACCTATATTTCAAATTTGTGAACAAATGCTATGCCTAACATCAGATTTCCATTAATACACCATGAACAGTAGATAATCTTCACAACCTTTAGATTCACAAGTAATCAAATTGTCATCATAAACATAAAGAGCTCAGGAAAGATCACTTTTAGCCCGTAGCTAAAACTATTTACATCTGGTAGCCGCAAAAGTATATAGAATTTGTATATTTTTTGTATATAACATATCGAAATATATCATATATATATATATATATATATATATATATATATATATATATATCTTGATCAATTTAGAACAAAACATTCAGATCATTGACTACTGAAAATTATCTCAGTACAGTGATAACTTAGCATAGGACATTAATCTTATGGTAAATTGAGGGAAGTTAGCCAATTGGAAAAAAGAATTTTAAAAGGCAGAAACTATTTCCTGAAAATGGAAAAGCACAACCAACCAAAAAAAAAGGGGAATATTAAACCAAAAGGAGACCTGGAAATAACCAAAATTCTTACAACTGAAGAATAGATTCAGAAAAAACACAGGCAAGAAAGCCTTCAAAACTCCATTAAAAGCAAAAATTTCCATTCAAAACTTGGATTTCAAGATTGAAACAGAAACTTAAACTATAAACAAAGTCAAGCGCTTGCATTTAATAGCTAACTAATTACTTAGACTAATCAAAACTCCATACAAAATCAAATAATATCTAGTACTAAATAATAGACAAAGAGAAGCAAGAATCAAATTAAGATAGTATCACAAACCTTCAAAAGATTGAGTCCTTTTTGATGAAATTCAGATTTTTTTTTTCAAAGAATAAAGAGAGGATTTTGGTATAATTTTGATGATTCAAGAAATGAAAGCCTCTTGAGAGTTTTTGGTGTTTATTATATAGTCAAAACTATGACTTGAAAAAAGAAGAAGATAAATTGATTAAATATAAAGGGCTGTTTCTTGTTGATAACTACTTGAACTGCCCCTCCACCAACATATAGACCACAGTTTGCTGGCACCCACGTGCCAGTCCCTATTTCCTAATAGTTTAATTTACGTGAACCTATTTTTTTTTAGTTCGTATCAAAAAGAATTATTACTTTTTTTATTTAAAAATAATTTATCTTTATGCAATAATTTATAGTCATACAAAATAAAGGTGCCTCATTTTACACCACAAGATCAAGAGTCTTCTCTCTTTTTTTAAACTTCATGCCCAGTCAAATATATTCACGTAAATTAAAACGGATGGAGTATTAGTTTTTTTGTTTTTTGTTTTTAAATATATTTCTTTTGTTATCTTCCCCTCCGGTCTTAGTTTATTTGATTATTCTTTTTTAGCTGTCGGAATATTTTCTCTGTGACTACCCTTAGAGAGATATTGATTATATAAATAAACAAATCATATATTTAGTGACGTATTTTAAAGTCGTACATAACTAGACTCAAATAAATAATATTATTAGTAGGCTGAGCTATTAAATATGTAGCATCGTGACTCAGTGTGCAACCTTCAACGATGGTGGGACAAACCTCAATTAGAACTCAATATTGCTGGGCGAATCTAATATCAACAAAACACGAAAGAATACTGAATATATAAATAAATAAGCTTTAAACTTTAATAATGTATTTTAAGGTTGTACGAATTTAAGATCAAAGCTGACAATATTACTAATCGGCTAGGCCGTTACCGATTCAAACTATCTCTGGATGCCGTAAAGGCGTAAAGCTGCAACAAACTAAAATTAGTAGGTTAATTGAACTTGGCCGAAGAGAAAATAACGCTTTTATTTATTTACTTTAAATATGTAACAGTAACATTCTTCTATATGTAACTTTGCTTCTTTTTGTTTCTCTGAACAAAGAACGTGATAATATTTTGTACGTAATTGATTGAACTCAGACTTAGATTTCAAGATCTTTGTTATTTACATAATTGATAATATCTCTGTTGGAGGTGAAACGACTTACACAATTGAAAATGAGAATTAATACTAGTGTTGATGTTTGTGAGGTGGGATGTGCGTTTGTTCGTTGGGATGTATTAAATAAAAAATGACAAATCAAACTATATATGTTTAGGCGCTAAACTATGGATTATATATGTTTAATTCATATATAAGCGATATGGGCTATAAAAAGTAGATAGTAAATTCGATTAGCTATTTGTGTACATATTCTTTCTTTTTACTTTTTTCAAAAAAATAAAAAGTTGGAAAAGTTTTTGAAAAGTATTATTTGGAGAAATGATGTTTATATTGATTACCTGCTGAGAAAGTTTTTTGGATAATATTGTGTTAGTATTTGTTCAACCTATTTTTGGGGCTCTGAAGTAATTTAAATTTTATTTCTCATTGTGCGGCATGTTGACTCTAAGTTAAAGTAAGGCATAAACTTACAAATTTTCGACTTCTCATTTTCACTATGATTATTCAAAATAAAAAAAATAAAAAATCATGTTTAAGTAGAATCTAGTGACTCATTTCATTAATAGGCGGTAATTGTTGCGGAAGTCAAATGTATATAGTGTGAATGAGTCACAATTACTATACCAAAAATTATGGCAGCCACCAAATAATAAATAAGACAATAAAAGGAACTCCAGAATTTACGAGGTTCGGCTAATTTTGCCTACTCCTCGGACACAACCAATATTATATTCCACTCCAAAATACAAGTGAAATAATACTAAAGAAAGAAGATACAAATGCCTTAAGAAGATAAGAAGGCAAATGAGAGGTGTGTTTGAATCCTAAACATTAGGCCTTCTTTTATCGAGAAAATTTCCATCCAATTTTGCTAACCTACCGATGTGGGATGTTGAAATATTTGACATTTCAACAAATCTCCACCTTGGCGAAAATTCCACATCTTCAATTTCTCTCTATAACAAATTTTGGTTGTGTCTTCATCTTCAATCTTCAGTGTTCAACAATGTTGATCAAATCCGAACAATGTTGAAACTTGATCGTAGTCACCACTTTTGTCAGCATATCAGCACGATTCTTTATAATATGAATTTTCTTTACCGTGACTCCACCTTCTTCTATGATTTCTCGTACGAAATGATACCGAACATCAATGTGCTTCGTCCTTGCATGATAAACTTGGTTCTTCGCTAATTGAATAGCACTTTGACTATCACAAAATATTGTGATACCTTTTTGTTTGACACCACGCTCCTTTAGCAATCCTTGAAGCCGAATTGCCTCCTTCACAGTGTTTATAACAGACATGTACTCTGCCTCTGTTGTAGACAAAGCAACTGTTGACTGCAAAGTAGACTTCCAACTAACCGGTGCCATTGCAAAAGTAAACACACTAGTAATTGATCTTTATTTGTCGAGATCACCCGCAAAATCTGAGTCACAATATCCAACTACAGACTGATTGTCTTCCTGCTCAAAAATTAACCCGACATCTACGGTATTATGAATATACCGCAGAATCCACTTCACAGCTTGTCAATGCTCCTTTCCTGGATTGTGCATATATCTGCTAATAACTCCAACAGCTTGTGAAATGTCAGGTCTCGTACAGACCATTGCATACATCAAGCTACCAACAACATTTGCGTATGGTACCTTTGACATATACTCTCATTCAACTTCATCCTTTGGCGACATAGTAGTACTTAGCTTAAAATTGGGAGCAGGTGGAGTACTAACTAGCTTAGTCTTGTCATCTATGCCAAAACGTTGTAGTACTCTCTTCAAATATTCTTTTTGAGATAAAAAAAATTTCTTTGAACGTGTATCTCTTATTATCTCCATGCCTAGAATTTTCTTCGCTCACCCAGATCCTTCATCTCGGACTCCTTCTTCAGTTGAATCTTCAACTTATCAATTTCTTCCGAATTCTTGGAAGCTATCAACATATAGGAGAAGATATATAAAGGAACCATCTTTAAGCCTGCGCAAATACACACAATGATCGTATTTGCTTCTCTTGTACCCTTGCTGCAACATAAACTTGTCAAATCGCTTGTACCATTGTCTAGAAGATTGTTTCAGTCCGTACAATGATTTTTCAAGTTTGCACAGCATAGTTTCCTTTCCAGCAACTTTGAATCCTTCTGGGTGAGTCATATACATTTCCTCCTACAAGTTTCCATGTAAAAATGCAGTTTTTATATCCATCTGAACTAGTTCCAAATCCAATTGTGCTACCAAAGCCAACATAATTCGAATGGAGGAATATTTTACAACTAGAGAAAACACTTCATTATAATCAACTCCCTCCTTTTGAGCATATCCTTTGTCCACCAATCTTGCTTTGTAGCGAACATCTTCTTGATTAGGAAATCCTTCTTTCTTTGCAAATACCCATTTACACCCAATTGCTTTCTTTCCTTTCGGAAGATTGGGCAATCTCCATGTATGATTCTGATGAAAAGACTGTAATTTATCATTCATGGCAATCCTCCACTTATCTTCTTTTGAACTTTGGACTGCGTCTTTATAAGTGGTAGGAACATCATCAGCTACAATTACGGTTGCACAAGCAACTGTGTCTATGAGACAAACAGGTTTCGTTATTTTCCTTTTTGGCCTGCTGATTGCTATTGATTCAAGTTTTTGTTGAGATTCCTGAGTTGGAATCTCCTCTACTGGCTCTCCTTGCAGAGGATAATCTTCATTTTTTTCCTCTTCTGCTTCTTGTGTAGGAAAAATTAATTTTCGCTCAAACTCCATCTGCTTAGAAGCACCATCATCTCGTTTGGTATCTTCATTTGTTACCTTGTTTACCATAGCAGATTCATTGAAGGTAACATTCCTGCTGAATATTACTTTCTTTGTCATAGGACACCGTAAGCGGTATCTTTTGACTCTAGATGTAATCCCCATAAAAATAGCCTTCTTTGCCCTTGGATCCAATTTTGACTCTGTCACATGAGAATATGCAGTTGAGCCAAACACGTGCAAAGAGTCATAATCTACAGCAGACTTTCTATACCATTTTTCAAATGGTGTCTTGCCATTAATATCAGCAGATGGTAAGCCATTAACGAGGTGGCATGCATATGTAACTGCCTCAACCCAAAATTCTTTGCCCAAACCAGCATTGGACAACATACACTGTACCTTCTCCAATAAGGTCCGGTTCATATATTCTGCCACTCTATTCTGTTGTGGTGTATGTCTTACAGTGAAGTGTCGGACGATGCCATCATTTTCACAGACCTTATTGAAATGATCATTTTTGTATTCATCTCCATTGTCTGTGCGAATACACTTGATCCTCCTGCCTGTTTGATTCTCCACCATCGTCTTCCATTTGAGAAAAATTCCCAGCACTTCATCTTTGCTCTTCATTGTATACACCCATACTCTTCGGGAAAAATCATCAACAAAGGTCACAAAATAGTGTTTCCTACCCAATGAAGGTGTTTTGGAAGTACCCCAAACGTTAGAGTGTACATAATCTAAAATGCCTTTGGTATTATGGACTGCTGTACCAAATTGAACCCTTGTCTGTTTCCCTTTGATAAAATGCTCGCAAAACTCTAAATTGCAAGCCTTTACCCCTTTCAACAATCCTTGATCTGATAGAGTTTTCAAGGATTTTCCTCCAGCATGTCCCAAGCGCATGTACCATAGCCTGGTTGCTTCTGCCTCTTTGTTGTCACTGGACGTCACTGTCGTTGTCCCAATAATTGTACTACCGAGATAACGGTACATGTTATTGTTCTTCCGATTGGCCTTCATTATCACTAGTGCACCGGAGCATAATCTCATCACTCCATTTTATACAATAACTTTGAACACTTTTGATTCCAGGGCTCCCACAGAGATGAGATTTTCTTCAAACCCGGTACATATCGAACATCTGTTAATGTTGTGATTATTCCGTCATGGTTCATTAATTGTATTGAACCAATTCCATATGAGGTAAGAGGGCTGTTATCCGCTATTTGGACGACTCCATATTCTCTTTCTTGAAAGTTCGCAAACCAATCCCTATTGGAACACATATGATAGCTACAAGCCGAGTCCATCAACCATATGTCTGATGATGTTGACGGCTCTGTTGTAACTAATGAGAAATCCGAATAATCACAATCAACTACATTTGAATCCATAATGGCCTTTTCATTATTATGTTTGGCCTTATTATTCAACTTCGGACAGTCTTTCTTCCAATGCCCATTTTCTCGACAAAAGTCACATTCATCTTTGTTGGGTTTAGATATTGACTTAGATCTTCATTTCCTTGTCCTCGTTTGATTTTGAGAACGACCCCTCACGAACAGTGCTTCTCCTTCTCCGCCCTTCTATTTTTCTCGCTTTCTTTGTTCATAGATGTACAAAGCCGAACAAACTGAGAGAAACTTTGTCATTTCCATGGAGTAGAGTAGTTTCAAGGTGCTCGTACTCGTGAGGAAGTGACGCTAACAACATCAAGGCCAAGTCACCATCATCATAAGTTGTATCCATATTTTTCAAATCCGTGACCAACTTATTGAAACTGGTGATATGTCCATTCATCGTGGTACCAGGAACATAGGTGAAGTGAAACAGTCTCTTCTTCATGTACAATTTATTTTGACTGTTCTTCTTTAAAAATTTATCCTCCAGTGCTTTCCATAATTTATTTGCATAAGTTTCCTTTGTGTATGGATATTTTTGCTCTCTAACAAGGTAGGATTGAATGGTACCGCAAGCAACACGGTTAATGATTCTCCAATCTTCTTCTCCAATACCATTCTGGTCTCTTTTCTTCAATAGCAAGATCTAGCCCTTGTTGAAAAAGGACATCTAGAACCTCGCTTTGCCACATCTCAAAATGTTTGGACCCGTCAAAAATTTCTACCGCAAATTTTGTATCTGACACAATTCTTGTCATAAGTGAAGATGCCAATGATGACGTATTGCTGACATTTGATGTAGATTCTTCTTGTTTATTGTCTCCTATCTTTGACATAAATATTATTTAATAGCTGACGACACAAATCAAGATTATTTCCTTTCTGATGTGGAAGATCAGACTAAGCTGCAACCACAAAGCATACTGAGACAGAACCTAGACTCAGTTACCAAGATAAATCTTTTCTGATGTGAAAGATGAGACTACGCTGCAACCACAGAACATACCGAGACAACCATGTTTATTGAAGTCAGCCACAATCACTTAACTTACCAAACTAGCAATAATTTATTTATTAAAAGTCAGTTATGGCGTGTATCTTTTGTCTTATTTTCTAAGTAGATTTTTGTGAACTTATTTGATTGGATTTTTTGAACCTGTAGTGTATAATGAAGCACATATAAATTATTGCATTATGGTAAATTATTTCCAAATATGAAAAGGAATTATTATTTTTTTGCGCGGTATTTACCACTAGGGACAGAGTTAGTACGCGGGATACATGTTCGATCGAATTTAGTAGTTTTTGTCCAACTATGTATTTTGTTTAAGAATTTTATTAAATATATATGTAAATTATTAATTTAGAACCCAATAATTTAAACAGAATAAAATCCCGAACCCTAAACTTCAAACTCATAAACTCCAAACCCGAATTCGTCTGTGGAAAGGATGTGGTGGTAATCCTTGCAACTTTGTCTAGAACTGGGCGTCCAGCCGTGTAGGAAGACTCACCCTAGCTAAGTAGCCACTGTAGTGACCCCACCCCCAACTCTAGCTGAGAAGCACCCTCCACCCACTTCTATTTTTCCGTGCACCCAAAAGCTCGCCCACCCGATTTTTAAGACCCTTCCTGATTCCCTCACTCAATCTAATAAGAAGCAAGTAAGTTATGCCTTAACCTGTCTTCAGACAACCAGCTCTTGCCAGGCTACTGGCATTGTTACTAATCACTGACTTAAATCATACACTATATAGATAACCCGTTGACCTTACCAGCTAAGTAACACGATGTTCATTTATATGTATTTTGAAGGGCTAAAACAATTACTAAAAGGTTTAAAATCTCAAACACCGTACAGTCTCTGACTTCGAGAATGCCAACGTTAGCGAAAACATAGGCAAGTTGCGTATGCGCGCAAGTTATGGAAGCCAAAGCGTCAAATGGCAAGTCACGTAAATAAAAAAGAATCAAAGGTTAATATTCTGTGTGCCGATAAAGACCGCGTTTGGATTTGTTTTTATTCGCCAATCTTTGGTTCCCGGAAGGTGGAAGCCAACATTTATTTTACATACACTAATAAATTACTTTTTGTCACATGTTTTTAACCAAATTCATTGTGCTATATATAAAACAATTAATTGTTGTATAGTAACTTCTAAAAGACGAAATGAGGATAATGACATGGAAACAAGTAATGACTTTCCATGGTCCTTCTCTTCTCTTACTTTTAATTATTTGCCTATTTTTAGATCCTCCCAAGTTCTTTCCTTTGTCATTTTCATGCCTTTATTTGTCATCTAATTCTTGTGCCATTTTCAGCTATGGTATTCTATCTTGAGCCTTGAGGCCAACTAGGGACCAGTCATGATATAGAAGGTTCTTAGATTGTACACTTAAAAAAGTATATATGTAGTGATCAATGACGTACGCTAAACAAATCACAAATATATGTTTATTGTTATATCCGATTTGCAAGTAAATGTAGGAAAGAGACGAGTGTCTTAAAACTCTATTTCTATCCAAAAATTAGTGTTTAACTTTATATATTTTTAATTCAATGTTAGCTTGTTGTATGTACATATCGTTGCTTAGAAAAATTATTAGCTAGTCGCTAAGTCACAAGCTGATAGCTAATTATAATTAAGCTTAAATGTAATGTTAACTATGGTTAATTAGTTAGGACTTAGTAAAGTCGGTTAGTTGGTTAGAAGTAGCTATTTTGTTAAATACTATAGGCGAGTGTACATGACAATTTTGAAAAAATGAAATGTGCTTATGCTCTTCTTCTCTGATTTCTTCTTCTAGATTCTTCTTCTTTCCCATTAGCTTCGACCACCGTATTCATGACTGTTAACGTGGTATCAAATCCATTGGAGTGGATCTAAGCTAGTTGCGAACAATTCCCGTCTTCTAGGTTTCTTCAATTCTACAATTTGAGGTGTTGAATTGTCTTAGAGTAACCTTCAATAGAAGCTAGGGTTTGCGAGATGTGTTCTCTGAAGCCAATTTCTCAGTCAACAATGGCAATTGAAGATGGCAAAATCAACAATACTAATCATGTTCACACTACCACAACTTTATCTAATGAAAATTTTATGACTGGTACAACTACCTTTCCCTCTATCGATCATAATCAACCTTTATACCTGTAGCCAACAGACACATTAGGTGGTTCTTTGATCTGTCTTCAACTTATTAGTTCTGATAACTATGCTTTGTGAAGTCGTGCAATGAGATTGACTTGTTAGGTAAAAGTAAACTAGGATTTGTCGATGGTTAGATTTTCTAAGTCTAACTTTGAGCCCAACTTCATGATTTGCAGGAGAAAGTAGATGCTATTGTTCTATCGTGGATAATGGATGTTGTGTATCCATGTTTTCTAAGTAGTGTCCTATAAGCATCCAATGCTCATAAAGTTTAGGAAGACTTATAAGAGAGGTTTTGATAAAGTAGATAGCTCTAGAATTCTGTACTTACATAGGGAGGTTCACACTTTGATACAAGAAACCATGGCTGTAATAGACTATTTCTTTAAACTTACTGAGCTTTGGTATGGGTTTGATGCTCTTATACACTGCCTTGGCTGCCCTTATCCCGAGTCTAAGAAGTATGTTCAACACTTTGAGTATCAAAGGCTTATTCAATATTGGACTGAACTAGTCCTACTCTTAGTCAAAGAGTCAAATCATGATAATATCTCCTTTAACCAGCATAAATAAGGATTATTCTATGTTAATTGATCAGGAAAGCCAAAGAAACCTTACAAGTATGACACAAGTTGCTCAAGTTTGTGAAGCCTTGGAGAAGGAAGCCTTATATAGTAACAAGAACATAAACAATATTGAATACTATAAGTTAAAAAGGAGTCAAATTCAGTGTGAGTACTATCACTATAAAGGACATAAAAATAAAAACTGCTACAAGCTAATTGGGCATCCTCCTAACTTTAAGGCGAAAAAGAAGGGAGTTAATATGAGACAATATGCAAATCATGTGTGTAGTATAGAGATCACCTGTGCAGACATATATAATATTGTTGACAATATAACACCCACTAGGATTCAACAAGGAAGAGAAGGTGGTCCATCCAACTCAGATTTATCACAACAAACAAATCAACATGCTTTCTTCTAACATATGGCACATCCAACTCCCGTATTCACTCTTAAACAATTATCAGCAGATTGTTCATCTGTTATCTAAAAGAAGCATATGAGGACCATATTCATTTGGTATGCTGCAGGTATTTTAAGTCAAGTGAATGCATTTATGTCTCATTGTATCAATGACAAATGGATTGTTGATACTAGGCCTCAAATCATATGACCTCAAGTCTAGAAATACGACATTGTAACAATCTGCTAGTCATTTTAAGAATTGTAGCCATGTTATCCTATTTATTACTTATTCTATATTCAATTGCAATTATGTGGAGTTTCCGGGGTGGTTGGTTTGGTCCCGGAGATGTTTCAGAATGAATTGCGACACTTAGTCCCAAAGTTGGAAGTTTAAGTTGAAAGAGTTGACGGGTGTTGATTTATGAGTAAATGAATGCACAATAGGTTTTTGATGATTCTGATAGCTTCGTATGGTGATTTTAGACTTAGGAGTATGTCTGAATATTAATTCGGAGGTTCGTAGGTTATTTTGGCTTGACTTGACGAAAGTTAAAAAGTTGAGAAGTTTGAGCGAAAGTTGACTTTATTGTCACGGGGCTTAGATTTTGGTTTCGGAAGTTAGAATAGGTTTGTTGTGTCATTTATGACTTGTGTACAAATTTGAGGTCAATCGAAGTTGGTTTGATATATTTCGGCATCTATTGTAGAAAAAGAAAATCCATTAGTTTCAATAGCCTTAAATTATGGTGCAATTTGTGTTTTTGATATTGTTTGATGCGATTTGAGGTTTTGGCTAAGTTTGTATGATGTTTAGGATGTGTTGGTATATTTGGATGGGGTCCCTGGGGCACGGGTAAGATTCAAATTGAGTCTTGGCCTTATAAACTGCCGATCTGGTGTCTGGTGCGGTATTCGTCGTGTTCGCTTGGAAGAGATCACATTTGCATAGAGTTATTCAGGGGCACTAGGATTTTGCTTTCCGCTTCGCGAAGAAGATCATGCATTCGTGAATGTTTAGTGGTTCTGTTCATCGCGATCGCTTGAGAGGTTCCGCCCTCGCGTAGAATGGTGAGGCGGGATTGGGCACAAGGCATTTAGACTTTGCGTATGTGAGAATGGGGTCCCGTTCACGTAGGTTTTAGGTCGAAGGTCATCGAATACACTTCGCGTAAGAGAAATTTTCAGCTGAGAAGTTTTGTGTTTCGTGAACGTGAGGCACTTTCCGCGTTCGCGAAAGAGGTGTACCTGGGCAGATTTTAAAATCCTAAATCGTGGGTTAGACTATTATTTCATATTTTGACTTGCGGAGCTCGGCTAGAGACTTTTTTTGTGAGGAATTTCGCCACAAACTAACAGGTAAGGTACTTTTGATCACATTTGTCCATTAATATTGAATATTCATTAATTTTCCCACCCATATTATGTGTTTTTGAGGTTTGGGGATTTTGGACTAGGTATTGGAGAGTAAGATTTTGGGATTTGGAGGTTGAATTGTAGTCAAAATTGGATATTTTTGGTATGATTGGACTCATTATTGAATGTGTATTTGAATTTTGTGAATTCTATCAGGTCCCGAGGCTTGGGTCTGGGGTTAACGTTTTGGGTTGACTTTTTGATTTTGGTTTAAAGATCTTAGCTTTATCATTTAGAATTAATTCCTATAGCTTTTATTGATAATATTACATTATTTTTGGCTAGGTTCAAGCCTTCCGGAGATTGATACATGGGGGGAAGGGCTTGGTAGCATAGTGATTTCATTGTTTGTGGTAAGTATCTTATCTAAACTCGATTGAGGCACTAGTTGCCTGAATTATTGTGACAACTATGTGCTATTGGGTGCAAATGTGTGGGGTTGAACCCATGTTCTGACACCAGGGTATTTATTCCTGTTCTGGTTGTTCATGATAAGTCTAGAATTGAATGTTAAACCTTAAACTAGAGGGTTCACACATTTGTGATACTGTTGTAAACTACTTGAGCAATGTTTGAGGCTACATAAGGGTTTAATCCCTGAATGAACTGATAACGTTATTCTCTGATAATATTGCTAGTTTGAGCTATGATAGTATACGTTGTACATGCCTACACTTAAGCATGTTGTGTATACCGGTCCAGGAGCATGATATTTGTTATTCACTCATTACATACATGTACACTTGTTTATTTGCTCCTGTATGAATTGATTTGACTGGGTACCTGTGATCCCTGGGCGGATTGTGTTGTATTTCTTGTAACTACGTCGGGCAGATTGTGTTGTTATACCTATGACCACGTTAGGCGGATAGAGTTGACTTGTGACCATGACAGGTGGATTGTATTGTTAGTTATACCCGTGAACACGCCGAGCAGATTATGATATTGAGCTTATGACCAAGCCGGGCTAATATCACGTTGAATTGGTCATGCTTACGTTTGGATATGGATCTATCCCCCTAGGATCATCCTTTCATGTTTCTCTCTTGATGGTGTACAAGCAGTTATGGAAAAGGTTGAGGAAACTGACCAGTGTTTTGTTTGGATTTTGCATTTCATCTTTACTTGCAATTTTTTAAAATTGTTATCTTATTTAATTGTATATCATCTCTATATGTTGAATATTAATTGCATAAAGGATTTTTTCAAAGAATACACATGCACACACATATATTTCTTCCCGTGCTTTATGATTTGATTTTGTTATCAGTGGTAGGCTGCTTGATGGACTATCTGCGAGAGGCGAGGTAGAGCTGCATCCTTGGTTGCAATATGACTTGTCTTTTCCTTACATGTTGTTACAGTTCAGACAGTGAAGTAATTGTTCAGCTTTAGACTTGTATCCATTGTAGAGATTATGACTCTGTATTTCTAGTTTCTGGGCATTTAATTTTGTAGCAGTAGTATTTGTTGTATCGAGATTTCAGTTATGCCTTTCTAAAGGTTTCGTTGTTCTATTTTCTCTTATCATCTTTTGTCTTGTCTATCCTGTGTGATATGCTCTATCAAGACGCGTTTGGATTTTGGGTCGTGACAAGTTGATATCAGAGCCCTAGGTTCATAAGTATTACAAGTCATGAGCAGGTTTAGTTGAGTCTTGTGATTCGGTACGGGGACATCTGTACTTATCTTTGAGAACTACCAAACCGTTAGGAAACATAACTTTCTTGTATTCTTGTCATGCGGATTATTGATTTCGAAATCTAAACTTCGAATACTTTGTTCACTTAAGATGTTAAGGACGCAAATTACGAGATCAAGTGGATGGACACAAATACCACTAGCTAGCGTCGTGGTAGAGGCCAAGGTGTGGCTCGTACCGTAGCTAGAGAAGCACCCATGGAGCCGCCTGTTGCTCTAACTTAGAAGCACGTACTAGATATTGTTGAGCCGGTAAGACCAGTTTAGGCACCAGATGTTCCCATTGTGATTCCAGGCCTTCAAGAGGTTTTGGTTACGATATTGACTAACTGTATGCACTAGCCTTGCTCCGGTGGTTTCAGTTCTCAACGCACCATCCATTTGTCAGGTTGGGGGAAATGCTCAAACACCTGCCACCTGTACTCCAAAGAAAATAGGTCAGGGACTTCAGACATCTATGTTACTACCAACCCAGCCGGTTGTAGTTACTCGTGCCCAGGTTGGTCTACCTATGAGTGACGAAGAGTAGAAAAGGCTAAAGAGATTAGGGAGGCTCAGGCCTCCACATTTCAGTAGGCCTGAGTTATAGGATGCTCATGATTTCTTAGGTAGGTGCCAACAGATCCTTAACACGATGGGTGTTCTAGAGAACAATGGAGTCTCGATCACTACTTTTTAACTATCGGGGAAGCCTTCATATAGTGGGAGGCTGTCACGACCCGAATTTCCTACCGGCAAGACCGTGATGGACCTAACATCGCACTCGCTAGGCAAGCCAACGTTAGAGTTCTATTCACATTTTTTCCTTTTTATTATGTAGTTAAATTAACAAAGCTAAATCATACTGAAATAAATGAGAAAGTACTTAATAAGCCGGTTATCCATATTCTATTAACAATACTGAAACTATTACCACCCAGAAATTGGTGTCATAATCCACGAACATACTAAGAATATATACAAGCATTAGTCTGAAAAAAAAGTACATCTGCCTCAAAAGAATATTAAGAATGAATGTAGAAATATAGGAGGGGACGCTAGGGCCTACGAACGACTGCAGGACTACCTTGGGTCTGCTAAATGAATGCCAGCAACCGACCTCTCGATCAACCACAACCATCTACAAAATTTGCATAGAAAGTGTCGAGTACGATATTAGTACAATCGACCCCATGCTGGTAAGTGCCGAGCCTAACCTCGACGAGGTAGTGACGAGGCTAAGTCGGGGCATTTACAATAACATGCATAAAATTTATGATAAAGCAAAATGGAAGTACAGAATAAAATGGAACAGTAACTTGTAGTACAATAAATACGAAACTTTATTATCTTGCTAGTACTCAACTATAACCAATCGTGTAGAGAATTACAATGCTACAGAATAAAATCACAGCAGAAGAAGACTACAGAAACAACAAAATCATGCGTCGCGCATCCTGATCCCACAATATCATCAGGAACAATATGAATATTCACCCTTATTACTCCTCTTGTGGTGTGAAGTTCGATCCCAGCAATCCACCCTTATTACTCCTCTATATATCAACTTTATTCCTCCTATTGCGGCATGCAACCCAATCCCAAAATCCACCCTTATTACTCATGTTGCGGCGTGAAACCCGATCCCACCAGACAATCTCATTTGACCCTTATTACTCCTCAACATATCACCATTATTCCTCATGTTGTGGCGTGTAACTCGATCCCACCATATCAATATCAATCACACAATCAGAATAAGTATTTCACAATTTAGCTCAATCACCCCTCCCCATATTATTTATGTCTCCAATCAAAGCAAATATAAGTCTATATGCTTGATACCTCACTCAATTACTACTACACAACAAGACCAACAAAAATATACCACAAAACACTGAAAATATAACTTAAACCAATACTGTAACATAATGAAGCTACGAAACAATTAATACCTTCGGTAAAAAAGACAACATCTAACAAGAAGCAATTAAACATAGAAGCACCAATAAGCATTTAGCAGTTAAGCTAGGAAGACAACATAATATGAATAAGGAAATGAACAGGCTAAACAAATACTTTGGCGGCACATAGGTACTCGTCACCACACCTATACGCCACACACATGGAATTTTGCATAGAAATAAGTCAAGAATCCCTAATCCCTCGAGTCAAAGTTAGATCAAACACTTACCTCAATCCAACGACCAACTGAACCCTTATTAGCGTTGTTTCTCTAGAGTATACCTCCAATACACTCGTATCTATTCATAATTCACTTAATAACATCTGTGAGCACGTGATTTTTACCCTACACATGAGTTATTCCTATAAAATTCAAAATAAATGATTTTTCCTTATTTTTTAAATTTTGTGTGAATTTTGTGTTAGTTGTTTGCATGTTATTTGTGTGTGATAAATGAAAATATAAAAAATTTGCATCTTTAGGAAATTAATTCATTTTTAACAAATTAAAGAAAAATCAAAAAAAAAATTAGTTAGCTTTTTAAATTGAAAATTGCCAAAAAAGAAGGTAATTAGTTAGTTTTAATTAGTTCTAAATAAATTCCAAAATAGGAAAATACATAAAATACAAAACAAAATTAAAATACAACAAAATACAACAAAAAATGTAAGGAGAAATAAACAAAAAATGCAAAAGATCAAAGGAAAAACAATGAATAAAGAAACTGGGCCAAATCCCCACCTAGCGGCCCAAACAACCCCTGCCCAGCCGCCCAGTAGCCTAAAACCCCAGGCCCAAAACGAATAGACCCAGTCGGTCCAAACCCGGACCGATCCCCTCCCCTTTGAAACGATTTGATCTCAGCCGTGTATTCGTTTTAATCTAACAGCTTTACGCTTTAAAGCAATTTTAATATACCCAGGAAAGACAACCTTATTCATTGTCTCTTTAACCTTAAACGAACACCCATCTCTTCATCTCTCTAAACACACTACTAAAAAAACAATGGTTTAGCGACAGACAAAATCTGTAGCTAAACAGAAAAATCCGTTGCTAATATCATTTAGCGACGGATTAGCGACGGATTATCGAAAGATTCTGCTAGCAACGAGCATTTTAGCGACAGATTAGCGACAACGTTCGTAGCTAATTCCAGTTTTTTTTGTAGTGACAGCAGCCATCTCTCTTCTTTCTTCAACCAATGCCGCCGTTAGGGTTTCGCCACCCACGGCGGCGGCCGAGCTCTTTTCCAGCCAAAAACAACCCCAAAATATTCCCCTCATCTCCCTCATCCCACTTCTCCAAAGCACCTCCTTCAAACATCAACCAAACGCTCCAAATCCCCCGCGCCGCCACCCCTCCCCATGGTGCCGCCGCCTCCAAAAAACCATAAAACACACACACCATCATTCTTTAACTCCCACATACACTGTGACACAAGAAATCGAGTCAAAAGCCGCGAGAATCGACAAGAACAAAAGCCTGCCCGAGAATTCTTCAAAAAGGCATCTGTCATTAAGCTGAAGTCTGGTTCTGAACGTGTCTCTGTTTCCATTGACGTCTATAACCATTGATCTCTGGCTATATATGATGTAAGTCTCACCGATGATAGTTGTTCTCCGGAAATATTTGATTTTGTGGTTGGAAACACCTCTTGGTCATGGGAAAGACTTGATGCTGGCTCTCATGTTTCACACTCTTTTGAGTGGGAGTCCAACGTGAAAACAACTTACCATAGCGCGCCAGTTGCCATAACATTTCGTATCCCTACGAAATCA
The DNA here is from genome assembly GCA_032618575.1 of Nicotiana noctiflora. Lineage (NCBI taxonomy): Eukaryota > Viridiplantae > Streptophyta > Magnoliopsida > Solanales > Solanaceae > Nicotiana > Nicotiana noctiflora. Next base: position 288,177 of record JASVEL010012125.1, read on the forward strand.
AAACTACAGGAAGCATATTCTACCCCTATTCCACCAATAGAAACCTTTGCAGAAAAGCTGCTGGTTACAAATTAGATTCGGAAGTAAAGCTAAGTCTTCTTATTCTTTGTTTTTCTAATTATTGTTTGCGACTGAGTTGTTTTGTTTCTCTTTTTGGTTCTTCCGATTTCTGAAAAAACTGTGATTAATTGATTCGATTCTGTTTAATTTCTATAAGACTAAAAATGATTTTTTGATTGATTTTATGATTCTGGTGAATATGTTTGTGAATAAATCTTCTTCTCTAATTTCGATTCATTTTTAGGTTTCTGAGTTTTGTTAATTCTTTTCGGCCGTGTTTTGATTTTCTATTTCTGTTGGATTTTAGCTAAGTTTCTGAATCGTCTTATGAAATGGATATCATTTGTTTGCTTGAATTGGTTTGACTACATTAATAATAGTTGTAAAATCTGAATTGCAATATAGGATTCCACCTACAAGTACTTTGAGGTGATCCTGGTTAAATCTTGTTTTTTATTACTGGTTGTTTGATACTGTTTAGTAAATTCAAGTCGATTAATTGCTGAGTAGTAGGATATTTTGGTAATTTGTTTAAATTCAGTGAATTCTATAGTGATAACATTTAGGATGTATTGGTTATAGCTGTTAGTTAGTGATTAAGCTCGATTAGTGAATTCACCTTTAGACTATCATAGATTCAATTAAGTCGATAGTTGAAATCACACGATTCGTAGCAACCTAAGGCGATTACTTGATAGATTCAAATTCGTTTAGTTATTTCGATTAATAAGACTCACCATCTATCAAATTGTTCCCCCGAGTCTTGTTAATTGAATAATTGAACAAAAGTGGCTATGTTTGTAAGACTGCCTAGGGTTGGTTATGAGTGTAATGTGAATTTAGTTATTGAATTAATTCTGAATTTTGAAAGTTAAAGAGGCTAATTGGTTAATTGAACAATAGTCACTTAATTGTGGCTATTTGATAAATACCAATCTGAAAATGGGTTAAAATAAGGATAAAATACAGAATTTAGGAAAGTAATAAGCCTTAAGAAGTAGGGGTGAATTGGGAAAAGGAAGTTGGTAAACTTGTAATAAGTTTAAAAGGAAAAGGGTACAATTGGGATAAGAATTGGCATAATTGTTATAAATATAGAGCTTTTAGGGTAATTTGGGCATAACAAAAGGTATCTTAGTGAATAATATACGGAAATGAGGGCACAATAGGAATTCCAAGGAAATGGAACATGGTAGACTATTCTAGAAGGGGTTGTAGTGTAGATTTCAAATTAATAATTGCACTAACTTGTGCAATAAGCTAAGAATATGAGGGTTTTTAATGAAATAATTCCTCCCTTTTTGGGCCTATAAATAGGCATTTTCAGTGTTAAGAAAAGGGGTTCCTTATGATTTTAGAGTTTTCTTTAGCATTTTGAGCCACATGAACCCAAGAAAAATCCAAAAAATATTAGTTAATTTTCAGATCCGAAATCAATATTTCAGATCCAATTTTCTGCTCTTTTATCTTCAAATTGTCTTCAAAAATCCAAAAACAATAAGAAAATCCATCACCAATCATGGAATAGCTGTAATTACAGTAGTTTGAATGTGATATTTTGTTTTACAACAACTTGAAATTCTGGAATATTATCCCCTGGGTTTCATTGCTACTGCTGTGACTATTTACTGCTGGAATTGGCCTGCTGTTGCTGTATTTGCTGTTGATTCCCTTTTCTCCTACTCACAATTTATAATTTTCAGGTACTTACTTCTAAATTTCACCATGTAAGATTACAACTTGAAATGGAAATGAAATTGAAGCCTACTTGTCAAGGATCTGCTGTTGTATTGCTTTCATTTAATTAGCTTAGTTTTTTCTGTAATTTAGTCGGTTAATCAACATAATTGAGTTTGGACTGTAATTGATATTATTGTTTTGGAATCGATAGCTTGTTAGGTATTGTATTATTTAAATGTTGAATTACATCTTTAAATTTTGATAGTTAGTCGGTTTAACAGGTTTATATAAGGTTATCAATTAGAATTGAGATCAGTAAAATATAAATGGATTTCAACTGTGTTCACGTGCTGCCAAGGGACAGATATGGTTTTTCTAATTAATTAATATAGTTTGAGTTCTTATTTAGAGAATTGATAGAATAAGTACACATATTTCACATGTATAAACAGCAAATTAGTGGTTCATGTAGAGTTGAATAAGCTGTAAATCATCTCATGCTTTTCTTCAGAAATTAAAAAAAAAAACTGGACAATATCCAGTATTTTGAAATCCAATCAAGTGATTAAAATTGGAAATGTACCTAATGTTGTTAACACGTGAAGAGGTAGATACACAATAGCTGATACACGTTGCTTCACGACTGAAATTTGAACAAGGGTTGATACACATTGTTCGTCAGATTCATTGTAAATTTGTCTGACTAGTTTGCTTTTTTTTTTCTGTTTGTAAATTAGTATGACTTGTTTTGCTATTATGTTTGGGCCAGTCTCAGGCCCAGGATTTGAAAAGATATTAATCTAGGGCAAGCATATAAATTGGGTTCTTTAGACATAAGATTTAAATGGTATTATGTCCATTAATGTTTGATTTGTAGTCTAAGGTAGTTTTCTTAATAACAATTAATTAGGATCTTCTTTCCATTTTGATACAAAAATAAAACAATAGAAAATCTAGTCATTTTAGATATGACCTTAAATAAAACGAGACGAGCCTCGCCAAACAAAATACACAAATTGCGGGGCCCTCAAATAAATTGTTATGAAAAATATTAGACTTGGAATGACCGTTTAGTGAATTTCACGGTCTTTCCCAAAGTTAACAAAGACGGAGAATCTTTAGGCACGACTTTAATAAAATTACTTTCCTAAATACGGGTGCGCATTTATGTGACCCAAATCTTACTCTCAGCGAAACTGAAACGCATTAAAGTCACAGGCGTACTGGTTGCGGTGTGACTCGAAATGTGTTTTCGTGACGTCGCAATTCTTCTAAAAATTGAAAAGCGGAACATAAAAGCACATGATTGAAATATATAAACAAATCAGATAGAAACGAAAATTGCAGTTGAGCGACCGTGCTAAAACCACGGAATCCGGGAGTGCCTAACACCTTCTCCGGGTTAATAGAATTCCTTATCCAGGTTTCTAGTTCGTAGACTAATACAGAGTCATAAATTTCCTCGGTTTGGGATTAAAACCGGTGACTTTGGACACCATTATTTTCCCAAGTGGCGACTCTCAAAAATTAAATAAATTGATCCCGTTCCGGCTGTCCTTTGAGTGGAAAAACTCCTTCCCTAATTATTATTATATCTCTTCCCGAGGTGTATTACTGAACAGCGGCACATTATCTTACGTTTTATGTGTGAAAAAAGGAGGTGTGACAGCTCTGGCGACTTTGTTGGGGATAAGTAACCCAGAACTTCATTTCAGGGTTTAAGAATTCGAGCTCAGTTAAATTGCTGTTTTTGCTTATATCTGATTTCATTATATGTTTTGATTAATGTGCTACATGTTTACCGCTTTGATATTGCGTGAACCGTATATATAAAACTGTGCCGAAAACCCTTCTCTTCTTTACCTCCGGGAATGTGCTTACTGGTTGAGACTCCCCTTTCTGTTAGTGTCATTCCAAAAATAAGAAAAAAGAGGCCGGACAAGTTACAAAGCCGATTGACTCCGCGGGTCACCGGTACGTAGCCCCCTCCTCGATCCGAGTTGTCCGCTCGGGTACACGGTCTAGCACCATATGAAAACTTCAGGATTTTGAACCTAGGTCTAGGACGATTATTTGCATCATATCTAACTTAGGGGACTCAACACAGGGGTTGGGTCCGTCTAGAACAGGTGACCCGGTAATCAAAAGATCGAGCATATTATATGTTGCATTTATTTGTCCTGTATTATTATGATGGTTGGTTAAATTCCTGAAAACAAAAAAAAAAGAAATAGAATTTTTGAATAGAAAAATATCGAAATATTGACAAAATGCTTGAAAAGAAAATTTGAAAAATAGGTAGAACAATTTTGTTGAAATAATTGGTCAAATAATCTGACCGAACTACGCAGGTTTGATTCTCGCCATTAGGTGGGATACGTAGGCAACCCTCATCGAGTCCAACAACCCCTTTTAAAAAATCAAAAAAAATGTGGTGTTTAATTTTGTCAATAAAATCAGAGTGATGCCATTTTTGAAAATAGCCGAATATTCCGAAAGGACGCCGGAAGGTTGTTTTTGCTAAAATGGCCACTTTGAGTCTTTTCCACTTTGAGTCTTTTCTTTTTCTTTTTAAATAACGGCCTCGAAATATTTCATGTGGAAATGTTGAAAGGCCATCCTTTCCAAAAAAAAATGTTTGTTTAATTTTGTCAATAAAATTAAAGTGATGCCGTTTTTTAAAATAGCCGAATGTTCCGAAAGGAAGCCGGAAGGTTGTTTTTGCAAAAAGAGCCACTTTGAGTCCTTTTAAATAATTTGCGGGCATAGCCTTGAAATATTCTTTGTGGAAATGTTGAAAGGCTGTAACCTCAAAATCAAGTTCGGGTCTGCACCCCTTTTTGCAAAAATAACAAAAAAGGTCAAATTTTTGATTTTTGTTATAAATAAGTCAAGTGATTCTATTTTGTTTAAAACGAGCCGAATGTCCCACAAAAGGACACCGAAAGGCCATTTTTGCAAGAATAGCCACTGTGAGTCATTTGTAAATAATTTTTGGACACGACCTTGAAATATTCCCTCGCGAAAATGTTGAAAGGCCGTATCCGCAAAATCAAGTTTGAGTCATCACTCAACTTTACAAAAATAACCACTTTATCAAATAAGCCATTACATGATCGGTTTTGCTGAAATAGCCACATTTGGCATTTAAACTTTCTCAGTCTTGTGTTGGCCTGTGTCTGCTGAACGATGCCCCATAGGCCCCAGGATAAAAAATTTGAATTTGTATCTTCTTAAATAAAATTTTGCAAAAAGAGCCACTTTGTCTAAATAAGCCATTATATGGCCATTTTTGTAAAAATAGTTAATTGACATTAAATACTTTTCAATCTGGTGTTGGCTTATGGCAATGCCGAACGATGCCCCATGAGCCACAGGATGAAAAATTTTCAAGTTTATCTTTCTTAAATAAATTTTGCCAAAAATAGCCATAATTTCATTACTTGGCTAATTTTGTAGAAATTGTCATAATTGACACTCAAAATATTTTTTATTTTTTGGACAAATCTCTGGCACAAGATGTGAGAGTTTTTCATCAAAGTTTGTAGTTGAAGTCGGCTTCAAAGAAAATAAATAAAAAAATCAAAAATCAAATAAATATCTCTTTATTCTTGCATTAATTTGCAAGAACTACGCTCCGTCCGATTCATGCGGGGTCATGATACTGTCACGACCCTAGTTCACCAATTGTGAACATGTCGTGATGGCACCCAGAAAAAACCACAAAAAGGGAAAAAAAAGAGAAATCAATAAGCGGAATACCTTAATGCTGACATGGTGGCTTCGTTTTGTTGTGTCCGTTTTCAGAAAGGTGGCTGGTTGTGGTTCTAAAATAACTCTTCCCTATAACACAAAGTCAAAGGACAATGGCAGAGAATCTCAAAACTGAGTGGGTTGGTACCGGTACCCGACAACAGCTGGTTGAACGGAACCACGGGTTAGTAGAAGAAGTAAAAATATTGAGACAACACGTGGCTGGAATGTATCGGGCGTGGATGGATGGAAAAGCACCACCCCCGCCACCACCTAGCTTCATGGACTCTGTCCTTACACGTACACTGAACCCGATGCCAAATATACCCGCCTATCACAACTTTTCCTGCCACTCGAGTAGCTCGATTACTCGTCCCCCGGCTATATTTTCCCAACACTACTCCCGTCCCCAACACCACTACTCTCCCCGGGGCACCCAAAATCGTACTTCACCTTCCAGGTACCCAGTTCCATAAAAAGTCTACCAACCCCTACAAACACACCAGAAACTCCCTCGGTCAGGTTTCAGGCCAAATAAGGCGTTTAGGGAGAAGAGGTTGCTAAAGCGAGAAAAGGCTTTCACCCCTATTGGAGGATCTTATGCGAGTCTGTTCGAAAGGTTAAATCATGTTGGCTTGATTAAGCCGCTCACCGGATATACTCCAAATCCTCTTGCGAGAAGCTTCGATCCTATTGCACGATGTGCATACCACTCCAATGCTCTGGGGCATGATGTTGAAAGATGTTGGAATTTGAAAGAGGAAATAGAAAGAATGATTCAGGCAGGAATGATTGCGATCCAAGACACTGGCACCCTGAACATTACACAGAATCCTTTATCTGCACATGACAGAACACATTTTGTGGGGATAATGCCCGGTGACGTGGGTGAGGAGAACCTTCTTGGGAAATCGTCAATTGAAGTTGAAGATATTGAAACAGAAAGCAATCTTGGCGACATTAATGCAGAATACAGTGGCTAAGATGCCATGCTTGTCAATTAGGAAGGTGCTCCACCTCTCGGAGTTTTGGTGGTTCATTTTGGTGTCATCTCGGTTGCCTGGGTTATTTCAGGGTTGTAATCCGGATGTTGTCTTGAGAGTCAAAACCCTTCTATCTTTCCACTTTGCTTTGTTTTTCGTTTAGTGCTATCTAGGTTTGAAATTCTAGTCTAGTCTGTTTGTTTTGTTGTTCGTCTTGTAATTTCTACCCATCAATTTAATACAACTCTCTATTTCCTGTCATTTCTAGTCATTCCATTTCTAATCACTTTACAATTCTTCTCATACTGATTTTAGCAACATGACTTTCACACAATTCTCGGCCTGATTTTAAAAGACAATTTAGCGAAGAAACAATGTTAAAGATGTAATGATACTCGGAAGAAATATTGAAATACTGTGAAGCCGGAATCAAGTGAATATTGGGGAAAGCAGAACGAAAAGAAACGCCGTGGAAATGCATCATGCTTCATCGATTTAAAGCCAAAGGCAAGAGTACCCCAAGGTTAAAGGAACCATTCGTGGTATCGAGATTGTTGCGCAATGGCATTGAGAATCGTCAAATACAGAAGACAAATATGTGAATCAATCTAAGGTGTTTAACTGTGTAGCTTGTACTTGGTAGGTCTTGAAGATTGGAATGACGAAGGCGTTTTATTCGGCTATCCAAACACTTTATCCATTGTTATCCCTTCGAGCCTTATTATATTTTCTTTCATATCCTTCTTTCGGAATCAACAACAAAATTGAGGATTGAGCGGGCAAATCAAATGGAGAAAAAAAAAGAGAAAAAGAAAAAGCGAAAAAAGAAAAAAAAGAAGAAAGAAAAAGAAAATAAAAGAAGAGAAAAGAAAAAAAAAAGAAAGAAAAAATACAAAAGAAGAAATCGGGAGAAGTCAAATCGCAACAAGGAAGCGATCTTATGATCCGAACTACGTTTGACTTGATCCCGAAAGGGTACGTAGGCAGCCTCTCTGAGGTTCAGTCACAATAAAGAAAAATCCAAAAAAAAAAAAAATCCCCCAAGAAGGAAACTGGGGCAGAAGTTATGGTTGTTGAATAAATAAGATTCCGAAAGTTGTAATTTTAACCCACAGTAAAATATTTTTGAGCCTTTATATCCTTTTTTCTATATCCCATCCAAAAGCCTACATTACGGTCCAAAGGAAGACCTTCCGATCAATCTTCAAGAAATGCCGAGTCAAGCGAATAAAGGTGAATCACATCAGGGGCAACACTCCAATACGAACAAAGGAGAATGAAGAATTCAAGATGATGAGAACCACCACGAGACTCCAAGATGAGAGAAATCAAAATGAGAGAGTCTTATCGGTGAAAACCCTCACGGGCACCATAAGGCGACAGTGAGGTGAGTTGAAAGAAAGAGCAAATGATAGAGGCTTGATGGTGAAAACCCTATGGGCACTACAAGTCGACTAAGGATCATATCAAAGAAATGAAGTGTAGAAGACCGGTTTCACGGCAGAACTTGCAACAAGAGTTGAACATCAGATTTGCTATACAAAGAAGGCTGAAGTGCATGTCAAGGTCGCTAGAGTCGGTATTCACATCCGATAGGTCATTCTTCTGTAGGTTTCTTGTTAGGAATTGTATCTTCCTTTCTCTCTATTCTTCAAACATTGTATCGAGTCGGTCGGGTCATAACAAATAAAGAAATGATTTCAAAATTTGCCACCAAGCTTTCCAATTGCACGAGATGGGATGTGGCTAACACGACAATTGTCGTAAGTCAGGAAGAGACACGGCTAGTACTTTAAGCCAAAAGAGCAACATGTGCAATGACGCGGGCAACAAATTAAAATATTTGAGGTGCATAGAAGATGCAAAGGTCGGCAAAGTGCCAACTCGGGGGAAATATAACAAATGAAAGTACGGGGTTTGAACAGAGAAAGGGTATATATATTCTGACAAAAGAAAGAGTTAGTCAAGAAACACCCAAGGTTGTCCAATGAAATCATTGAAGAAAACATGGACTTCAAGATTGGAATTGTGGGATCCGTCAAGAAAGGAACAACATACATGCCATAAGGAAGGCGAGTTTGAACAAAGAAGAAGTAAAAATGGATAGTCGATGAACAGGCCAAGCATTAAAGTGGAAAGTTCAAGGCCACAACCAACCATCGCATTTTAAGCTGACAGAGTTTTCTTTGCTTTGAAACAGGAGCAAAAGATATTGTCAAACTGGGGCAGGAAAAAATTTTCTATCATCGAATAGTCATCCGAAGAGCATGAAGGTGAATACAATTGTTTTTTGAAGATGAACAATTCAAGTTGAAAGGTGAATGAAGCAAGTATCATAGAATGATAAAATCTTAGTCTGTTGAAACTTTCTCCTAAGAAAAAAGTCTTAGTCCGTTGAATTTTTCACCTAAGATAATTGGATAAAATCTTAGTCTGTTAAATCTTTCTCCCAAGATAAAAGTCTTGGTCTGATGAATTTTTCACCTAAGATGAAAAGGAAAGAATCTTAGTCTGTTGAAACTTTCTCCTAAGATGAAATCTTAGTCTGATGAATTTTTCACCTAAGATAAAAGTAGAAGTTGGAAAAGGAAATGAAGGCATAATTTGAAAAGAAAAGGAAAGGAATAATTTGAAAGGTAAAATCAGAAGATGGAAAAGAAAGAAATGTAAGAAGTCGAAAAAGAAAGGAAAGATTTTTGAAATTGAAAGACTTAAGAAAGTCTGAATTGCAAATGGACCCAGTCTGATGAATTATCTCCTGGAGTCATAATCTCAGTCCGATGGAAATTCCTCCCGAGATAACACAGAAAATAGACCCAGTCTGAAGAGTTATCTCCTGGAGTCATAAACTTATTCCGATGGATAATCCTCCTGAGATTACATTGAAATGGACATAGTTGAAACTTTCTCCTAAGATTAAATGTCTTAGTCTGATGAATTTTTCACCTAAGATAACCTTCAGTCACAAGGTAACACAAAAGTTTTTAATTTCTGCATTTTTAATTTCTATCTAGGCGCCCACCTATATAACGAGGGAATACTTTTCTGCATTGCATTTAATATATTTCTGCATTTTTAATTTCTGTCCAGGCGCCCACTTATCTAACGAGGGAATCCTTTTCTGCACTGCATTTCATGCATTTTTAATTTCTGTTCAGGCGCCCACCTATCTAACGAGGGAATACTTTTCTACATTGCATTTCATGCAGTTTTTAATTTCTGTCCAGGCGCCCACCTATCTAACGAGAGAATACTTTTTTGCACAGCATTTCATGCATTTTTTAATTTCTGTCCAGGCGCCCACCTATCTAACGAGGGAATACTTTTCTGCATTGCATTTCATGCATTTTTCAATTTCTGTTCAGGCGCCCACCTGGATAATAAGGGAATACTTTTCTGCAACTTTAATTTCTGTTCA
>JASVEL010012126.1:0-50260 GCA_032618575.1 Nicotiana noctiflora
CGCAATAATACTGCGGCGTGCAGTCCGTCCCACTTGTATATTACTGCGGCGTGCAGTCCGATCCACATATATATCACTGCGGCATACAGTCCGATCCAATACATATAGTGTTGCGGCGTGAAGCCCGATCCAATATAGATATATATATATAATATCTCATAGTGGGTCCTCGACCCTATCCCAGTTAGTATAGACTTGGCCTCTCGGGCCCAAATATAATATCTCATAGAGGGTCCTCGACCCTATCTCAGTCAGTATAGACTTGGCCTCTCAGGCCTAATATAATATCTCCTAGTGGGTTCTCGACCCTATCTCAATCAGTATAGACTTGGCCTTTCAGGCCCAATATAATATCTCATAGTGGGTCCTCAACCCTATCTCAGTCAGTATAGACTTGGCCTTTCAGGCCCACGCAGCTAGAACAGGGAATCCCACCCTAGGTAGTCTCTCTCAAAGTACACATCTAGTACTGGCTCATGATACGCTATACAGCTGTAACTACAGCTGAGTGTATGTATCCAGCATGATATACTACGGCTGAGTGTATGTATCTAGCATGATATAAGGGTCACCTAGCTCTACAGGTTTCCCTAATACTTCTACAGATCGGCACAAGGCCCCAAACATGGCTACCAGCCCAACTACACAGTTATAAGCTCATTCACAGTCATAATACACAATAAACTATCAGTCGAGAAGGACCAAGTACAATCCCCCAATCACAATGTCACCACGCCCGTCACATGACGCGTGTCTCATCTCAACATAGCACTGTAAAGTGCAAGTATGGGGTTTCAAACCCTTAGTACATTATTTACTACCACCACTCACCTCGATCCGGTAGAAGTCCTAGTCCGCTTTGTGCTTGCCTCGCAATTCAATCTCCTCAGATGCCAAATCTGCTCAAAATCAATGAGAATACATCAATATAGGTTAATTAGACATAATCCATTCAAAATAACTCGATTTACACCAAAACCCACAAAGTTGTCAAAACCCGACTTTTGGTACGCTTCTCAAAAAATTACGAAAGTTACATTTTCTAAATCATTATCTCAACACGAGTCCACACATATAAAGTTTGTCAAAATCGGACTCCGTTTGCCCATTCAAATCAATGTTTTATCATAACCCTCGCTTAGGGCAAAATTTCCCCATTAATTCTTCCAATTCCAGTAAAATAGAGGAAACTTCTAAGATAAAAACACATATTTGGACCATAAAACTTACCTCCGATGATAACCCGGTGAAATCCCTTCAATTTCCCTTCAGTTTTGCTCTCCAAGACTCAACAATGGAGGTTTTTAATAGATGAGCCGCAGATGAAATATTATGTACTTAAATTCACTGCCAGGCCTCAATGCCTTACGCGATCACAGCCCTTGGCTCGCGATCGCGATGCACAGTTTTTGGGCGACCAATTTTTCCTCTACGCGATCGTGTGGGTCCAGACGCGATCGCAGTAACCAACCCAACGACTTTACGTGATCGCATCATATCGACCGCGATCGCACTGCTTCCGGATCAAACCTTACGCGATCGCATCAATAACCTCGCGATTGTGATGAACATACCCTTAACCTTACGCGATCGCGTCCATCGTGTCGCGATCACGAAGAGCAAACTTCCCAGCTCTCTCATTTACACTACACGATCGCGTGGCCATGTACGCGATCGCAGAGAACAAATAACCTGCAATTTTATTGCAGCATTTCAGTAGTTCATTTTTGCTCAAAATTGTACGTTTGGACCCCCGAATTCATCCTGAGGACCCCGGGACCCCAACGAAAACCACCAACATATTCCAAAACACGATACAAACTTGCTCCAATCCTAAAAACACGCCCTTAAACACGGAAATCATCGAATCCAACTGAATTCAAGCCTAAGTTTCATTTAAACTTCCGAAACCAACATTCGACCAAAAACCCGACCAAACGACTTCCGCATGACTTGAAAATTTGCATGCATATCCAAAATCACCTGACGGAGCTACTGCAACTATCGGAATTCCATTTCGACTCCCGGATCAAAATCTCACCTACCGTTTGGATTTCGCCAAAATTCAACCTTAGCCATTTTAAGACTGAAACTACACCGGGCCTCCAAATTAAATTCTGATCGCTCTCCTAGGCCACAAATGACCTCCCGGAGCTGACCGAATCATCAGAATTCGATTTCGAACTCTCTAACTCACAAGTCAATGTCCAGTTGACTTTTTCCAACTCTTCCTTCTTCTAAGAGACTATTTGTCTCATTTCCAACCAAATGAAATCCGAATTGACTCAAACTCACCAAACATGCATATTGAAACATTAACAAGCATATAACGGGGATAACAGGGTGATAACTCACATGGTGACGGGCCGGGTCATCACAGTTTTGCCTCTGCTTTTTGGGTACCACTCTGATTTTTGATGCACTGAAGCCACTTCTTGCTGCTATATCTAAATTCAGTTATGTCCAGTTTTGCCTCTGCTTTTTGAGTACCACTATGGTCAGAATATATTCATGCGACACGAGGTAAGTTTAATTATCACAAACCAAATTTTATAAAGCTACTGCAATTTTAATCCATCTCTGTATTATCTTCATCCGTTTCATCAGTTCATCTTTCTTTCTTAAATACAACAAGATAAAAATCATAAAACTACATGGGCTTTTACTTCCTGACCAATATTATAGTAACAGATATGCTCCAAGTTTTCTTATCCCTCTTGGTGTTATAACTTACATCTTAACATGAGGACTAAAAGCTACACTCTTAGCTAGCTATATACATTCTGTTACACGTATCTAAGTTTTACTCTAGCTTTTTACTCTTTTCCACGAGGTTCCCTAACATATTTAAGATAAATAGTAGATACTATGTTGTTTTAGTTATTACGCAATAGCAGGGTTGTGAAAAGAACTTACTTCAGCGCTTAAATCAACAAGTGAAACGAGAAAACCACAAAGTCGCCTCTAAGTTACGAACCATAACAGGTAAAAAGAAGCCTATGCTTCTGCCACAAAAGCGAGAAACACAACTGAAACGAGAAGCAACCATAGCGAGCACTATAATCTTTTAAGTGAAGCTATGTCTTTTTCCAAAACATCATCGAGCAATAAAGCAAGGCAACAACTAGGGCTCCCATTAGCCCAAGTATGTGCCTTCATCCTCTTCCTACTCCTCCTCCTCCTTCATTCTCTTTGTTTCAATAGCAGCAGCAAAAAACAGCCAGCTTTTCTTCTTTTTCTTCCTTCTTTTCATTTCAAACTTTCAATTCTTAAAACTGCAGCGAAATGCTGCCAAAATTCTTTTTCCCAGCTTTTATTCTTCTTCTTCTTTCTTCTTTTCATTTCAAACTTTCAGTTCTTAAAATTGCAACAAAATGCTGCCAAAATTTTGTTTCCCAGGTTTTCTTCTTCCTCTTTCTTCTTTTCATTCCAAACTTTCAGTTCTTAAAATTGCAGCGAAATGCTGCCAAAAATCCTTTTTCCAGCTTTTTTTCTTCTTCTTTCTTCTTTTTATTTCAAACTTTCAGTTCTGAAAATTGCAGCAAAATGCTGCCAAAATTTTTATCCCAGGTTTTCTTCTTCCTCTTTCTTCTTTTTATTTCAAACTTTCATTTCTTAAAATTGCAGCGAAATGCTGCCAAAATTCTTTTTCCCATCTTTTCTTCTTCTTCTTCTTTCTTCTTTTCGGCGAAATGCTACCAAATTTTTTTCCCACTATATAGTTAATAAATTATTTCTTTGCAATAATTTTTCTACATAAATTGAAACGACTTGCTTAATTAGAACTTAAATTTGAATCGTACACCTCCTCTTACATTTCTGTTTCATGCAAACACAACATTAAAAACTATGATTATTTTTATACAAAGAAAATTCACCTTTCCAAAGAACGCTTCACTTCTCGCGTCACACTTTAAGCATAAAGAGACATGTTGCTTTTCCTTGCTTCGCGTTCTTCACAACACCAGGGATTCGAACAACACAATAGCTGTAATTGTTGGTGTGAATTTTTAAACAAATTTATAGCTCTGCCGATATCAAATCTATATTTACAAAAACTTACTTAATAGTTCCTTATTTTTCCTTCTATAACTCTAAACAAATCTTAGACCATACACTGGAAGCATCAATCTACGCGTAATTCTACTATGTTAACTGAATCTGAACACCAAGTTGGTAATAATGAGTAAACTATCATCATTTATGCAAAATTATACTAAAGGATATAAGGATAAATCTTTAAGACGCCATTTTGGTACCTCTAGCCATTGAATTATCTGTTGGTACATAGCTTCTTAAGGTGCTGCATCTATTTCTTACCTGTACCATACTGGGATAAAATGTGATTAGATTTGTCAATAGCTCAATTGATATTAGTAAGTACCACTTTAGAAATAAATATGGTGCCAAGTAAAGAAGAATATATACATATTAAAAAGAATATTGAGAAGGATAATTTGAGATTCTGATGAGGGTTTATTGCCATGTGGTGGTTGCATTCAAAGTTCTCCAGTATGAAGTAAAAGATATTTACTGGCAATCTATTTTAACTCACGCCCCCAAAATTCTCAAGTTTGAAGTATAGGATGCTTACAGGATCTATTTTGGCTCAAACTCCAAACGTGTTATCCCAATTATGTTACTCTCTATTTTGCTTCTAATAAGTGTAATTTTACCAGAGTTTAGGCCATTTAATGGGCTTCTATTGTTTTGCATCTTATAAGTTTTTAAAATTTGAGTTAATGTGTTGAGAAGCTAAGAAGTTTAAGATTGCTATTTCTTTCCTTATGTTATTATATTTATAAATCAGGGCAACTCACGAATTATTAGCAGGATTGTTTTTTGAATTTGCATTGGTTCTTTGCAAAAACTCTAGGCTCCTTCAAATGAGACTGAACAGAAACTACGGCAATCCATTAGGGCTGAAAGAACAAATGCTGACCTTTCCTAAGCAAGTAGAATTTCAGGCTTTCCCAGGCAAACTGAAGCTAAATACACGTGACTGCCATTTTTTACCTTTCTATTGAAATTTTAATGCAATTACATATTCTGTTTATATTTTCCCCATTGTTTATCAAAACTGGTCATGCTTCTACCTGTTATAAAGATGTCATCTTCTTAGATGGCATATGTGATATTTTATATGTCATTTGTACTTAATGGCTTGCAAAATCAGTACTTAAAGCCCGCTACAGTTGGCGCGCAGGTTAAGTTATGATTCTGATAAATATGTAAGGCTAAACTAATATAAATAGTATGTTTCTTTCAAAGTTTGCACATAGATGAAATGCTATCCAGAAATATCCACATTTGATAAACTATTGAAATTAAAGTAGTAGTTGAGTTATATTCTTAGAAAACATTCTGCTAAAATATTTTGGATGCGCTGCTATGCTTTGTTCTCTCAAAATACTAAGTCTTATCTGCCCAATTTAAATCTGTTGAGATTCATGAGTGCATTTGCATGTGTCCTATTTTTTCAACTTTTAGCACTTTAGCAGATGTGAACTATTGTCTTGCTTCTCTGTTTGCAGGTGTTTTTGTCATAAAATGCTATGAAGAGGTAGAAGAAATTAAACACCACATGAAATCACATCACTGTTAGCCAATATGTAAATAGCTATCCCATATATAATGTAAACGCTAACACTTTAAGCATCTACTAAAGTTAATGCATATTTTGAGGCAAAATCTACGTAAATAATATCCGGGAACAGGTTGCCTCTGATTTGATACTTATGTGCATGCATCAATTTTTAATATGTATAATTATATATCAAAATAAGTTAGAGAAACATAGTTTTAACTCTTATAATATTGGGCTCGTGCTGGCACGGGCAAACCTATATAATTATTTATAACTATAACCTACAACTTGCTCATTATGAAAGTTATTGAATAACTGACAGGATTGGAGGCATCCTTCTTTCTCTTGTACAAGATCATTTCACGTTGAAGCATTGTGCACCCTACTCGAAATATGTCGCAACGACACTGTAATGACCCGGCCCATCGTTACGGGAAATTACCACCCCGTTATGTTGTAATTACATATTTTATGATTTTATATCAGTGTTAGAGTCCATCGGGTGAGTTAGGAGTGAATTGGATTGAAAATGAGGCATATAGCATTTTTGAAGGAAACTTGAACATGGAAAGTCAACCTGGAGTTGACTATTTGATTAGAGGGCTCGGAATTGGATTTTGATGATTCGGTTAGTTCCCGGAGGTGATTTATGACTTAGGAGAGCAATCGGAAATGAATTTGGAGGTCCGGTGTAGTTTTAGGCTTGAATTGGCTAAGGTTGAATTTTGACGAAATCCGAACGGTAGGTGAGATTTTGATCCGGGAGTCGGAATGGAGTTCCGACAGTTGCAGTAGCTCCGTTAGGTGATTTTGGATATGCCTGCAAATTTTCAGGTCATTCGGACATCGTTTGGTCGGGTTTTTGATCGAATGTGAATTTTTGAAGTTAAAGTTAAACTTAAGCTTGAATTTGTTGAAAAAGGACAATTTTGATGTTAACGATAGAGTTTTGATGATTGGAAAAAGTTTGAATGATGTTATAAGAGGTGTTAGTACTTTTAGTTGAGGTCCCGGAGGCTTCGGGGTAAATTCGGATGCCCAACGAGTCATTTTTGGAAGATTTTTGCCGTTTTGAGCATAAATGTAATGATCTAAAGGTCTATTTTTAGTTTTAGAGATCTAAATTTGATTTCGAGACTTTGAGAATTTAAATAATGAATTATAGGACTGATCCGGAAATTTTGGTTTAATTTCATCAAGTCGCGATTGGGTTTTTGACGCGAAACATGAGTTAATTGTTTAACAAGCGAAATTGATGTTGCACTGAGAAAATGAGATCCAAATTCAGTTTTGTTTGAACCACTGAATCCGTAACAAAATTACGGAGCCATAGGAAAAAGAATCGTCAAATTCGAGTTCGTATGATTGAGTTATAGCATTTTTAGTGAAATAAAAAGCTGCTGCAATTTTCTGGGGCAAATCTGTTATTTTCACTTCTGCGATGAACAGTACCAGCAGAAGCGGGTGAACAGTGATTTCCGCTTCTGCGATGAACAGTACCGCAGAAGCGATGAACAGTGAAATCGCCCCTGCGGTGAACAGTAACCGCAGATGCGAAAATCCCTGGGCTTTTAATTGGGGCAGTCCGAGAGTTTCTTCATTTTTGGAGCTAGGGAGCTCGGATTGAAGCGATTTTCGAAGCGATTTTCACCATATGGATGGGGGTAAGTGTTCTATATCCAAAAGTGATTATATTCAATGATTCCTGGTTATTTTTCATCAAGTATTAGTGAATCAAACGGAAGAAATTGGAGAAAATTTGTAAACTTTTCAAAAACGAAAATTTAGGATTTGAAGGGTCATTTGTGGTCCGATTTGGGAGTTCTTGATATGTACGGACTCGTATCGAGATGAGGGTTCCGAATATGTAACTTTCATAATTTTTCGAGAAGCGTACCGAAAGTCGGGTTTTGGCAACTTTGGGAATTTTGATGTAAATTAAGTTGTTTTGACTGGGTATCATTCCATTGGTCTAATTTGATGTGTATTTATTATATTTGATCAAATTCTACACGTGCGAAGCTTGATTCTCATGGCAAGGGCATCGCGGAGTAGTCGCCGCGCCGTATTGAGGTGAGTAATAGATGTGGGTGATGACCAGCGGGTTCGAAACCCCGGTATACCACTTTGTGACGTTGTATAGCGGCGAGACACGCACACTCTTGAGAGTGCGGGGTCGATTATGAATTGGAGACTATAGTTTAGTCCGACCTGTTGATACTGTGTTAT
Organism: Nicotiana noctiflora; assembly: GCA_032618575.1. Taxonomy (NCBI): domain Eukaryota; kingdom Viridiplantae; phylum Streptophyta; class Magnoliopsida; order Solanales; family Solanaceae; genus Nicotiana; species Nicotiana noctiflora. The sequence goes on from JASVEL010012126.1 coordinate 7,817, forward strand.
TGGCTATTCTCGAGCCGTTGAACCTCCTTCTCGGATGGTTACATATTGTAATGTGATATTGGCTATTCTCGAGCCGTTGAACCTCCTTCTTGGACGGTTGAGTATGTTTGTGGGCTGTGAGCCAGTTATTGGATCCCGCGAGGATCGTTATCATTGTCTTATCATATAGACATGCTAGTTTACTACTAGTCCGCCGCTATTTCGTTATTATGCTATTTCCAATCTCTGGAACTTGATGTTACTTGTTTTCCAACTGAAAAATGATAAAAGAGTTTTCAAAAACTACTTTTGAGCATGCGAGGCTGTATCTGCATATTAGCTGACTAGTAGTGGATCGGGCTGCGCGCCGCAGCGAGATATATATGTTGGATCGGACTGCACGCCGCAGTGTATCTCTATGAGATGTGCTTGGACTGTAGGAGCCCCTCCGGAGTCTGAACCCCCACAGTGAGCACGGGTACCCAAAATTGGAGTCGAGCTACGCGCCGTAGCGGTCATATCATGCATTGCATTGCATTTAGCTACATCCTGCTAGTTGTTATGCTATTTATTGGTATTTGTTGGTACGAGTACAGTGAATATTGATTCTATGACAGGGTAGCCGATTATAGCCTTACATAGTGCTTTATTGCGGATTTCTTATCTGCGACGTCTTACCCTTGTTTATTACCACTGAGTCTGGCGGTACTCATTTTACTCCCTGCACCTTGTGTGCGGATCCGGGTACCTCTCAGCAGTGATCCAGTAGCTATGCGAGGCGACATTTGTGGATATTCGAGGTAGCTGCTGAGTCCGCAGGACCCGATATTCCTTCTCACTGTCTCTTGATTTTGTATTGACTTTTCCTTCCGCACTTGGCATCTTGTAAACCTTTATATACTTATGTTCAGTAGAGGCTCATGACTCTTGACCCTTCGGTCTATGGGAGTTAGTATATTTTGGGACTTGGTTTCCCCGTTGTTGGTATACGTATTACTATTGTTTCATATTTTGAAATGCTTAAATGGGTTAAAGAGAGCTTCTAGCTCCGTTGTTGATATTGATTGGTCGGGTTGGCTTAGCAATGTGCTGGGTGCCATCACGACCAGATTTGGGGTCGTGACAAGTTGGTATCAAAGCCTAGGTTTACTAGGCCTCATGAGTCTTGAGCCGGTTAGTAGAGTCTTGTGGATCGGTACGGGGACGCCTGTACTTATCCTCGGGAGGCTGCGAACCTTTAGGAAACACTTCACATTTCTTGGAATTCTTATCGTGCGTACTTGATTCAGTTTGAGATATAATTTTTGAAATTCCTTCCACACGTCTGTGTACGCATCGAGCGCTCAGTAATGTAATTGCCTTATGGCTTATGATTTCCTCGAACGAGGGGCGAGATATAATCTCGGTGAGTTCATGTTGGGCCAGTCAGGGTGACCTGAGGCTGGACCTTGTTTATGACTTGAGCATTGAGGTGCTGATTTTATGAGTGGTGGCAATAGATAATGTACTGAGGGTTTGAAATCCCGTATTTTTGTACTATACAGTGCTATGCTGAGATAATACACGCGTCATGTGACGAGCGTGGTGGTATTGTGACCGAGGATTTGGACTTGATCCTTCCCGATTGATTATTACTGTGTAAAATGACTGAGACTGGGCTTATATTTATGTACTTGAGCTAGTAGCCATGTTTGGGGCCTTGTGCCGATCTGTAGTGTATTAAGGAGGCTTACTAATGGATGAGTTGTTAATTGTTCGACTCTTACCTAATCTGTTGTGTAGCTCCGACCTATGGGCGTGGTGAATATTTACCATATCTCTTAATTGGAAGGTAAAGTGTCTTATGTGTAGTGGAACGAGTTCAAACTCAGGAAGACTAAAGTGATTATGCTATGTGTATCCTGGTGGAAGGTATTGTGCTGAAATGCTAAATTGAGGCGAGGTAGGTGGGTTGATTCTCATGTGTAATTGAAAGGTATTGATATGTGTTATGATTCGAGTAGATACAACGCAGGTTCAAGTATAAATTGTGATAATATGATTCGTGTAGTATTGAGATTTAATGTTGTTGAAATACATTGTGATATCTTGTTGAGTTGTGGAAGTATTGTTAGAATGGTTTGGTGATTCTCTGGCAGGTGGATAGGCCAATTTACAAAGGAACTCTGCCGAAATTTTTGGAAAATTCGGGACTTAGAAAAGATTTTGTCATCTAAAGAGGGGGCGTAACTATTGTGTGTGAATGAATGCAAGAATTGCAAAAGAGTTAATATTTCTGATGATTCGAGTCTCTGTCAAGGCTTGTAAATGACTTGAGTTTAATCTCATTATAACATTTCGGCATCACTTGAGTAATAATGATATGGGTGGTTAAAAGTGCTTTGATGAATGGCTTCGAGCTAAGTTGGGGAGGTTGCTATTGATTAACCGATTGCACTATTGTGTGCTGTGTTGGCTCTGTCTCTAGGTATGTTTGGGAAATTCTGGTAAAGGTTATGGTGCTTCGTAGATCTGATGAAGTACTAGGGTGTTTTGAACTGTTGTTGGTAAAGAATATTCACCGTATAGGAAAGAAAGATAGTTGATTGTATCTGTAAGTAATCATGTTCTGCGATGTCAGAGTTCTAACAAAACACGAGTGGTTCTACTCAATAGGACAGTTGAATTACAGTTGAATAAGGGTGAATGATGCCCGAGAATGGTTTTGCAGTGTTCAAGATTTTGCTTGTAACAGTCAGGTGCCTTAAGATTTGTGTATGTGGCTAAAGATGGCGGTTTCGTTAGAGAAGATCAGGGCTTGTGTTATATCATGTGAATGATGGAATTCTAGGTATCCGTATTGGGAAGTAATGATAACAAATTCAAAAATCGCAGGAAGTTCATCAAAATAAAGTGTGGCAGAATGTGGTACTTTTGGGAAACATTGAGAGAGTATTCAGTGGCCTAAGGGTCTTAGACCGTGTGGTCTTGTGTACGAGTCTTGTGTGGTAAAAAGGGTTGAGGCATTGTCGTACTACAGTAAAGACTGATATGAAATTAGAGATGAATCAGAAAGGAAACTGGGTAAATGGAACAACTTGTTAATAAACCAGAATGGTATAAAAAGGAATACGATTGATTCCTGGTATGTGGTTGAAGTAATGAGTCTTGCAGATATTGTGCAGCGAAGCTCTTGAGTGCTGACAATTGTGTAACTTGATATGGGTATAAGGATTCAGTCCTGGCAGTTTAACTTATGCAATGTAATTGGGAGAAAGAGTTTATGATGTATTATGGAAGGTTGATAATGGTATGTTCTAGGTTTTGAGATCAGTTCATAATATATGGGGAGTCATTAAAATTATTGAGCAGCGCGGACAGCTGCAGGTGATTTAAGAATCGATCTTTCTAGTGATTAAGGAAAAAATGGTACTGCCATTCTAGTGATTTGGCAGGGTATATGGTCAAAAAGTACAAGGTAATGTAAACCGATAATATCTAGTGGTATGGTGGTATTCTCTTGTTGGATCGATCGTGATGATTGAGTTGTTGATGGCATATGGAAATTTCTGAATGACTTTCGTGGTATGATAGGACGCATGATGTGCGTTATGTATTCGTACGGTGAAGTACAGAATGAGGCATAGTGATTCATGTGTTATATATGTGTTGGAGACTTGAAGTTCTCGTTAGTCCGCCTATGCAATGGTGGTATACCGTGTGTATCAGCACCGTTTAGTGATTATTGGAAATCGGAAGCCCTAGTGGCTATCTCGTTACTTGATGTGATGAATTTGGATTGTGATACTTGATTGCTGACTTGTTGTCATGGGTTAGGTTGTCTAGGCTAATGTGATATGGACCATGATGGAATGGCACAAATTGCCTGGCAGAGTGCATCAAAGTATGCTCCAGCGGGGTAGTTGTACCTCAGGACCAGCGGACGGCTGGTGGGTATTGCTTTGTCAGTTGGGCCTTCGTAGCGGATATCAGTGCAGAGGTTTCTACCATTGATTTAGTTCCAATAGTGAGGAACTTTGTCGGATCTGTTTCTTGTGTCCGAGCTTGAGGCTATATATGTTTACTGTAATGAGCAATTCGACTCGATGTGCATTTCTTTTGCGAAGGTATGGTATCCGGATCGGGTGGCACGCCGCCACGGGTATGTCGTTGGGGCGGGTTGCACGCCGCAACAGAAGATTGTGAAAATATAGTTAGTTATATGCTACCTGGTATACAATACTTCCTCGCTTCTGAGGAGAAGTCCATTTTGAGTATCGCTTGGCGAATGGCACATCGGTTGTGTCCTTTCGGGATTTAATAGCATACGTTAATTGTTTCACCGTGGGTGAGGTTGATTGCTTGGGTTCAAGACCTAGATCTGTGCGTGGCTAACCGTTTGAGCTTAGTGGCTTGAGGTGCTTCATGAGTTATAATGTTGGGATAAAATCACGAGTCTTGGCAAGGCCACGTGATGTTATGACCTCTCGAGAAGGATTCGGGTACTCTATTTCTATAATGCGAGACGCGATCTCAGTTCTATGTTATGATGGCACAGAGGAATTGAATTGCAGCTCTTTTGCTGGAGACAGTTATCATGATTTGAGTTGTCATGATTCGAGTGTGTGCAGACGTTTCTGTTGGAGCCTATGTTGTGCTTGTCACCGCTTAGGCCGGTGGTTGAGATGTCATGTCACCAGTGTGGTGTGTTATGATTGAAATGACCGTTGGAGTCATTAATGAATACGAGCATATTGGATCTTAGCTTGTTAGAAAGGTAAAAATCGAGGTTTGGCTCCGAAACATTTTGTGGTACCAGTTTTAAAAGGGAAATAGATTCACGAATGGTTAACTTGAGAGATGGGTTCGGTATATCGCGTGCTTCAGCTGCCGTGGGCAGGATATGGAGGTGTTGGAATAAGATTCTATCTAATAAAAGAGGTTTTCAGCTAGTATTTGGTTATTGTGGCCGGTTGTTGTGATTAGAGACTATCGTCTCGAGTGATTGGGTTGTCGATACATCATATGATCTCACCCGGAGTAGTGAATATGGGTTATTGCAGTGGATTCGAGTGTATCCTGAGTATAGGCATGGGATTTGCAATTGGCATATGATTTCGGAAAGTACAATGTGATTTATGGTTAAGATGGTCTGTGAAATTTTGACTATATGGTGTTTTCGGACTTATGTGACATAGGGTGACGTATGATCGCCCGAATATATGCTTGGTAAGGTCATTCAGCTATTGGGTTGCTTCTAGTACAACTCCTGAGTACGCTCGAGGACGAGCGATTGTTTAAGTTGGGGAGAATGTAATGACCCGGCCTATCGTTACGGGAAATTACCACCCTGTTATGTTGTAATTACATGTTTTATGATTTTATATCAGTGTTAGAGTCCATCGGGTGAGTTAGGAGTGAATTGGATTGAAAATGAAGCATATAGCATTTTTGAAGGAAACTTGAACATGGAAAGTCAACCTGGAGTTCACTATTTGATTAGAGGGCTCGGAATCGGATTCGGATGATTCGGTTAGTTTCGGGAGGTGATTTATGACTTAGGAGAGCAATCGGAAATGAATTTGGAGGTCCGGTGTAGTTTTAGGCTTGAATTGGCTAAGGTTGAATTTTGACGAAATCCGAACGGTAGGTGAGATTTTGATCCGGGAGTCGGAATGGAATTCCGACAGTTGCAGTAGCTCCGTTAGGTGATTTTGGATATGGCTGCAAATTTTCAGGTCATTCGGACATCGTTTGGTCGGGTTTTTGATCGAATGTGAATTTTTGAAGTTAAAGTTAAACTTAAGCTTGAATTTGTTGAAAAATGACGATTTTGATGTTAACGATACAGTTTTGATGATTGGAACAAGTTTGAATGATGTTATAAGAGGTGTTAGTACTTTTAGTTGAGGTCCCGGAGGCTTCGGGGTAAATTCGGATGCCCAACGAGTCATTTTTGGAAGATTTTTGCCGTTTTGAGCATAAATGTAATGATCTAAAGGTCTATTTTTAGTTTTAGAGATCCAAATTTGATTTCGAGACTTTGAGAATTTAAATAATGAATTATACGACTGATCCGGAAATTTTCGTTTAATTTCATCAAGTCGCGATTGGGTTTTTGACACGAAATATGAGTTAATTGTTTAACGAGCGAAATTGATGTTGCACTGAGAAAATTAGATCCAAATTCAGTTTTGTTTGAACCACTGGATCCGTAACAAAATTACGGAGCCATAGGAAAAAGAATCGTCAAATTCCGAGTTCGTATGATTGAGTTATAGCATTTTTAGTGAAATAAAAAGTTGCTGCAATTTTCTGGGGCAAATCTGTTATTTTCGCTTCTGCGATGAACAGTACCCGCAGAAGCGGGTGAACAGTGACTTTTTGCTTCTGCGATGAACAGTAAATCGCACCTGCGGTGAACAGTAACCGCAGATGCGAAAATCGCTGGGCTTTTAATTGGGGCAGTCCGAGAGTTTCTTCATTTTTGGAGCTAGGGAGCTCGGATTGAAGCGATTTTCTAAGCGATTTTCACCATATGGATGGGGGTAAGTGTTCTATATCCAAAAGTGATTATATTCAATGATTCCTGGTTATTTTTCATCAAGTATTAGTGAATCAAATGGAAGAAATTGGAGAAAATTTTTAAACTTTTCAAAAACGAAAATTTAGGATTTGAAGGGTCATTTGTGGTCCGATTTGGGAGTTCTTGATATGTACGGACTCGTATCGAGATGAGGGTTCCGAATATGTAACTTTCATAATTTTTCGAGAAGCTACCGAAAGTCGGGTTTTGGCAACTTTGGGAATTTTGATGTAAATTAAGTTGTTTTGACTAGGTATCATTCCATTGGTCTAATTTGATGTGTATTTATTATATTTGATCAGATTCTACACGTGCGAAGCTTGATTCTCATGGCAAGGGCATCGCGGAGTAGTCGTCGCGCCGTATTGAGGTGAGTAATAGATGTGGGTGATGACCAGCGGGTTCGAAACCCCGGTATATCACTTTGTGACGCTGTATAGCGGCGAGACACGCACACTCTTGAGAGTGCGGGGTCGATTATGAATTGGAGACTATAGTTTAGTCCGACCTGTTGATATTGTGTTATTGGCTATTCTCGAGCCGTTGAACCTCCTTCTCGGATGGTTACATACTGTAATGTGATATTGGCTATTCTCGAGCCGTTGAACCTCCTTCTTGGACGGTTGAGTATGTTTGTGGGCTGTGAGCCAGTTATTGGATCCCGCGAGGATCGTTATCATTGTCTTATCATATAGACATGCTAGTTTACTACTAGTCCGCCGCTATTTCTGTTATTATGCTATTTCCAATCTCTGGAACTTGATGTTACTGTTTTCCAACTGAAAAATGATAAAAGAGTTTTCAAAAACTACTTTTGAGCCTGCGAGGCTGTATCTGCATATTAGCTGACTAGTAGTGGATCGGGCTGCGCGCCGCAGCGATATATATATGTTGGATCGGACTGCACGCCGCGGTGTATCTCTATGAGATGTGCTTGGGCTGTAGGAGCCCCTCCGGAGTCTGAACCCCCATAGTGAGCACGGGTACCCAAAATCGGAGTCAGGCTACGCGCCGTAGCGGTTATATCATGCATTGCATTGCATTTAGCTACATCTGCTAGCTGTTATGCTATTTATTGGTATTTGTTGGTACAGTGAATATTGATTCTATGATCTATGACAGGGTAGCCGATTATAGCCTTACATAGTGCTTTATTACGGATTTCTTATCTGTGACTGTCTTACCCTAGTTTATTACCACTGAGTCTGGCAGTACTCATTTTACTCCCTGCACCTTGTGTGCAGATCCAGGTACCTCTCAGCAGTGATCCAGTAGCTATGCGAGGCGACATTTGTGGATATTCGAGGTAGCTGCAGAGTCCGCAGGACCCGATATTCCTTCTCACTGTCTCTTGATTTTGTATTGACTTTTCCTTCCGCACTTGGCATCTTGTAAACCTTTATATACTTATGTTCAGTAGAGGCTCATGACTCTTGACCCTTCGGTCTATGGGAGTTAGTATATTTTGGGACTTGGTTTCCCCGTTGTTGGTATACGTATTACTATTGTTTCATATTTCGAAATGCTTAAATGGGTTAAAGAGAGCTTCTAGCTCCGTTGTTGATATTGATTGGTCAGGCTGGCTTAGCAATGTGCTGGGCGCCACCCTACTCGAAATATGTCGCAACCACACAAGGTCAGTATACTTCATTTCAAATTTAGACTTTCAGGAATTGTGAATTTGATATCCATCTTTAGTCTTTACTCTACTATGTATTTATAATACTTCATGTCCTTTTTGATATAATTTTCTACATGATTCGAACCAACTTATTATGCTTATTTCTCTTTCATTCTTGCTTAAACCCCACAACACTCTAATGCAACTTTTACATTGTTGTTAAAAAAATAAAGAGATTCAAGCTTTTTTAGCCCTCTTTAAGCATTTTTGGATACTTCTTAGTAATGTTGGATTACAGTGTGGCTGAAGTCTTCAAATTTATTGCAGGGCCTCAGAAATTTTTTTGCAGGCATTTTGGTCAAGAGCCACTAAAAAGAAGATCAGAAAAAAGACCAAACACTGCACACATCGCATCTCCTTCTGTTAAAATGTAAATAGTTGTGTCACATATGTTGTAACTACTATGACACTTTAAGCATCCCATCACAACTTATGAAAATAGAATATTGTCTACTTATTTTGTCTGGTCCATTAGCATATACTATTGTCTACCTACTCATATAAAAATTAAATAATGTTGGGCCCGTGCTGGCACGGGCCGAGCCTACCTAGTATTTTAATGCATAGCACATTAATGATGTGCGCTATACATGTGTACTATATTTTTATTGTAGGTTACTTAGGCCCTCGTTTGGCCATGAGTTTTGGCAAAATAAATTTGAAATTTATTTTGCAAAACTTACGTTTGGCCTAAATTTTGGCCAGATTCCAAATTCCAAATCTCAAAATCAACTATTGAGCTGATTTTGGGCTAAAATTCCAAAAGTTGGGAATTATATACATATTTTTCCAAAAAAAAGCTGAAATATATGTTTTGAAAACGTATGTCCAAATACATTTTCATCTTCAAATCAAACTTCACCCAAATTAAATTTTTCGAAATAAATTTGGGATCCATGGCAAACGCTATCTTACTATATTAGTAGGTTTTTACAAAGACGGTATATAAAATCTCTATAATGATGGAAATAGAAACTTGAGATACTCTTCATTATTACCTTTCATTTAGAGCATGTTTGGAAAGCCACTTTGAAAATTGATTTGGATGTAACTGGGTGTAATTACATAGTTTGACATATTTGTTTGACAAAGTAATTACTTGGTCAGCATGGAAGTGGATGTAATTGGAGGGGTGTAATTACACTATCCATTTATCAAGGGGGAGGTGAGAATTTATAGTAATTGCATGGTGTAACTACAAAGTTAGTTTTTAGTTTCTTTCCTTTTTGTTTTATTTTAATTTATTTTTTTAATTTCTATTATTTAATTTTGTAATTTTAATTTTTACTCTTAATCTCTTTTAATATTTTAAATAATATTTTTCTTTGTACATTTTTTATCTTTTTTTTCTCTACGCTTGCTTCTTGTGATTCCATGTAATTATTTATATTTTATATTTTATTTACTCTACTATTCTATTTTTTTTTAAACTTTACCTCCTAATCTATTATATATTAAAAGCACGAAGGTACTTAGCGAAATGTCATTCGCTTTTTTCGCCCTCTGTAAATTTAACATCTATATCTATCTATATTATTATAAAAGCACGAATAATTTATGCTAAGTGTTAAACGACTAAAATATCCCCGAAATATTGATCGACTTTTATGCCCTTAAATATTTATATAATTTAAGGGTAAAAATATAAATAACTTAAGGATAAAATTCTTTTTCGATTTAAATTACACTCCGCCGACTTGAATAATTTGGTATAATATTTTCTGACCTAATCGTTTTGGACTGCCACTCACCGCCATTATGCATGGCTTAGAGGGGAATCTAGTTTAGAGGATAGTAGCCTAATTATATTTGGATAATTTTTAGTACGCGGAGTCATATAATATGTATTGGAATGTGAATCCTTCGATCATTCAAATAGGTATTGAATTTCAACTTTTTAAAGCTATTGTATAGAAATCAAAACATAATTTCATATGAAACAAAGTACTTTTTTCGCCCTATTACCATCTCTACATAGAGTTTTATTGATAAATTTATTCTCACGGAATATATACGTAATTAGGACTTCGAATCCATCTCCAAAAGTGACAACTGTATGTAGCTCTTGTTGAATACAAATTGTATTCACCTTTACTTTTTATAATGTATAGTTTTATGCTATAATTCCCTAAAGTTCAACTCCTTCAGCAGTGTACTCTTATTGTTTCCTCTAAGGTATACTTTATTTTACGTTATATTTATTCCTGTTTTAAGTAGTGTATTTGTTGATGAGTTATGGACAATTCATAATATATTTGATGTTCTTATTCTTTTGTTAAACTACTTAATTGCTTAAAGTATTTACTCAAAATTTAATTTAACTATATGATTTTGGCTGAAATGTTTAAATATTTTGGATAACTTTTGTTGGCTTCAAATATTTATGCTCTATATATACGTGAATGAATTTTCATAATCATGCACATGTAATTCGCTTGATGGTGATTCCATGGAGGAGTGACTATTTCTTACGTTGACATAAAATTTCTTCCGAGATAACAAGTTTTTAGTATATTAAATGACAGTCTCAAGATGCAACTTTAAGAGTTACCTTTACTTTGGGTTCCGACATATTTTAACTATAAACGATCTTGTTCTTGATTATACTTTTTAATCAGTTGCTCTACATTTGTTTCTTTAGCAGATTACACAAAGATGAAAGGTTAGGGAATTTTGATTACAGATACGGAGATGACATAATTGGTATAAGACCATATAGAATTATTCTTTTTCTTTCTTTAATTTAATTACTGTCACGATCCAAACCAATGGGCCGCGACGGGCACTCGATACCTTACTCGATCAAGTACCAACGTAACATATCTTTCCTATTACATCATCATATACACGAGACATACGGGCCTAATAGGCCAACATGATCCTTTATAAACTCAAAACATAGGCCGACAAGGCCGTACAATCTTTTACGTACACGACATATGTCTACAAGCCTCTAAGAATACATAAATTCCATAAAGGCCGGGACAGAGTCCCGCCATACCAAACAATACACATATAAATAATACTAACCATACGAGAAACTCCGAAGCAAATGGAGCGCACCAACATCTTCTGCTGAGTTGATAGCCTACTTGGAGGGCTCTCGATTTATCTATCAGGACCTGCGGGCATGAAACGCAGCGTCCCCAGGCAAAAGGGAAGTCAGTACGAATAATGTACCGAGTATGTAAGGCATGGAAACATAAACAAGAACAATAATGTAAAGAGAGATGCAGGAGATACAACCTGTAACATCTGAGTGCATCTAGGGGCTACTGATATGAAGTGCATAATACATATATATACATAAACTTTTAAAATCATTTGCCTCTGTGGGCATCATCATCATCATATCGTACCCGGCCTCAAAGAGGACTCGGTAAAAACGTACCCGGCCACGTGGAGCTCGGTAAACCCAATTGATCAGTGGTTGCACAATAGGTGTCGTACCCGGCCGACAATAGCGCGGCTCGGTAGAGTAAAATAGATACATATATATAAAGTATATATATATATATATATATATATAATGCATACTCGACTCATGGGAACACGTTCTAGACCTTTCGGAGTGACATAAGGTCATTGCACCTTCGATTAACATTATGGACATCATATCATCAATATGAGTTTCTATAGGATTCAAGGATCATACATACTTGCTTAAAATAACTTTATTAGAAAAGAACAACATGGGCAACCTTAGTTTCTAAGAGTAGATCCGTTATGAAATAGTGTATTCATTTAACCTTAGATCATGCCAAAAGAAAGAAAGAAATGCCTTAACATACCTTAACCATGGTGAGTCCTTAATACCTCCCAAGCAACTCTTCAAACAACTCAACTCAATCTACCATTGCATAAGGAGATTCAAAATCAGTGTTGAATAAAGGCTAAGTTTGCAACTTAAACTTGTAGCTTGTTTATATACATTCGGGCAACATCTCCCCTGTAACAAGAGCCTCCTCCAATACCATACACCAACAACAATTACCAGATAAATCCAGCAATACATCATTATCAATAACAAGACACCGTAAAATAACAACAAGTCATAACTATTTGACGACGAGCGGCAAGCTCCAATTGAAATTCGTATACCCCATATCATCCCTTATAGATAATTTAATTTAACTTAATAGTATCATTAACATTATAATGAAGTCCTTCTTCAATAATTTCAGCCTTATACCATATATTCATAACAAAGAAAATGATCCACCACTCCAATTATTCTTAATTAGCAACTTTATTCACTAGTTCATGTCTAGTTCATCCATTTAACTCAACCGATGTCAATATAACCTTAAGCACCTGTAGGAACACAATATAATTACCTTATACAGTAGATGAAAGTCGAAATCCATGTTATATTTAGCTTGCAATAGCCCAACACACCCCAATCAATTCATACCAAAAACGACGACTATAGTAGTGTCCAACACCCCGAAAATATTAAAGAATGACTAATTCATCATTTCAATATTGTGTGGTGTTTCTCCACACCATTTATCCTCCAAAAACTCCATTAAATAGCAGCAAAATATACAACCCAAAAGCTACACGAAACAGCCCACAAAACAGTCCATCACAAATCAAATAACTCGAACTCACGGCTTCCGATCACCGTCCTGTGAGTTCTAAATATTATGAAATGAAGTAATCAACCTTAATTGATATTTAAGATATTGAAACCAGAAATTAGGCATTTTAATTAACTTCAAAATACCTTCTAAAACTCAAATTACAAAGAAAAGGAGAGACTATATAGCGATACTTACGTCGTGGGGATCGTTCTTGCGTTATTGCTTCTTGATTTCGTGCCCCGGATGATAATATTGTTGGAAAACCTTGTGAGAAAGCTTGAGGGGAAGTTTAGGGGTTTATTTGGTCGAGCTCTCTGGAATTTTGAAGAAAGAGACGACATAGGAAGATAAATATCATTTTGGTTGAAAAGTCAAAATGTGCCACTTGGCACTATCTCATTGGCCCCTTTTCAAACACTTATATCTTTTTATTCTGGATGTCGTATGAACGAACGGTTAAGAGTGTTGGAAACTACATTCCAAGAACTTCAATTTGATATATAATATGCCCCAAAAAGATCATATATAGCTCACGAAATTTATTACTCAAAAAGCTTCATTGCAAATCCTTAGTCGGTTTTTCCGCAACTTAAATCCGATTTTTCTCAAACTTTATACTTCATATAAAAATATCATATATAGTCATATAATGGCTTTAAATTCATTTAAATCGTGATTAAAAAGTCTTATATTCGTCTTAACTTGCTTAACACGCCGACAAACCTTTCTTGTTCTTGTAGAAGGATTTCATCTTTTTGAGCTTACATCAATTAACTCACGACGTACTTTCAAGTACAAAAATATGGGTTGTAACATTATTCCCCCCTTTGGAATATTCTTCCTCGAATGTTGACTGATGTGCTTCTCATTCTTATACCATATGGCTCTTATTAATACTTTAATATTGTCCTTTGTCATCTAGGCAATTGTTCTATGAAGAAATCCAAAAACTAGGGCATTCCCCCTTTAGGCATATTCTCATCTCGCGAATTATGGCCGGTGTTCTTCCAATCTCGTAACTTCTACTACCTTCTATGATGTATCATATACGACTATGTCCTTTTATGTACAACTTTTCTCTTCTTTTTTTTTCCAGCTTTTTGCCAATATCTTGGATTCACTTTGTGAATACATATATAGAACTATGATAAGATGTCCCTCTAGGAATATATAGGTATACTTAAGCTCTTCACTTGGTACTTTGCTGAATGTACAAGTATTGCTATATTTTATTTTATAGCCTTGGTATTATTACCGAGGTGTGCTACACAACTCTAGGTTACTTTCTCATTGCTTGTCCCATAACCCGTTGGCACAACCCTGCCATATTAAAAATATATAATCGACCTCCATATTTGAGTACTCCATATCACCCTGCCATATTAGGAACATATATTCTACCTTGATATCGAATGACTCCATCTCCTATAATCTCAAATAGTGCCTTCTCCTTTTGAAGGATTGTATCTCTTTAATGATCTAACACATGATCTTCATACTGCCATTCCTTCACTTTAGTTAATGAAGAGGAGGGTTTCATGTCCTAAGTAGTAACTTTGGTACCACCTGCATATAGTAATCGAATTCCAAGATTAACTAGTAGGTGAATCTCACAAACTATGTCACTCTTCTATGCTTGTAAATATGACAGGCTAAACATAGATCTATGATTGAGGGTGTTGACTACTACATTCGCCTTCCCTGGATGATATAAAATATAGACATCATAGTCGTTCACTAACTCCCACCATCGCCTCGGATGTAATAAATTATCACTAAGGCTCGCATCTCACCAGGGAACATCTAAAGTGATTTTCTTGATGCACGTAAGGACGATACTATACTTCAATAACTGTATTTTAATAACATCCCAACGTATTCATCTTACGGGGGCATTCTAATATCGTGCCATCCATGAAATCCCTTTTATTTAAATCATTACTCAATCGAAGGCCCAAACGTCATTCTCTTAAATATCACAATTACATCCTTATTCTACTACCAGGGCAAGTATTCCATCTATTCTAATTGCTCATGTTCTTAGACTCCTCTGAGTTCCTTCAAAGTGTACCGAGCTTTCTATGGCTCATGGAAATTATCAGCCCTCTTGTTTTGACGGGTTTAATCCTGAGACCTTGCCTATTATTGTCACCTTCTCACTCATATTTACCAAACTTACCTTTAAATATCACACAATATCTTCTATCGATTGCATAACCTCCCTTCTACATTGGTGGAATCTATATCCATACCTTAACGCTCTACTATAATACTTGCAACCCTGGTGCATACACAATCTTGTGGGAGCTTCGTATTAACGTCTTATGAGGCTGGTACTCTTCTAATTGCTTTATCATGGAGGTTTTATAGAATATGATTGTTGCGCTATCTCTCTTATACCTCTGCTATTAAAAGTTCTCCTTCTATGGTTTGAGTCACGATTTCTGTAATCATCTAGGTCTAACAATTGGACTGATGATGTAACTTCCGAGCTTCCTCTTCCTTCTTAACCTTTAATTAAGCCTAGGCTATCTTCCAATCCTCAAGTTAGAGTATTAGCTATTACATTAGCCTTTTGTGGACTCTATGTAGCATCCATAATATAATCTTCTAACAATTCAAACATTTATAGGTGACATGGACTTAATTCTTTCTTTTAACTTGTACCAAAGTCTCCTATAGCTATATGAATGTCAACATATATGCTGCATAGATATAACTCTAAAGTCTTAAGTGCATTCACAACGTAATTAACTCTGGATCATTGATTGAATAATTCCTTTCGTGCCTTCTCAACATTCTTTAAATGTAAGCAATCACTTTTCTTGGTCGTTATGTCACTTGTTACATGAATACTTGGTTTATCTTGTTGCCCACCAATACTTGAATTTCCTATAACTCATATGATCTCAAATATCACTTCTGACTTCCCGTTCATTGATAGGTGCGACTTTCTTATGGAGTGTATACCATATTGTAATGAGACTATTGTTACAAGACCA
Source organism: Nicotiana noctiflora (assembly GCA_032618575.1). Taxonomy (NCBI): domain Eukaryota; kingdom Viridiplantae; phylum Streptophyta; class Magnoliopsida; order Solanales; family Solanaceae; genus Nicotiana; species Nicotiana noctiflora. The sequence continues at coordinate 23,630 of JASVEL010012126.1, forward strand.
TTTCTTCTTTATATCATTATGCTTAAGTTGAAGCCTCCATCATTATTTCCTCAGCTAGTCTTACTTTTTCGTACTTAGGGAGAACCTTTGACTCTCGTAAAGTTGTGACCTTATTACGGACCTTTTTGATGTCCTTACTTGCCTATAATCATTTGTAGTTTCTTGCTTTCATACCCTTGTGCTTGTATGGTTGCTTTTGAACTGATATTTTGACTGCCTTTCCAGTGGCTCTTTATTTTATCCCCATAACACTCATACGGTACCTTTAACTACCTCGACTTTTGTTTGAATATATCTCAAAATGATATTCTCCGAAACTGAATTCTCCATGTTGGGTTCTACTATGTTTACCTTACACGATCTGATGATTCGTCTATAACCTCCTATTTCGCGACACTAAGATCTTCCTGACCAATTACTAACTACTCGTTTTCCCATTCTCATATCAATATTCCTCGTAATCTTTCTTAGGTTATTTACTTTGTTTTAACTTACGTCTCGCACTGGCTCCTTATTTATTAATAACAGCTCGGGCAGGAACCTTTACTTCCTCTCTTTGATGTCATGCTTGCAGAATATTCTTGAATTGTAGCGTATCTATAAGATTTGGATAAGTCCCATCTCATTCCTCTTTCTTTTATCGGATTCTTCCTTTACCATTCCATAGTTACTAGAACCATCTAATTCTGACTTAATGCCACATCACTCGATATTCCCCCCTTTAGGGGTGTGCTAAAAGTTGAACCCACGAGGATATACCTATAGAAGTTTTACCTCTTCATCTTTGGCGTCTTTTCTTAACATCAATGATCCTTACTTGCCTTACGGCAATTCTTCTGTACCAAGGATGACAAATTCTGTTACTCGTGAGGGTGACACTTACCGTAACTGACACATACAGTCTCTTAAGCTTAACTTTGCTTACATTGCTTGTTTTAGGGAAACATCTTCCTGAATGAACCTTAAAGGTTATTATTTTGTTATCCATTCTATTATTGCCGGAATGTATCTCTGAAATTCTCATGATATCAACCATTATAAAATCCTTCAGTCCCTAATTCATGTTCAGTTTATCTTGTTCACCGGCACATACTGATTTTTATTACTCTGGGTCTAACCATTCCTTCTAGTAATCACATTGAAGTCACCAACTCATTTCTCGAAATAAGGATATGACTTTATGGCTTATACTCTTTTATTGCCTCAAGTCCTGTCACCTCTTGTATTTTTCATCGCTCGACTATAGACTCTGTCATCGTGTCATGTTTGGATTTACTGTTATCACCCATATATCACATCTTACTCATGATGCTTCATTTACTCTCTTTTTATTCTCCGGATAATATTTTTGTCTATCACGTTATTCTGAAAACTTCAACAAAAAGTTCTTTCTCTTTTTAGCTCACCTTGCTTTATCTTACTGGCTCTTCGGAATGCCTAACTTTTTTTTTCCAGGACCGAAGCCATACCAAGGGAAATATTTTTCCTTCTAGGATCCCACTGCATATCTTCTGAATGTTCTAATACTCATATCTGACTGTACAATTCTATGGTTCACCATCTGGGTATCTCACAAGAAGATATATTACCACATTTGCACTATCGTTCGGAAACATTAGTTAATGATAACAATCCATCCATAATTTTTCGGCTACTCTAACCCGAACTGAATCTTGATATCACATTCTTCTCTTAAACTATGTTTGTTAGCCCTCATAAGACACAACCGAGATGGGCGAGGTCAATTGTATATATAACCGTAAATATTGAAGGTAACACTAATACTTACATTTCTCTGCCTGAATTGTAAATGATGATAATTTTCATAAATTCCTCTTACCCTTCGTCGTCTTGCTGCTAAAACTTGTGTCTACTTTCCGATTCACTTATTCATTTTTACCATACGAGTAGATAGATATTATTGCCTTAAGGCTCCTTATCAATAAGCTTACACATCTTAGTACCCATATGATCTGCTAAAGACCTGATATTTAGTCACCATAAGCATGATACAAAATCAAGTTCCTCTGACTCAACTCTTTCGCATCAAAATTCAATCTCTTACCAACTGTTTTTCTGGATGTAGGTATCGATGTATTATGAATAAAAAATTTAGGAGTTTGGAATTCTTACAACTGAGCTCTAACACACGATCTAGAAGAAGAAGAAATAGTGACATTCCTAAATGCCCTGTAGCCTCCTGCTTATAAGTGTGGTGCACAACACACCCATAAACAAGACTCTACCAGACACGGCTTGTAGACTCTCTAGGATAGAACTGCTCTGATACCACTTCTGTCACGACCCAAACCGATGGGCCGCGACGGGCACTCGATACCTTACTCGATCAAGTACCAACGTAACATATATTTTGTAACGACCCGGCCCGTCGTTACGGGAATTACCACCCCGTTATGTTGCATTAACATATCTTATGCTTCTATATCAGTGTTAGAACCTATCGGGTGAGTTATGAGTGTATTGAATTGAAAATGAAGCAAATAGCATGTTTGAAGTAAGTTTGAATATGGCAAGTCAACCTAGAGTTGACCTTCGAGTTAGAGTGCTCGGAATCAGATTCTGATGATTTGACTAGTTTTGGGGGATCATTTATGACTTAGGAAAGCAATCGAAATTGAATTTGGAGGTCCGGTGTAGTTTTAGGCTTGAATTGGCTAAGGTTGGATTTTGGCGAAATCCGAACGGTAGGTGAGATTTTGATCCGGGAGTCGGAATGGAATTCCGATAGTTGCAATAGCTCCGTTAGGTGATTTTGGATATGCCTGCAAATTTTCAGGTCATTCGGACGTTGTTTGGTCGGGTTTTTGATTGAATGAGCAATTCGGAAATTTTGAAGAAACTTAGGCTTGAATCTGTGTGTAATTGGTGATTTTGATGTTTAGGATGGTGTTTTTATGATTGGAACAAGTTCGTACCGTGTTTTGGAGTATGTTGGGGGTTTTCGTTGGGGTCCCGGGGGCCTCGGGGTGAATCCGGACCATCATCCGGCATTTTGAAGCAAAGAAAAGTGTGCTGTAAATTGCAGATCTCTGGGCATGATTTTAGCCTTCGTGTTCGCGAGGGCAAGGCCCGCGTTCGCGAAGGCCAGGCAGGGCAATGCACCGCGTTCGCATGGGAGAAGGCCGCGTTCGCGAAGGTGAAACAGGCGAAGCCTCACTTTCGCGTGGGGACTTACGCGTTCGCGTAGGAGAAAGATGGAGACCATCGCGATCGCGTGAAAGGGGGACGCATTCGCGTAGAAGAAATCCGGCGGCTGGGGGAAATGAACTTCGCGGACGCGTGATAGGGCATCGCGTTCGCGATGAAGTAATCGAGCAGGCCATCGCATTCGCGTGAGGGACATCGCGAACGCGTAGGGTTAAATGTCCAGGCAGTGAGTTTAATTGCAGACAGTGTAGTCGCGGGTTTATACCCCAAAATCATGATTTTGAGCCCTAGAGAGAAGAAATCACGGGAAAACGCTGGGAAATCATCGGGTATTCATCAAAGGTAAGTTTCTTGACTCAAAAACATCATTTTATGGTAGAATTAACATCAATCTTCATGAATTTGGGTAGAAATTGTGAAGGATTGTGGCCTAGATATTGAAAACGAAAATTTGGGTTTTGAAAGGCCAATCGAACTCCGATTTTGGTAAATTTTATACGTATGGACTCGTGGCGAGATGAGGATTCTGTAAATATGAGTTTCGAAGTTTTTCGAGATGTGGGCCTGGGGCTCGGGTTTTGCAAATTTCGTGATTTTTGATATTTTTCGAGTTCTTTCGATTGGGTTATGTTCCATTAGCCTATTTTGATATATTTGTACTGATTTTGGCTAGTTTGGACGTGCGTGGGTGCCGGTTCGAGGAGCTAAGGCATCGCGGGCATGAGCTTTCGTCGGTTCGAGGTGGGTAATACTTGTAAATGATGTCCTGAGGGTTAGTAAACCCCGGACTTGCACATCTTAGTGTTGTGTTGAGGTGACTTGCACACCGGATAACGGGCGTGGGGTAGAGCACCATTGGGGATCGTGACTTGATCCGTCCCGCGTAATAAATAATAACACCTAATTGTTGAAATGAATTGGACTAATTATCATGCTTGGGCTTCGTGCCGATTATTTGAATCCTTCGGGGATTGGTATCATTGTCTTGATAACACCGTGTATATTTTTATCTAAATTTCAGGTTTTAAATGGTATTTTGCTATTCAGCATTTTTATAAGGTTATGAAAAACTTGAACAATGTCTTAATTAACATTTTTAGTTGTGAGCTAACATGATATTGTTGCCCGTAGGGCTTTCTTGATTATTTGTTAGACTGATTGGGGCCGAGGGCCATAGGTTAGGGCATGGCCATTTATGTGAGCATATGCATACACATGCATGGATCGGACTGCACGCCGCAGTGGTATACGGATCGGACTGCACACCGCAGCATATATTCATGATATTGTGCTTGGGCTGTAGGAGCCCCTGTGGAGTCTGAAACCCCACGGTGAGCACGGGTACCCAAATTGGATCGGGCTACGCGCCGTAGCTGTCATTTCATGCATTGCATTGCATTTAGCTACACCTGCTAGCTGTTATACTTGTTGTTGATATATTACTGGCACACATGCATTAGTTGCCTTATTGACTAGATGTCCTGGCGTAAATTGATAAGGAGTGCTGAGCCCGAGGGGTTTATTTGAGTGCGGACTTGCACTGCTTGAGATTGTATACAGGTATTGGTATATTATCATGAAAGAAAGAAGCTAAATATTGAGATTTCTAAATAATCTACTCACATATGCTAGAAAAGGATAAAAGGATAGTTCTGTATTGTGTAGCATGAGATAGTGCCTATCGTGGTTTTCTTTCCTTCAGCATTATTTACTTTTATTACTGGTGAGTTGGAAGTACTCACACCCGACTCCCTGCACCTTGTGTGCAGATCCAGGTACATCACAGCAGAGCTGATTCTATTGCGGCTCGGGAGTGTTTTTGGACAGTCGAGGTAGCTGCCAGCGTTCGCAGGACCTGATTCTCCAGTTTGTCTATATTTTGTACTGTCCATCCCACACTTGTGCACAGTTATATTCACTATTTACACTTTGTATACTCTGTAGAGGCTCATGACTCTTGACCCTTCGGTCTATGGGAGTTGGTATATTTTGGGACTTGGTTCCCCGCATATCGATATATATATATATATCACTGTTGTTTCATGATTTGATTTGTTTAATTGGGATAAAGCGAGCTCCTAGCTCTGTTATTGTTATTGATTGGTCAGGCTGGCCTAGCAGTGCGCTGGGCGCCATCGTGACCGGATTTGGGGTCGTGACAAGTTGGTATCAGAGCCTAGGTTTACTAGGCCTCATGACTCTTGAGCCGGTTAGTAGAGTCTTGTGGATCGGTACGGGGACGCGTGTACTTATCCTCGGGAGGCTGCGAACTTTTAGGAAACACTTCACATTTCTTGGAATTCTTATCGTGCGTACTTGATTCAGCTTGAGATATACCTTTTTGAAACTCCTTCCGCACGTCTGTGTACGCTTCGAGCGCTCAGTAATATAATTGACTTATGGCTTGCGATTCCTTGGTCGAGGGGCGAGATATAATCTCCGTGAGTTCATGTTGGGCCAGTCGGGAGGACTTGAGGCCAGATCTTTGTCTATGGCTAGAGCACCAAGGTACTAATTTCGCGAGCCGGTATCATGAAGTTCATACGATCGGTATTGATCTCTATTGTGCAAATGGCAGTTTGATAATGGGAGAGCTATAAGGTATTCAGTTCTTGTTGTGATTTGATATGTAGTCCTAGTTATGGGCGTGAGAAATATGTTCATTGCCTCTTAATTGGAAGGTAAAGTGCCTTATGTGTAGTGGAACGAGTTTAAACTCAAAAATACTAAAGTGATTATGCTATGCGTATCATGGTGGAAGGTATTTGACATATGTTATGATTCGAGCAGGTGCAGGGCATGTCCATGTATCAATTTTGATAATATAACTTGTATAGTGTTGAGATTAATGTTGTTGTTATACATTGCGATGTCTTGTTGAGTTATGGATGTATTGTTAGAATGGTTTGGTGATTCTCTGGCAGGTGGATAGGCCAATTTACAAAGGAAGCTCTGCCGAAATTTTTGGAAAATTTGGGACTTAGAAAGATTTCTGTCACCTAAAGAGAGTGGTCTTATTGGTGGTGCGTGTATAAATGCAAGAATTGCAGAAGAGCTAAGGTCTCTGATGATTCGAGTCTCTGTCAAGGCTTGAAAATGACTGTAGATTGACCTCACTAGAACATTGTGGCATCATTTGAGTAAGAATGCTATGTGTGGCTAAAAGTGCTTTGACGTATGGCTCCGAGCCAAGTTGGGGAGGCTGTTGTTGATTAATTGATTGCACTGTTGTGTACTGTGTTGGCGTATGTTGGGAAAATTCTGATAAAGTTTATGGTGCTTCGTAGATGTGAAGAAATACTAGGATGTTTTGAACTGATGTTGGTAAAGAATGTTCGGTGTATAGAAAAGAAAGATGGCTAGGTGTATCTGTATGTAATCATGTTCAGCGGTGTCAGAGATCTAGCAAGACACGAGTGGTTCTACTCAATAGGACAGTTGAATTACAGCTGAATAAGGGTGAATGATGTCCGAGAATGGTTTTGCAGTGTTCAGGACTTTGCTTGTAAGGGTTAGGTGTCTTAAGATTGTGTATGTGGCTAAAGACGGTGGTTTCGTTAGAAGAGGTCAAGACTTGTGTTATATTATGTGAATGATGGGATTCTATGTAATCCGTATTTGAAGGTAATGATAACGAATTCAAAATCGCAGAAAGTTTTTCAAAATAAAGTATTGTAGATTGTGGTACTTTTGGGAAACATTGAGAGAGTATTAAGTGACCTATGGGTCTTAGACGGTGTGGTCTTGTGTACGAGTCCTGTGTGGTAAAAGGGTTGAGGCATTGTCGTACTACAGTAAAGACTGATATGAAATTAGAGATAAATCAGAAAGGAAACTGGGTAAATGGAACAACTTGTTAATAAACCAGAATGGTATAAAAAGGAATACGATTGATTCCTGGTATGTGGTTGAAGTAATGAATCTTGCAGACATTGCAGCAAAGCTCTTGAGTGCTGGCAGTTGTGTAACTTGATATGGGTATAAGGACTCAGTCCTGGCAGTTAAACTTATGCAACGAATGGGAAGAAATAGTTTGTGATGTGTTTTATCATGGTTTGAAGATGAGTATATTCCTGTCGGTATGCGAAGCGTGGGATGTGTAATGAGTTTCTTCTATATGGGATCATGAAAGTCCTTGACTAGTTGAGTGCGCCGATGTTTGAGGCGAAGGAAAGGGATATGAATTTCCATGTTGTCTTAGTGTGATATGGTATACACGAAGTGCTATGGAAAGTTGATAATGGAATATTCAAGGTTTTGAGACCAATTCATAACATATGGGAAGTCAATAAAATTATTGAGCAGCGCGGACAGTTGCAGGTGATTTAAGAATCGATCTTTATGATGATTTAAGAAAATTGTACTGCTATTCTAGTAATTTGGCAGGGAATATGGTCCAAAAAGGGCCAGGTAATATAAACGGATAATATTTAGTGGTGTGGTGGTATCCTCTTGTTAGATTGACATTGATGATTGAGTTGTAAATGACATAAGGAAAATTCTGAATGGCTTTCGTGGTATGAAGGGACGCTTGATGTGTGTTATGTATTCGTACGGTGAAGTACGGAATCAGGCATGGTGATTCATGTGATATATATGTGTAGGAGACTTGAAGTTCTCGTTAGCCCGCCTATGCGGTGGTTGTATATCGTGTGTATCGGCACCGTTTTGTGATTATTGGAAATCGGAAGCCCTAGTGGCTCTCTCTTAGCTTGATATGATGAATTTGGGTTATGTTACCTTATTTCAGACTGGTTGGCATAAGTCAGGTCGTCTAGACTAAAGTGATATGGACTATGTTGGAAAATGGCACAAATTGCGTAGCAGAGAGCATCAGAGTATGCTCCAACAGATTAGTTGTACCCAGGACCAGCGGACGGCCGGTAGGCATTGCTTTGTCAGTTGGACCTTAGTGGCTGAGGTCAGTGTAGAGGTATCTACCATGGATTCAGTTCCAGTATTGAGAAACATTGTCAGATGCGTTTCATGTGGCCAAGCTTGAGGCTCTATATATATGTTTGCTGTAATGAGAAAAAATTCGACTCGTTATGCATTTCCTTTTGCGAGATTTATGCGTGGATCGGGTGGCACGCCGCCACGGGTTATTTGGATTGGGTGGCACGCCGCCACAAGTATGGTATCCGGATCGGGTGGCACGCCGCCACGGGTACGTCGTTAGAGCGGGTTGCACGCTGCAACAGAATATTGTGAAAATATAGTTAGTTATATGCTACCCGGTATACAATATTTCCTCGCTTCTGAGGAAAAGACCGTTTTGAGTATCGCTTGGCGAATGATACATCGGTTGTGTCCTTTCAGGATTTAATAGCATACGTTAATTGTTTCACCATGGGTGAGGTTGATTGCTTAGGTTCAAGACCTAGATCTGTGCGTGGCTCACCGTTTTGAGCTTAGTGGCTTGAGGTGCTTCATGAGTAATAATGTTGGGATAGAATCACGAATCGTGGCAAGGCCACGTGATGTTATGACCTCTCGAGGAGGATTCGGGTACTCTATTTCTATAATGCGAGACGCGATCTCTGTTCTATGTTATGATGACACAGAGGAATTGAATTGCAGCTCTTTTGCTGGAGACAGTTATCATGATTTGAGCTGTCATGATTCGAGTGTGTTCAGACGTTTCTATTGGAGCCTATGTTGTGCTCGTCGTGGCTTAGGCCGGTGTTGAGGTGTCTTATCACCAGTGCGGTGTGTTATAATCGAAATGACCGTTGGAGTTATTAATGAATACGAGCATATTGTATCTTAGCTTGTTAGAAAGGTAAAAATCGAGATTTGGCTCTGAAACCTATCGTGGTATGAGTTTTAAAAAGGGAAATAGATTCACGAATGGTTAACTTGAGAGATGGGTTCGGTATATCGCGTGCTTCAACTGCCGTGAGCAGGATATGGAGGTGTTGGAATAAGACTCTATCTAATAAAAGAGGTTTTCAGCTAGTATTTGGTTATTATGGCCAGTTGTTGTGATTAGAGACTATCGTCTCGAGTGATTGGGTTGTCGATACATCATATGATCTCACCCGGAGTAGTGAATATGGGTTATTACAGTGGATTCGAGTGTATCCTGAGTATAGGCATGGGATTTGCATTTGGCATATGATTTCAAAAAGTGCAATGTGATTTATGGTTCAGATGGTCTGTGAAATTTTGACTATATGGTGTTTTCGGACTTATGTGAGATAGGGTGACGTATGATCGCCCAAATATATGCTGGGTAAGGTCATTCGGCTATTGGGTTGCTCCTAGTACAACTATGAGTCCGCTCGAGGACGAGCGTTTGTTTAGGTTGGGGAGAATGTAACGACCCGGCCCATCGTTACGGGAATTACCACCCCGTTATGTTGCATTAACATATCTTATGCTTCTATATCAGTGTTAGAACCTATCGGGTGAGTTAGGAGTGTATTGAATTGAAAATGAAGCAAATAGCATGTTTGAAGTAAGTTTGAATATGGCAAGTCAACCTAGACTTGACCTTCGAGTTAGAGTGCTCGGAATCAGATTCTGATGATTCGACTAGTTTCGGGGGATCATTTATGACTTAGGAAAGCAATCGGAATTGAATTTGGAGGTCCGGTGTAGTTTTAGGCTTGAATTGGCTAAGGTTGAATTTTGCCGAAATCCGAACGGTAGGTGAGATTTTGATCCGGGAGTCGGAATGGAATTCCGACAGTTGCAATAGCTCCGTTAGGTGATTTTGGATATGCCTGCAAATTTTTAGGTCATTCGGACGTTGTTTGGTCGGGTTTTTGATTGAATGAGCAATTCGGAAATTTTGAAGAAACTTAGGCTTGAATCCGTGTGTAATTGGTGATTTTGATGTTTAGGATGGTGTTTTTATGATTGGAACAAGTTCGTATCATGTTTTGGAGTATGTTGGTGGTTTTCGTTGGGGTCCCGGGGGCCTCGGGGTGAATCCGGACCATCATCCGGCATTTTGAAGCAAAGAAAAGTCTGCTGTAAATTGCAGATCTCTGGGCAGGATTTTAGCCTTCGCGTTCGCGAGGGCAAGGCCCGCGTTCACGAAGGCCAGGCAGGGCAATGCATCACGTTCGCGTGGGAGAAGGCCGCGTTCGCGAAGGTGAAACAGGCGAAGCCTCGCGTTCGCGTGGGGACTTACGCGTTCGCGTAGGAGAAAGATGGAGACCATCACGATCGCGTGAAAGGGGGACGCGTTCGCGTAGAAGAAATCCGGCGGCTGGGGGAAATGAACTTCGCGGACGCGTGATAGGGCGCCGCGTTCGCGATGAAGTAATCGAGCAGGCCATCGCGTTCGCGTGAGGGACATCGCGAACGCGTAGGGTTAAATGTCCAGGCAGTGAGTTTAATTGCAGAGACAATGTAGTCGCGGGTTTATACCCCAAAATCATGATTTTGAGCCCTAGAGAGAAGAAATCACGGGAAAACGCTGGGAAATCCTCGGGTATTCATCGGAGGTAAGTTTCTTGACTCAAAAACATCATTTTATGGTAGAATTAACATCAATCTTCATGAATTTGGGTAGAAATTGTGAAGGATTGTGGCCTAGATATTGAAAACGAAAATTTAGGTTTTGAAAGGCCAATAGAACTCCGATTTTGGTAAATTTTATACGTATGGACTCGTGGCGAGATGAGGGTTCTGTAAATATGAGTTTCGAAGTTTTTCGAGATGTGGGCCCGGGGCTCGGGTTTTGCAAATTTCGTAATTTTTGATATTTTTCGAGTTCTTTCGATTGGGTTATGTTCCATTAGCCTATTTTGATATATTTGTACTGATTTTGGCTAGTTTGGATGTGCGTGGGTGCCAGTTCGAGGAGCTAAGGCGTTGTCACGACCCGGATTTTCCCCCAACATCGGGATCGTGATGGCGCCTACTCGTGGTAGCTAGGCAAGCCACTGTATTCAAACCATCCAATTTTTAATGATATTTCATAATTAATTTATCAACAAAACTATAACTTTGATTAATTAAGTGCGGAAGACTTTATCGAAGTAGAAATAACCAATTTCAAGGTAAAGTCATACTGATATCCTCTACCCAAGACGTGGAGTCACCAACTCACGAACTACTACTGAATACTACACATAAGAGTTTGAAAGAAATACAACATAATTCTGTTTGTCTCGGAACAAAGAGACTACATCTAGTAATAATATAAATAAAGAGAGAGACGCCGGGCCTGCGAACGTCTGCAAGCTACCTCGGTGTCAAATATGATCAACTCCCACGCAATCGATTTACTGCTGCTGCTGCTCCTGATCGTAACCTGGACCTGTGCAAAAACGCACAGAAGTGTAGTATCAGCACAACCGACCCCATGTGCTGGTAAGTGCCTGGCCTATCCCGGCGAAGTAGTGACAAGCCTAGGACCAGACACCCACATAAACCTGTGCAGTTCAATATATATGTATACCACAAAATAACGAGAAGTAACCAAGTAATAACACAATAAGGAATATCTCAAAAGAACTCAACAATTAAACAACAGTTAATAAGTTCACAAGGAACACAAAGTATAATGGAAACACAAGTAATATTAAGTCAAGGAATAGCAAGTAGTTGCACGGCATCACCCTTCGTGCTTTTACTCTCATCCTCACCAAATAAGCAAATAAAGTGTATGGCATCACCCTTCGTACTTTTACTCTCATCCTCACCAAATAAGCAAATAAAGTGTACGGCATCACCCTTCGTACTTTTACTCTCATTCTCACATCCATGGTACGGCATGATCCTTCGTACATGGTTCAATAACAAGGCACGGCATGATCCTTCGTGCATAATCAATAAAACATGGCACGGCATTAACCCTTCGTGCATAATCAATAAAACATGGCACGGCATTAACCTTCGTGCATAAATAATAAAACATGGCACGACATTAACCTTCGTTCATAAATAATAAAACATGGCACGGAATCACCCTTCGTGCATTATCACTCTTCCTCACCCAAATAACAATCATAGTTAAGGGCAGAGAAAGAAAACAACAAATCATGAACCGTCCCGGCAAGGGACACAATAATCATTTCAACAAAGTCCCTGCAAGGGCAATCAATATCTCACTTCACAACAAGTCCCGACAAGGGAGAACAATAACAATTCTACAACACGGCAAGGATTCAACAATTTATCTTCAAATATGTCTCACAACAAGTATTAACAACGACTCACGGTCATGCTAGACGCCAGTGTATGGATGCTCGTCACCACAGCCCATACACCGCACTCGATCACATAGCACATAGCACATAATCCTATACCCTCAAGCTAGGATAGAACAAACACTTACCTCGAATGTTTATGAACAATTCAATCCGTGGAAATGTCTTTTTCTTTCAAATTTGGCTCCAATCCAATCGTATCTATACACAATTGATTTAATATCATCAATGCTACTCAACAAACTAATTCTTAAGACCAAATACAACTTTTACAACATTCTGCCCGGAATAGTGAATTTCAACCCCGGGCCCACATGGTCGGAACTCGGGGTTAGGACCAAAATCCGGTTACTCATCCCCCCATGAGTTCATGTATATGATTTGTTTCAAAATCGGACCTCATTTCGAGGTCCAATTTCCCAATTTATGAAAAACCCTATATTCTAACAAAAACAAGAAATTCTACCATGAAAACCTTTGATTTCTATTGAAAAACATGTTTAATGATGTTAGAAATTGAAAGAATTAAGTAAAAAGTGACTTACAATTGTTTTGATGAAGAAGGAATCCGCGAAGAATCGCAAATGGGTGTTTTTGTTTTGTAAAAAGTGAAGAAATGAACTTGAAATCGTGTATTACAGGTCTCTGTGTTCGCATTTGCGAACATGGGTTCGCAATTGCGAACCCCGACCAATTTATAGAGTTTGAAAAATAAGCTAAGGCTGGGAAGTTCGATTTTGCGAACATTTGTTCGCATTTGCGAACACTGGCAGAAACAAAGGGAGTGTTCGCATTTGCGAACTAATGTTCGCATTTGCGAACATAGGTTGTATAGGGCAGTGTTCGCATTTGCGAACAATGGTTCGCATTTGCGAACCAAGGCAGTATAGGGAATGTTCGCATTTGCGAACTTTTGTTCGCATTTGCGAACATAGGCAGGCCTGGGGACGTTCGCATTTGCGAACAATTGTTCGCATTTGCGAACAAGGCTGAGTCAAGGGGTTTCGCATTTGCGATCAGGGTTCGCATTTGCGAGCCCTGCCTTGTACTGCCCCCTTCGCAATTGCGAGAAATACTTCGCAATTGCGAAGCCAACAGCTGGGTGAAAAACTAGCAGTGCAACATTTCAGAATTTAATCCAACGGCCTATCAAATCTTTACCCGAGCCCCCCGGGCTCCAAACCAAACATGTACACAACTTCAAAAACACATTATGTACTTGTTCGTGCGATCACATCGCCAATATCACCTCGTTTTCATCAAATCAAGCCTCAAATTCATGATTTTCATACCTTTGGTTTTCAAAACTTTCAAACTTGGGACTCAAGGTCCAAAACATCTCAAACGACATCCGAATGTCACCAAACTTTACAGAAATCACATATATAATATTTAAGACTTGTACCGGGCGTTGGAACCAAAATACGAGCCCGATACCAAGGTCAATTAATTCATTTCCTTTAACAATTACATCAAAATCAATTTCATAGAAAAATTCATAACTTGGGCTCTAGGCCTCAGAATTCGACTCCGGACGTATGTCCAAGTCCCATATTTTCTTACGGACCTTTCGGGACCATCCAATCTCGGGTCCGTATCCGTTTACCAAAAATGTTGACCGAAGTCAACCATATCAATATTAATATCATTTTTATCCAAATTTCTCATAGAATTCATATTTTCTATCACAAGATCTTTCCGGCTACATGCTCGGATTGTGCACGTAAATCGAGGCAACATGGAATGAGGTTTTCAAGGCCTCAGAAGCTCGAAATGATTAATAAAATAAGTGATGACCCTTTGGGTGGTCACAATCTCAACCTCTAAAACAACCGTTCGTCCTCGAATGGACAAAAGAAAGAAGTACCTGAGTTAGGAAACAAGTGTGGGTAGCGGCTCCGCATATCAGACTCGGACTCCCAGGTCGATGTCTCAGGAGGCTGACCTCTCCACTGAACACGCACAGAAGGATAACTCTTCGACCTCAACTGTTGAACATGCCGGTCTAGAATAGCCACCGGCTCCTCCTCGTAAGATAGATCATTGTCCAATTGGACAGTACTGAAGTCTAACACATGTGTGGGATCGCCGTGGTATCTCCGAAGCATAGATACGTGAAAAGCTGGATGCACGGCTGATAAGCTAGGCGGCAAAGCTAATCTGTAAGCCACCCCTCCCACTCTGTCTAGAATCTCAAATGGACCAATATACCTAGAGCTGAGCTTGCCCTTCTTCCCGAACCTCATCACGCCCTTCATAGGCGACACCCGGAGCAATACTCGTTCACCAACCATGAAATCTACATCTCGAACCTTACGATCCGCATAAGTCTTCTGCCTGGACTGAGCTGAACGCAATCTCTCCTGAATAGTCTTGACCTTATCCAAGGCCTCTTGAACTAAATCTGTACCCAACAACCGAGCCTCTCCCGGTTCAAACCATCCAACTGGTGATCGACATCGCCTACCATACAACGCCTCATACGGAGCCATCCGGATGCTAGATTGGTAGCTGTTATTGTAGGCGAACTCTGCTAATGGTAGAAACTGATCCCACGAGCCTCCGAAATCAATAACACAGGCTCGAAGCATGTCCTCCAGAATCTGAATAGTCCTCTCGGACTGGCCATCCGTCTGAGGATGAAATGCTGTACTCAACTGAACTTGGGTGCCTAACTCCTGCTGGACCGCTCTCCAGAACTGCGAGGTAAACTGCGTACCCCGATCAGAGATAATAGATACCGGCACTCCATGGAGACGAACAATCTCCCTAATGTAAACCTCCGCTAACCTCTCCGACGAGTAGGAGACGGATACTGGAATAAAGTGTGCTGACTTGGTCAGCCTATCAACAATGACCCAAATAGCATCAAATTTCCTCCGAGTCAAAGGAAGTCCAGTAACGAAGTCCATAGTGATCCGCTCCCATTTCCACTCGGGAATTTCAATTCTCTGGAACACACCACCAGGTCTCTGGTGCTCATATTTCACCTGCTGACAATTTAGACACCGAGCGACATACGCAACGATATCTTTCTTCATTCTGCGCCACTAATAGTGTTGTCGTAAGTCCTGGTACATCTTCGCGGCACCTGGGTGAATAGAATACCGCGAACTGTGGGCCTCCGCTAAGATCAATTCTCGAATCCCTTCAACATTGGGCACACAAACTCGACCTTGCAATCTCAATACCCCATCATCATCTAGATTTACCTGTGTGGCACCTCCCCGTTGTATTGTATCTCTCAAATCACGCAAATGAGGATCATCAAATTGCCTCTCACGAATACGCTCTAATAAAGAAGAACGAGCGACCGTGCAGGCTAACACCCTGCTAGGCTCAGAAATGTCTAATCTCACGAACCGGTTGGCTAAGGCCTGGACATCTAATGCTAATGGTCTCTGACTGACCGGAATGAATGCAAGACTACCCATGCTGGCAGACTTTCTACTCAATGCATCGTCCACCACATTGGCCTTACCTGGGTGATATAAAATAGTAACATCATAGTCTTTTAGCAACTCTAACCATCTCCGTTGTCGTAGATTCAACTCCTTCTGCTTGAACAAGTATTGTAGGCTTTTGTGATCAGTGTACACCTCACATGTCACACCATATAGATAATGCCTCCAGATATTTAAGGCATGAACTACTGCTGCCAACTCAAGATCATGAACTAGATAATTCTTCTCATGTATTTTTAGCTGTCTCGAAGCATAAGAAATAACCTTACCATCTCGCATCAATACCGCTCCAAGCCCTGTACGAGATGCGTCACAATAAATTGTATAAGGCCCTGCACCTGTAGGTAGTATCAACGCTGGTGTCGTAGTCAATGCTGTCTTGAGATTCTGAAAGCTCGCCTCACACTCCTCTAACCATTGGAACCGGGCACCCTTCTGGGTCAACTTGGTCATCGGGCTGCAATAGAAGAAAACCCCTCTACAAATCGACGGTAGTAACCGGCTAACCCCAAGAAACTCCGGATCTCGGTCACTGAAGCTGGTCGAGGCCAATTCTGGACTGCTTCAATCTTCTTTGGGTCTACTTGAATACCTTCCACCGATACAATGTGACCCAGAAATGCTACCGAACTCAGCCAGAACTCACATTTAGAAAATTTGGCATATAGGTGGTTATCTTTCAGAGTCTGAAGAACCACTCTGAGGTGCTGCTCGTGCTCTTCCTGGCTGCGGGAGTACACCGGGATGTCATCTATAAAGACTATCACGAACAGATCTAAGTAAGGCCTGAATACCCAATTCATCAACTCCATGAATGCTGCTGGGGCATTGGACAACCCGAAGGACATGACCAAGAACTCATAATGCCCATATCTAGAGCGAAAGGTCGTCTTAGGAATGTCAGCCGCCCTGATCTTCAGCTGATGGTAGCCTGACCTCAAGTCTATCTTTGAAAATACCTTGGCACCCTGAAGCTGGTCAAATAAATCATCAATTTGCGGAAGTGGATATTTATTTTTGATAGTCACCTTGTTTAACTGCCGGTAATCAATACACATCCGCATCGAGCCATCTTTCTTCTTTACAAATAATACAGGTGCTCCCCAGGGGGAAACACTGGGCCTGATAAAGCCCTTCTCAAGAAGGTCTTGCAACTGATCTTTCAATTATTTTAGCTCCGGCGGGGCCATACGATAGGGTGGAATAGAGATGGGCTGAGTGCCCGGTGCCAAATCAATACAGAAATCAATATCCCTGTCGGGTGGCATGCCCGGCAGGTCTGAAGGAAAAACCTCGGGAAACTCCCGTGCAATAGGGACCGACTCAATGGAAGGAACTTCTGCACTGGAATCACGAACATAAGCCAGATAAGCTAGACACCCCTTCTCGACCATACGTCGAGCCTTAACATAGGAAATAACAGTGCGAACGGAGTGGCTTGAGGTACCTTTCCACTCTAGTCGGGGTGATTCTGGCAAGGCCAAGGTCACAGTCTTAGCATGACAATCTAGAATAGCATGGTATGGGGACAACCAGTCCATCCCCAATATGACATCAAAATCCACCATATCCAAAAGCAACAGATCAACATGGGTCTCAAAACCCCCAAATATAACTA
Organism: Nicotiana noctiflora; assembly: GCA_032618575.1. Classification (NCBI taxonomy): domain Eukaryota; kingdom Viridiplantae; phylum Streptophyta; class Magnoliopsida; order Solanales; family Solanaceae; genus Nicotiana; species Nicotiana noctiflora. The sequence continues at coordinate 41,047 of JASVEL010012126.1, forward strand.
CGCACGAACGATGCACCCGGTCGACTACAATGGAGTCACCCACCGGTGTAGACACATAAACTGGAATATCCAGAGCATAGCTGGGCACGGCCAAATACGGTGCAAAGTAGGAAGACACATATGAATATGTAGATCCGGGGTCAAATAATACTGAAGCACCTCTGCCACACACAAGAATAGTACCTACAATCACGGCATCTGATGCCTCTGCCTCTGGCCTGGCTGGTAAAGCATATAATCGGGGATCTGAACCTCCCCTCTGAGCTGCGTCTCTAGGACGACCATCAACTGGCTGACCTCTACCTCTGGCTGGACGATCTCCACTTTTACGGTCTCGACCTCCACCTCTATAATCTCTACCCCCGCCTCTGGCTGGCTGGGCAGGCTGAGGGTCAGCTGGGGCCTGAATCATAGGACGAGGACCCCGCTGCCGAGAGTTGCCCGTTGCTCGAGGGCAGTTCCTGATAAAATGACCTGGGTCACCACAACCGTAACAACTCTTAGACTGATAGGGCTGCTGGCCCTGACGACCTGAATGGCCTCCACGTACGCTCTGAAGAGGCTGAGCATTAATAGGGGGCTGATCTGAATACTGCCCACGAAACCCAAGATCACCTGGTCCTGTGAAGCCTGAAGGGCAGAATGGAAAGGCCTGGAAGACCGGCCTCTGTCAAAGGATTCTCTGCCACCAGAAGAAGAACCACTAAACCTGCCTGAATGACGAGGCCTCTTGTCTGAAGAATAACCACCTCCCCAAGCAAGAGCCATCTCAACTTTGCGTGCTGCATTAGCTGCCTCCTGAAATGATATGTCACTCCCCACGCCCATAGCCATCTGGATTCTAATTGGCTGATTAAGCCCATCTATAAACCTGCGGACCCTTTCCCGCTTTGTGGGAAGTATCACCACTACATGATGAGCCAAATCGACAAATCTCGTCTCATACTGTGTAACCGTCATAGTGCCCTGATGGAGGCGCTCAAACTGCCTCCGAAGTACATCCCGCTGAGTAGCAAGGAGAAACTTCTCCATAAATAGTTCCGCAAACTGGTCCCATGATAAAGCTGGGGACCCTGCTGGTCGAGTCAAGCAATAATCTCTCCACCAAGTCTTGGCGGATCCTGCAAGTCTGAAGGTACAGAAGTCAACTCCGTTTGTCTCCACGATCCCCATAGTCTTGAGAATCTCATGGCAACTAAATAAGAAGTCCTGAGGATCCTCTGATGCGGCTCCACCGAATGTAGTGGTAAATAGCTTGGAGAACCGATCAAGCCTCCATAAAGAATCAGAAGTCATGGTCGCTCCATCTCCGACATGAGTCATGGTACCTGACTGGGTGGCCATAGCTGGCTGAACCACTGGTGCCTGAGGCTAAGGAGCTACTGGCTCAGGAGTACGGGCAATAGGAGTCTGGGCCCCTCCTCCAGCCTGAGAGGCGGCTGGTGCAACTGATAATAAGCCTGCTCTAGCAACGCTGTCCATAAATCCCGCTATTCTGACCAAAGCCTCCCGAAGATCCGGGGTAAATAAAGCCTCTCCTAGGACCTGAGCTGGGCCCACTGGAGCTGCTGGGACTGGAACCTCCTCGTCAATCTCAATATGAGGCTCCACCTCTAGAGTAGCTGCCTGGGGCTGAGTTCTACCCCTACCACGGTCTCTGATACAGCTTTGGCCCCTGCCCCTCACGGGAGCTGCCTGGGGCTCGGGCTGCTGGTCAGCGGACGAAGAAGCGCGTGTCCTCACCATCTGCAAAAGGACAGAATAGAAATTCAATCAATAATTGAGGAATAAGTCGCACGATAAGAAAGAACAAATGAGAGACTCTTTCCTAACTCAATAGACTCTGGAGGACAAGTACGGACGTCTCCGTACCTACCTCTCAAACTCTACTAAGCTTGTTCGTGAGTGGTGAGACCTATGTAACCTAGAGCTCTGATACCAACTTGTCACGACCCAGATTTTCCCCCAACATCGGGATCGTGATGGCGCCTACTCGTGGTAGCTAGGCAAGCCACTGTATTCGAACCATCCTGTTTTTAATGATATTTCATAATTAATTTATCAACAAAACTATAACTTTGATTAATTAAGTGCGGAAGACTTTATCGAAGTAGAAATAACCAGTTTCAAGGTAAAGTCATACTGATATCCTCTACCCAAGACGTGGAGTCACAAACTCACGAACTACTACTGAATACTACACATAAGAGTTTGAAAGAAATACAACATAATTCTGTTTGTCTCGGAACAAAGAGACTACAGCTAGTAATATAAATAAAGAGAGAGACGTCGGGCCTGCGAACGTCTGGAAGCTACCTCGGTCTCAAATATGATCAACTCCCATGAAATCAATTTACTGCTGCTGCTGCTCCTGATCGTAACCTGGACCTGTGCAAAACGCACAGAAGTGTAGTATCAGCACAACCGACCCCATGTGCTGGTAAGTGCCTGGCCTATCCCGGCGAAGTAGTGACAAGCCTAGGACCAGACACCCGCATAAACCTGTGCAGTTCAATATATATGTATACCACAAAATAACGAGAAGTAACCAAGTAATAACACAATAAGGAATATCTCAAAAGAACTCAACAATTAAACAACAGTTAATAAGTTCACAAGGAAAACAAAGTATAATGGAAACACAAGTAATATTAAGTCAAGGAATAGCAAGTAGTTGCACGGCATCACCCTTCGTGCTTTTATTCTCATCCTCACCAAATAAGCAAATAAAGTGTACGGCATCACCCTTCGTACTTTTACTCTCATCCTCACCAAATAAGCAAATAAAGTGTACGGCATCACCCTTCGTACTTTTACTCTCATTCTCACATCCATGGTACGGCATGATCCTTCGTACATGGTTAAATAACACGGCACGGCATGATCCTTCGTGCATAATCAATAAAACATGGCACGGCATTTACCTTCGTGCATAATCAATAAAACATGGCACGGCATTAACCTTCGTGCATAAATAATAAAACATGGCACGGCATTAACCTTCGTGCATAAATAATAAAACATGGCACGGCATCACCCTTCGTGCATTATCACTCTTCCTCACCCAAATAACAATCACGGTTAAGGGCAGAGAAAGAAAACAACAAATCATGAACCGTCCCGGCAAGGGACACAATAATCATTTCAACAAAGTCCCGGCAAGGGCAATCAATATCTCACTTCACAACAAGTCCCGGCAAGGGAGAACAATAACAATTCTACAACCCGGTAAGGATTCAACAATTTATCTTTAAAATATGTCTCACCACAAGTATTAACAACGACTCACAGTCATGCAAGACGCCAATGTATGGATGCTCGTCACCACAGCCCATATTCCAATTTAAGTGACAATATTCGAAACGGGATTATTTTATTTATTTCAGAGTCGCCACTTGGAATAAATTATGGTGTCCCAAGTCACCGATTTATTTAAATCCCGAATCGAGGAAAATTACGACTTTTCAAATGAAGTCCGCGGACCAGAAATTCTAAGTAAGGAATTCTGTTGACCCGAGGGAAGGTGTTAGGCACCCCCGGATCCCGTGGTTCTAGCACGGTCGCTTCAATTATTCTAAATGGCTAAAATTATCTGATTTTAAAAAATGTTTATAAATTATATGCTCTAATTAAACTTCAAACCGCTCTTTTAATTTGACACCGGACCCAAAGAAGACAAAAAAAAATGTAATTACAAACGGACTTGGAGTTTTGACAAAAATAATAAAAAAAGTATCCGAGTTACTTACTTTGAAACTATGCTGATTAAAGAAAACATTGTAAAAAAAATTAAACTAAAAAAAAATCAATTTATTTAACATGATATCTCTTAAAATTATTGTCAGTTAAAGAATCATACCAAATGATGTGTTATTTCCTAGCTTTTAACTTATGGCCGGGGATTGAACGAAAAGATGTGGACTAATAGGAAAATTGACCAAAATATACAAGATAGAATTAATGCGTCTTGGTTAATTATAAAAAGTAAGATTGTTTACTATCCTTAATCCGCTAAATTCAAAGACTACTCAAATAAGGGAAAGCCTAAGAATGTATGCTATGGTAATAGAATGTTTTCATTTTTTACCTTAAACCAATTTAATCAAGAATCCAAAAAAAAAACGATTATTTGCAGTATTATAACAAGTTAAGTTCCCTGAACACGTTTGAATTGCTAACTTACAATTATAAATTAAAAAAAATAGATTCTAGTTTGGTCATACCAATTAATTTGATTGTTTCATTAATGCTAACATAGGTAAGCTGAATCACCCTTCATTCCAAATTTGCGTATATTCCAACGAAAACAAACATTGATGACTTACACAAAAAAAAAATAGTTCCATGTGAATCTAACAGTTAAAATTTGATGTTCCAATTAACAGAAAAACACACCGTTTAAAATAGTTCCATACGAATAAGCTTTCAAAAATGGTGTTCCAATTAACAATTCATAGTGTTATTCAAATCAAACAAATTACATACGTATCTCTACTTATCAACTTAAGCGAAACTGCACCTATACATATCCAAATTAACATATAACTGCAATCTGAAAATCGACTCGTTCCGATCTTATTTGTGATTATATAAACTGCTAATTCGAGTGTGTACCTGAATTGGAAAATGAGAAGAATGAGATGGTAAGTCAAACAGCAGCAGACAGCAATTAATCCAATAGCAACAAAATCAGCAACAGTTCGGAGTTTCAAAACAACAGAAGATCGACAATAGAACGAAACACCCAAGACACTTGGTGGAACAGTGAACGACAACCCCAAAAATCAATATGAGAGTAGTAACAAACAAATCACCGGTAGAAATGCACAATGAACCAGAAAACCAAGAAGTATGTCACTATTCTGCCAGATGATTTCAATGTGTGAATGTGCTTGCTTCCAGTGGGTATATCTGTGAGTATGTCATTGTATGTGTGTGTGTAAACAGTGTGTATATCAGAAGAGTATATCACTGTATGTGTGTGTGTTTTTGTGTCTGAAAACAGTGTACTCTCTCTGTTTTTTTTTGTGTGTTCTGTTTTCCAGTGCCTCCTTCTTTTATAGGCAAAGAAAACAATCCTCAAAACCTGTCAAATATTCCTTGCACATGCCTCTCTTTGAACCTCTAAATCATCCTCCCATGTGCCTTTGGTTTTCCAGCTCTAAAGAGCATTCACAAGGGTTTAATACACTAAGAACTATCATGACAACTCTCTGTCCAGTCCTATTTTAAATAAAAAGGTGTATTGGCAAGCCATGTTCTAAACATGTGACATAGTTCCCATGTGCACTACACCTTTTAGACAAACTATCTGTTGGCTTTCAGATTTTAAGTTAAAACAACTATCAGCAGTTAACTTATAAACTAAAATCAACCAAACAAACTTAATTCAATTCAACAGTGAATCAATGAATCTCGGCCAATGCCGGATTTGTAGCTCTAGTGTTCTAACAAACGAAACTACGAACCTAATCGACGACATTCGTATAGTCGATTACAACAAACAACAATCAATAACACACAATCGATGAACAAATTTTTTCATTCTTCAACACTTAAGCCGAGAGGAGAAGAAAAAATCCAAGAAGCAAGAATGTTATTCGACTTCAATAATCGACTCGAATACACACACTTATCAACGAACAACAATCAATCAATTACGATAATCAATCTCAAAAAAAAAAACATCGAGTCAAGCAAATTCTCGGCTAGAATAGTCAAAAAATGAAGAATTGGCTATTCGACGAAGTATCGAATCGAGTTCTTATTTTATATCGACATCATTCATAGCAATCAATCAGAAACAACAAATCGACCAAATAAAACGGTCCCAAGAGATGAAGAAAAACAGAGAATTGATGAAATCACAACAAAATCAATAACAAACGAAAAACCACTAAAGCGAATGAGTATAATTAAACAAAAATAGAGAAGAAACTCAAAGAAATACCTTGAAACAAAAGAAACGGAGACTCGGCCGACTTGGGTCTCGTTCATTCGAGGTCGAAAGGACCTTAATTGAAGTGTTTTCAAATGAAAACAATCCAATTAAGGTCTATTAGACCTCAATTCCCCTTTGAATTTAAACGAAAAATCCCCAATTCAAATCTAGGGTTCTTGAACTTTGGTTTTGGGGCTCGACAATTTCTGTCCAAATTCGAGTGGAAATAGCGGTGGTTGGGGTGTGAGGGAGATGAGGTGAAGGTTGGGTGCGAGTTTGGGGTCAATTAGAGGCGGCGCCGCCACTAGGGTTCACGGTTTAAGGTAGAGATTCGAAGAGTTCCGGGGGTATTTGAAACTAACGGATAGGGGAATCGAGATGGGGAGGTTGAGGCGAGCTTGGTGTGAAAAAATGGAGTGGTTTGGAGCGCAACCGCCGGCGGAGGCGATTTCCGGCCGGCGGTTCACGGTGGCAGGAGGCGGCCGGAAATCGCAGGGTGAAGAAGAGTTAAAGAAAAGGGGCTGTTTGGTTGAAGGTTAAGGGTTTTGGGGTTTAAAATTACCCCTTTAATCTCAGCCGTTAGATCACAATGATCAACGGCTAAGATCAAAAGGGTGGCTTTGAAAATGGGCTACCCGTTTGGGCTGGGGAGTTTGGGTGCTATTGGGCCTCGAATTAAATTGAATTTTTGGCCCAAATTTGATTTCTTCTCTCAATTATTTCCTTTTCTCTTCTCTTTTTAATTTTAATTCTCAATTTATTAAAACAAAAATTCTAATTACACTACAAAATCAATTAAATTATAAGAAATACTAATTAAGTTATATTAACAATTAACACAATCAATTAAAACATCAATTAAATATAAGTCACACAATTAGGCATTTAAATGCTAAAAAATGTAAAAGATGAATTATTTCTTTTTTTGTGATTTTCGTTTTCGTAAGATAAAATTAATTACTCCTAATTTCAAACTAGATAAGAAATGTAAGCATGACGTATTTTTGTATTATAATTTTTATTAATTTAAGCACATATAATCACATATATACAAATGCAAACAAATACCAAAATAACACAAAAAATTCACAAAAATACACACCATAAAAATAGACAATTTTTGTTTTGATTTTGTGGGAGTAATTCATGTTAGGCAAAAATCACGTGCTCACAGCTGCCCCTCTTTGCGCGAAAACCATGAAGAGTTTTTCGTGCAAAGATAAATGAGCAAATACGAGCGATTTTTGCCCGTTTGAATACTCCGTGGGAAGCATTTTGAAAAAGTTTGACCGAGCCTTTGCTTCGGAGGCCTCCTACATATCCTGGGCTAAACAGGAATCAGGTCAATGTAGTTCGGGAAGTTTTGGTAGCTGGGACTACCGTGGACTGACACTTTTCTGTTACTGTTGCTATCGTTGCTGCATGTTGCTGCTTACTGCTTACTGATCTCCTTATTACACCAAAAGAAATTAAAGTTGAACTAGCTATGCTATCAAACTATGAGTTACAAGATTCCTATCTATGATTCTCTTGAAAACTTGATCTTGAATCTTAGCTGATTTGCTGTAGACCTCGATCTGAATCTTGATGCTCCACAAGCTGTACGTGCTCGTTTATTTCTGTAACATTGAGTGAAACGGAGTCGGCGGAGCTTGTTACTTCAATCATTTTCCGAGCAATCCGCGCCTTTGTTTACTCCAACGTTTGAAATCTTTTCTCTCGGTTCTTTTTTTCTTTTCTTTTCTTCACTCTGGATTGATGTTCCATTTGTAGGTTACCTTGATCCTTGCATCCCGAGGTCAAACCTATTTAGACAACAAAACAAACAAACGAACGAAATTTTTCTGCCCCAGTTTTGCTAGGAAAATTTCGTGAGTTAGTTGTGATACAGAAAGTGATTAAAAGACTCTTTGGTATTGGGTAAGAAATCATGGTTTCACAAACGTTCAACGACTTTCTAGCCGGGATTTTGTAGAAAGGTTTCACGGCTTTTGGGCGGAATTCAAACAATATCTAACGATTTTGGCCGTCGGATCCTCGGTTTTTGGCCGGGGTAAAAATAAATAGCTCCGCGGTTTTTCTGTGGGAGATCCTCGGTTTTCGACGGGAAGAAAAGTTTCGCGGCTTTCCGTAGCGAATTCAAACAATATCTAACGGTTTTTTGGCCGTCGGATCCTCGGCTTTTTGGCCGGGATAAAAGTAAATGGCTCCGCAGTTTTCTGACTGGGAGATCCTCGGTTTCCGACCGGGATAAAAGTTTCACGGCTTTACGGCCGGAATTCAAAAAATATCTAACGGTTTTTTGGCCGTCGGATCCTCGGTTTTTGGCCGGGGTTAAAGTAAATGGCTCCGCGGTTTTCTGACTGGGAGATCCTCGGTTTTCTGACCGGGATAAAAGTTTCACGGCTTTCTGGGCGGAATTCAAACAATATCTAGCGGTTTTTTGGCCGTCGGATCCTCGGTTTTTTGGCGGGGTAAAAGTAAATAGCTCGCGAGTTTTTGGTCGGGAGATCCTCGGTTTTCGACCGGGATAAAAGTTTCACGGCTTTACGCCGGAATTCAAACAATATCTAGCGGTTTTTTGGCCGTCGGATCCTCGGTTTTTTGGCGGGGTAAAAGTAAATAGCTCCACAGGTTTTTCGACGGGGAGATCCTCGGTTTCCGACCGGGATAAAAGTTTCACGGCTTTACGGCCGGAATTCAAACAATATCTAGCGGTTTTTTGGCCGTCGGATCCTCGATTTTTTGGCCGGGGTAAAAGTAAATGGCTCCGCGGTTTTCGGCCTGGGAGATCCTCGGTTTCTCGACCGGGATAAAAGTTTCACGGCTTTACGGCCGAATTCAAACAATATCTAGCGGTTTTTGGCCGTCGGATCCTCGGTTTTTGGCGGGGTAAAAGTAAATGGCTCAGCGGTTTTCGGTCGGGAGATCCTCGGTTTTCCGGCCGGGATAAAAGTTTCACGGCTTTACGGCGGAAAGACCCTCGGTTTTTCGACCGGGGTCCAAACAGATATTGGACCGATATGATTTGATTCTCTTTTTCGGAGTTTTCATTTTCTTTTCTTTCATTTTTTTTTCTTTTTGGCCTTCTTTTGGGCGTTCTTTTTAAACATCAACAAATGCATAGGATAAATCTCTAAAAAAAGAAACTTACCTTTTTATGTGTTTTCCTTGTTCCAAAGCCATTTCAAAGCTTGCGTATTTCACTTATTTGAGTGGTACCTCCTTCTTGCACAATTAAACAGACCTGCTTTCAACAAAGAACATTTTATC